>NC_061167.1:8470113-8472613 GCF_022113875.1 Hydra vulgaris | reverse complement strand
GCGCATGGATGGTGTCCCTGTTAATGCTTTTGGTGTGCATTGTCAAGGCCACATAAGGAGCCCTATGTCACGGCTTAGGGTTAATTAACAGGACTGAGTCAACTGCATAGCTCATTGATTAGAAGGCTGTGCTCTATCTATGAATGAGTCAAGTTATCATTAAACCCAAATCATGACCAAAGTAACCTAAAAAACCATCCCCACCACCTAAATATTTTAATATATCTTTTACAAATATTCGCGGTCTACGAAGCAACTTTCCATCAGTTGAGTCTTACCTCCTGCAAAATTCACCAGACTTGCTTGCACTCAGTGAAACAAATTTAAGTTCTGCAATTCCTTCTTCAGATGTCAGTGTTGATGGGTACTATCCTTTGATTCGTAAAGACTCCAATAGTCACATGCTAGGTTTAGGGGTATACATACGCATTAATTCCCCTATTTGTCGTGAAATCAGGTTCGAATCCTTTGACCATTCTTTTATGTGCTTTTGCCTAGCACCTCTTCACTCTATCACCTTTCTCTTTGTTCTTTATCGTTCTCCTTCTTCCCATAATTGCACTCTTTTAGATGTTATCTCTGATCAAATTGACCATGCCCTCTCTCTTTACCCCTCTGCCAATATTGTTGTTGTTGGTGATTTTAATGCCCATCACACTGAATGGCTTGGCTCTAACACCACTGACTCTGCTGGCACTAAAGCCTTTAACTTCTGTGTTTCTCAATCTCTTACTCAGATAGTTAACTTTGTGACTCGTTTTCCTGACAACCCTAATCATTTACCTTCACTCCTTGACTTATGTCTTGTCTCTGACCCTAGCTTATGTTCAGTTTCTCCCTTTTCTCCCTTAGGTGGTTCTGACCACGCAATGATCTCTGTAAATCTTTCTTCTCGTACTTCTTTTTTGGGCTCACCTTACCATCGCACCACCTACTACTACCCTAAAGCTGACTGGGATTCCTTTCGTGATTTTCTTCGTGATGGTCCTTGGGCTGATGTTTTTTCTCTCTCAGCTGACAAATGCGCCTCCTACGTAACCTCCTGGATTCAGGCTGGAATGGAAGCTTTTATTCCTTCTCGTCGGTTTCAAGTCAAGCCTCATTCTACCCCATGGTTTTCTCCTTCTTGTGCGGCTGCTATATCCAATCGTAACCATTTTTTTCATCTTTTTCAAAAAAACAACACTCTTGAGAACAAACGGCTATTTATTATTGCAAGAAATCGATGTAAAAAGGTGCTTTCTGATGCTAAACTCCATTATTCTCAGTTCACTAAATCTCGCATCTTATCGCAGAAGTTAGGCTCTAAAGACTTTTGGAAAATCTTCAACAACATTGTTAACAAGGGTAGATCTAACATTCCATCTCTCATTCATGGGACTGATCTTGTTACCTCTCCCAGGGATAAGGCAGAACTGTTTGCAAAGAACTTTTCTTCTAATTCCACTCTTGAATCTTATGGACATTCTCTTCCTTCCATTCCAGTCAAACAGGTTGACCCATTGTTAGACATTTAAATCACTCCGGCTTCTGTTGCTAAAGTAATATCTCAATTAAACTCGTCTACAGCTTGTGGTCCAGACAACATTCCTGTCACAGTCTTGCAGAATTGTTCTCCAGAACTTTCTTCAATTCTCTCTAAACTATTTAATAAGTGTTTGACTGAGTCTTGTTTTCCTGCTTGTTGGAAAGTCGCATCTGTGGTTCCAATATTCAAAAACTCTGGAGAAAATTCTGACCCCTCCAATTATCGTCCGATCAGTCTTCTTTCTGTTATTGGCAAGGTCTTTGAGTCTTTGATCAACAAATTCCTCACATCTCATCTTGAGTCAAATAAACTGCTGTCAGACAATCAATACGGTTTTCGATCCTCTCGCTCTACGGCCGACTTGCTAACTGCTGTAACTGAAAGATTTTATCGTGCATTAGATGGAGGCGGTGAGGCTAGGGCTATTGCTCTCGACATATCTAAAGCTTTCGACAAAGTTTGGCATGCTGGTCTTCTCCATAAGCTTGCTTCATATGGTGTTTCTGGGAAAGTTTTTGAGATTATCAAATCATTTCTTTCTGACCGGTTTATTAAAGTCATCCTTGAAGGCCAACACTCTTCTTTATTTCCAGTAACTTCTGGGGTTCCCCAAGGTTCCATCCTGGGCCCTGTTTTGTTTCTTATCTACATAAACGATCTTCCTGACAACCTTTCATCTAAAGTAGCTCTTTTTGCTGATGACTCAACTTTATACTCCTGTCTTGACAAAAAGTCTTCTCTTTTCGATCGCCTAGAACAAGCAGCTGATCTTGAATCTGATCTCACTTCAGTAATAGATTGGGGTTCACAGTGGCTTGTGAATTTCAACTCTAAAAAAACCCAATTGCTTACTGCAAACAACTACCGTAGCATGGTCAACACTCCTGTATTAATGAATGACAATCCTCTTACTGAGTCGTCCTCTTTACGTCTTCTTGGATTATCGCTTACTACTGACCTTTCATGGAAACC
>NC_061167.1:8447335-8469115 GCF_022113875.1 Hydra vulgaris | reverse complement strand
TACTAACTAATGGAAAGTTTTATTGTGTTGAAAATGGATGATGTTTTATAAAGTAATGATTTAACAAGCTTTTTTACCAATCCATTTGATTTAAAGAGTTTAAATATTTTTTTATATTAAAAATTTTTTATTAATTTTTTAAAGATTTTTCTTGTAAAGTTGTATAAAAAAGAATTTGTGCTTGCTCCTTTAGTCCATGTTATTGGTTGGTAGAAGGATCAACATAAAAATTTAGCAAATTTTAGCAACTGTATAATGTATCATAACGTACAGTTTAAAATTGTATTTTTCTGTTAGCTATTTTACATGAACAAATTTTTTATATATGAGTGTTTTTTCTATTATATTTTCTATTATACTTTTCCAATTGAAAAAGTATAGTAGGGCAAGCAAAATGTTCATTCGAGCTGTTTGGATAAAAAATACAGAGAAATAAAGAGAGAAAATTCAATTGATAATTTTTTGTGCTGGCCATCATCATTAAATGTAATAAATTGTTTCAATGAAATGCATAAATCGCATCTAACTAATACAGATCTACGCTGCTCAAAATTAAATGTCATGGAAATAATGTAGTTTTTTTTTTTATGTAAACTTTAAGTCATTTTTTTTTTCTTTGTTTTTTTAACATGCTTTCATTCTGTATACGTTGTTTTCAGTGTTTAGATATATTCTTTATTATATATTCTTTATTATATAATATATTTAAAACATTTTTAAATTGAACGAATATTCTTAGATCATGAATTATGTGATAAATTTGAATTTGCCATTACTAGTGATACTCAGATAGAATCAGATTCAGAAAACGATAACTATTTTAAGTATTATTAGTTTTATTTTGATATTAATTTTTATAGGAGCCACTACCAAGCTTATGCAAGAGAAAACATGATAACCAACAGAATAGTAAGCAAGTACCTACTCCTGTAACGCAAAAAAAGAAACAGAAAACAATTTTTATGCATACTCCACATACTGTAGCTCAAGGTATTAATTGTCTGTCTGCAAGTTGATTTAGGAAGAAAAGATTCTGAACATTTTTTTCTATGCTTCATTGATTTACACATTTTATTGGTTGCTAAATTAATACATTTTATTTAATTTATGAATAATGTTTTATTTTATAAATGTTTTGTTCTTGTGTTTCAACGCTTTTAGAAATTAATTAATGTTTGGTTCTTTTGTCTTTCTGATATATCTTTATTGTTAGAAAGAGATGTTAGTAAAAACTCTTTCCAGTAATTAAAGTAATATCATGACAAATAGTTCTGAAATTCTATGGATGAACTTGCTGCACAGCAAGTTCATCCATAGAATTTCAGAACTATTTGTCATGATATTACTTTAATTACTGGAAAGAGTTTTTACTATTTTAGAAAGTTATACTATTTTAAATACTATTTTAGAAAGTTTTTTAGAAAGAAATACTATTTTAGAAAGTTTGTTAACCTAAAGGTTTAAGAAAATAGTTACACCACATTATTTTTATAGTACATTTATAAAAAGTTACAAGTAGATTAACTTAGGCTAAGTTATTAATAAATACTTAATCAAAAAATAATAAAAAAACTGCAAAAAGTTATGGTTTGAAACAACCCATCACTTCTGACCTCACCCAAGAATCATTTAAACTGTTATCATAATCATTAAATTACTGCACAGTAATTTAATGATTATGATAACAGTTTAAATGATTCTTGGGTGAGGTCAGAAGTGATGGGTTGTTTCAAACCATAACTTTTTGCAGTTTTTTTATTGTTTTTTGATTAAGTATTTATTAATAACTTAGCCTAAGTTAATCTACTTGTAACTTTTTATAAATGTACTATAAAAATAATGTGGTGTAACTATTTTCTTAAACCTTTAGGTTAACAAACTTTCTAAAATTGGAGGTAAAACCATTAAGACAAATACAAAAAAATGTGATGCAAAGGTTTTTTAAAAGTAGTTTTAAATAAAAAATCTTTTGAGTCCTTTTTTATAGTTTGTTTTAAACTTGTGTTAAAAATATGTGTAGCATATATTTTTAAAAGTTTGACGAATTCTAATCAGACATAAAATTAATCTTTTTTTTTTATGTCTGATTATAGTTTTTCTTGTAACTGTTTTCTCTAACTTTTGTATTTCCTTGAGCTAAAGAACAACCTTAAAGTACAAAGGTTGATTTGTAACGCATACTTAACCTTTTTTTTTACTCTATATATATACATACATATATATGTATGTATATATACATACATATACTTATATGAATATATATTATATATATATATATAAAATATATATATATATATATATATATATATATATATATATATATATATATATATATATATATATAAAGTTGTACTTGATAAAAATAAATAAATAAAGTTGAATAATTTTGATTATTATGATAAATTATATAAAGTATAAATATTTTGCAAAAACACTTTTATTTGCAATAACTGCTTCATTGCATTGTGGCATGCTTGCAATTTATTTTTTATAGTTTCTGTCAACTCTGGGTTATTATGCCAGATCTTGATAATCTCTGCCATAAGATCTTGCTTATTAGTAGGATTTTTTTTTCCAGTCTCTTGCTTTACTATTTCCCAAATGTTTTCTATGGGGTTAAGATCATGCGAGTTGTCTGGCTATAACAATACATCAACTAAGCCATAAAAGTTTTTATTATTTGGTATGTTGCACCATTTTGCATAAATATAAGATTTTTGACATTATTTTTAATATTTTTAATTTTTTTTGTCAATTTTTGACTTTTTTGGCTGGACATCAATCCCTCTTCTTTTAGCCTTCTACAATTGGTCCGGTCTGACACAACAATTACAGCTTCATGGATAAGCTTAGTGGCTTTTTTTCTGTTTTCCAGGCAGATATTTCTGATTATACTGTCCGCTCTTGGTGTTTTCTTGCGTTTAGAAGGTGGTCTCCTTGGACCAAACTCTTCCCCTGTATCAATTCTTTTTCTTACTTGTATTACGGTTTGGTAAGAAACCTTTGCGGTTTGTGCAATTTTTCATTGAGAATAGTTTGTATTTTGCAAAAGACATGTTTATCAATTTTTAATGTAACTATAATAATAATAACAATGTATAATGCAGGTTGTTGACCAATGGTTTATAATTAAAATTTAATATGGCTGGCGGTAAAGGTAAAGAGAAGTTTAAAGGAACAAATGTTAGGTATTTACTTTAAGTTAAGAGTAAAATTATATATTTTTTAAAAATCACAGTTCGTTTTTTTAATGCTATTTTATTTTTAACTTTTTGATGTATTTGATACAAATTACTCAGGCAATACCTTTTTTATAGAGAGAGTTTTGTCAATTAAAGTGACTACTACAGTTGCCGAAATAAGAATAAGGAATAATGACTTTATTAAAATACGCACTCGACAGATCAAATGGTGGTGGTCATGGTGAATCGCGTAAAAGGCGATTCACCCGATGTATAACATTTATACTTTTTCCTAGTTGTTTTGAACTATTGATAATAGTTATTATTGATAAATTGATAAATATATTACTGATAAATAAAACTTTTTTTTTCAAACACTTTATTTTATTTGCATTGTATATAAAGTCCGTTGAAGCAATTTAGTTGTATCTGATTAATTTACGTGAAATATAATATCCTCTGCGCAAATTATTGCTTTTTTATTGTGTTATTTTATTGCAATTAAAGTTGAGATAATTTTTTAGTTAATTGGATTTAACCAAAATAAAAAACAAAAATCAACGTTGAATTTACGTTGTTTCAACGTTGTTCTAACGTCTTATCAACTACGTATCAATCGAATATATCACCTATTCAATATTGAAATATGTTGATATGTAGTCGATAAGACGTTAGATCAACGTTGAAACGACGTAATCATCGACGTTGTTTCAACGTCGTAGTTGTCGACGTCGGATTTTCTTTCCAATTCAACCAAATTTCAACGTTGTTTCAACGTGGCATATGGTCGGTTTACGACGTTGTTTCAACGTTATTTCAACGTCATTGTGCCTGCTGGGATACTGAATAAACCCTTCGTATTAAAAATTCTAGAAGTAGGTTATATTGAATTAAAATCCGCAAAGTTTGATATTAAAAGCCATATATACACATTAACAATAAATAATAATCACAACTCTTTAACCACTTAATTGTCACCAAATGGCTTAGAGCTTTTTACAACAAAATTATTCATTTCAGAATAAGAACAAAAATTAAAAACTGAACACGTTAAAAAAATCCTTTTTAAAAAAAATATTAGAAATCGATGTTAATTCAGTAACATAAAGTATTTAAAAATTTGGAGAATATTACCGAGCTTGATGAACATTCAGAGTTAGTTTTAACAAATACATTTAGGCAGTTAAGCAACCTAAAAAAATCAATGTTTATTGCAAAACGTATCAAAATTGACAAAGAAGCTCTACTTAAGCTGGGGTAAACACAAATTTCAAACATAAATGTAAATTAAATAATAAAATGTTAACCATAATTATTATAGAATATTTTTCAATCATTCCAGATATTACTGCATTTATAAACAAAACTTAATTTTGTACGTTAATAACTTTCGTGAATATAAATCATAAAATTTATTATTATTATTAATGATATTAAAGAAAAAATTTAATTTTGTAATTTCCTATATAGGTTTTGTTACCAAGAACGTCACTTTAATTTAGAAGATGAGACGCAAAGAATGAGAAAAAAACGAGATGAGTATTGCTCGAAAGTCAAAAATTCGGAGAACAGAAGTACTCTGGAAAAACGTAAACAAATTTGCCGAAATTGAGAATATTGATGTGGAACAGGTTTGTTATTTCTTATCATCTAGATGTTCACCCTCTAGCTATATCAAAACTATCCAAATAACAACTGTGACAACTGTTTCAATATTCTGTGATTCGCTGCTTGTTCGATCAGCATACAGAAAACTGAGGAAAATGCTGAGAGCTAACAATATCAATGCCTAATATATCAATATCGATGCTTATCTAAGCCGAAAAGAAGTTCAAGACTTCAAAAGTTCTATTACTCCTCTGAGAACCATTCCCCCACCTGAACAATATATTGGAGTTTGTTCTACCTTTACAGAGTTTATCAAAACCACAGTATCCCAAATTTTTAAGCTTAAAAATGTACATATTACAAATGAACTAACAAATTTAGATCTTGAAATCAATTTTGGTTATGATGGCAGGGGAGGACATAAAATGTATAATCAGCTGCAGAATGTAAATACCAATAATATAATTGTAGCAATGTTTTGCCCCCTAAAACTCTAATGCTGATAAAAATAACTTAATATTGGAACAAATATACCCAAACTCAGATTTTTCACAGAGGCCTCTGATGCTCCAAATGGGAAAAGAATCACGATAGAATTCACAGTCTTTAACCATTTTTAGTTAAATGACTCTAAAACGCAGTGAATAGCTAGTTAAAAAAAATTCTAGAAGCAGTTACTAAGTATACCTCAAAGAAGTTGAATGATTGTATCATTCTTGCTAGAGTATTTTGGCAAATTTTCATCTATTATTACTCCTAGAAAATTAACGATTGGTTTCCTTTTAATAAATATTTTATTGAATAGGAGATTGGGTAATTTTAGAGAAACATCATCACCTTTACTAAGTTTGGAAAATTACATTCATTCCAATTAATTTGATTGTGAAATTGCATTTAATTCTTTTTCTTTTTAATTCTTTTGCGAATTAAATTTTATATAAAAAATTTATTTTGATTTCGAAACTAATGTAAAAACTTTTTTATTTTATTTAAAAAATAAGTAACGCATATCTTAGAGTAAAAACGTCACGTGCAGTTTTCGAAAGCATAAAAATTGCTGTAAAAAAAGGTTATAAAAGAATACAAGAACAAACATACAGCATTAATGAACCCTTGAGTCCAAGAAAGCCATCTTTCCCTTCAATTATTTCTCAACGGTCTCTTAAGAAAAGTACGATAATCGGGTGAGTTTGATACGCATTCTTATTTTATGAAAAACTTGCAGATATTAAAAACATATCATTTAATATCAGCAGATATTAAAAGCATACCACAATCCTCAAATGCTTTTTTAAATTTAGGATTAAGAGGCAATTCAACTGGGTGATTAAGTAGTTAGAAAAGACCCCGCTTTGCGAAAGAGGGTTTTATCCTAAGTTGAACGCAATCTAGTTATAGTAAATGGACAACCTCAAAATCCGGCACTTTTTCCTAGAAATTCTACAAACAAAAAAGTTCCTGCCTCCGTTTTTTACAAAGCCTGTCTCAACGGAGACAAAATTAACAGAGACTGGTTTATCTGGAGTGGAACTGCAAAAGCTTTCATTTGATATCCTATCTCTATTTTTGGACAAGAGCATAACTTTGGCCCTGGATTTTAGTCTTTCTTCTTGATTGGGAATGTCATAATAAAAGATAATTAGCAAAAGCTAGGAAAAAATATTTAAAGCCACCAGTGTTTTTTTAACACAGAAATCACCACTTCTTCTGGATATCAGCCTTTGAAACTATGTAAAATAAGACCGGGATTCAGTACTTGAAAAGTTAATAAGAAATGAGGCATCTAAAGGTATGAAACTTTACGCTACGTCCTGGAAGTCACTTTCCATTTAGCCTCAAGAAATATAATTTTCTAAGTGTGTTAGCAGTTTATCTTCATAAAATAATTTTAATGTTACTTGGAATATTAATCTAGATGTAATCTTTATTTCAATATTATGTTCATATTTGTGTAGGTTCTACACAAATATGCACATAATATTGAAATAAAGGTTAGATAATTTTTTAGCTTTTTAGAAATTTTTAGTCACCCTTTAGCTGACTAAAAAATTACCATACTTGTCAAGCTGTTGGGGAAACACAGTAAGATACTTCAGTTTCATCTTCCATTCCAGATCTACCCAATACTTGGTAAATTACCCAATACTTGGTAAACAACTTCGCTAGAATATTATTTACACCACAGTTATGCTATCCTGCTATGTGGCAATTTTTTAGAATTATCTTGGTTATGTGGTTATTTCTCGACAAAATAATTGGGTTTCTTGTATTAAATGAAAGAAACTCAGCATTTTTTCATTGACTGTCACATCTTGATAATTTATTTTCATCTATTCGAGGCAATATTTTTGCTAAACAACTAGTTTTAAACTTCCTTTGTTAATTTTTAATCGATTTTACTCTTCCGCATATGATTTGAAATTTCTTTTAAGCATTTATGACTAGACCTATTTCCGCATCATAATTTTTTCTTTGAGAATGTTCCTGATGGTGAACATTTTTCATTATAGGATGTTTAAGAACCTTTGTACCCAGATTAAGCTTTGTGATAACCGTCTCCAAATTGAGTTTGTTTCAAAAGTTATTCATCAATATTTACTTCGGATTTTATTTATTAATATTTTATTTTTAATTTATTTAAACCCATTAGTTAAATTCCTATTGTTGAATGAAATCAGTTCTACTCCAGCACAAGTTACTGTTTTATAAACTGCTTATATTTACTCTTCTAGATAGAAAATCTGCAGGATTTTTTACTGTCAATATATAATGCCATTGTTTTTGGGTTTGATTCAGACTGAACTTTGTCAACTCTGTTTGCATCCTTGAATCTAGTAAGTCCCCGGCTGAAAATGAGACTTTTTGCAAACGGCTACGGCCCCCGAAAAATTATAAGATTTAGCAGGGGTTGATAGCTAGGGCTAGAAAAAATCCTTACATTTACTATTTATTAAATGCTGTAATATATTTATATATTTTTAAACACTAATTTACTTCAAACAAGATTGCAAGCAACCACTATTAAATTATGAGTTACTTTAAATAGAGTATAAGTTATAATACTGGAAAACGGTTAACTGAAGACTTAAATAGTTGCATGTTGTATAAAAAAGAAAAATATGAAGATAGGTAAGACTTATATGATTTTTTGGATGTGCAAGGAAAAAAAATGGATAAATATAAATTTTTATAGCATGCAACTAATTCAGTAAGAAACAAGCTAGAATAAGTTTTGGTTTATCTAAATAGAGATGATAGCTTGTTTGAGCATTGACCATGATGGTATTTGTTGAAAAATAAAAGAAATGCAACCTTATTACATTGGGAAAGTGGTTTAAACTTGACAAATAAAGCAAGTCTAATTACATTTACGATATGCTTTTAAACTTTACCTGAGAGTAAATGGGTTGTTATTCATCAATATAGGAATGCCAACATTATTGTAACATTTTTTTTTGCAGTAATGTTGTCTAAAAAAAATTGTGAGTTTTAAGTCCAGAAATTAAATACATAAGCCACTGTAAACCTTAGGCTGTTACAAAAAATAGATCACATTAGAAATTTGTTGCTTGTTCTAAGCGATTAGATAATTGCTTAGAACAAGCAACAAAATAGAGCCAATTTAGATTTTCATGAAGATCAATATTGTAGATAAGAAACAATACAGGAGTAAAGATAGAACCTTGTGTTACCCTTAAAGTGACTTGAAATAAAGAAAATTATAGGCCTTCAAGAATAACTTTAATGATGCAGTTAGAAATAAATAAATTAATGTGAAAACCTTTATATAAATAAACTAACAATAGAGTAATGACTAATCGTTGGATAGTTAAATAGGTCAAAGTGTTTTCTTGAGTTTTGAAAAATTTGAACAACTTTTGTAGCACTTTTTAAAAGTTTAGTAAAAATTAAAGAGAGTTCTGCCTAGCTAGCACACTAACATTGAGCAAACTTATGTAAAACCATCGCAAACGTCGGCTGTTTTTTCCAATGCAAAACCAACGTTGATCCAATGTCATTTTTTTAATGATGAAATTAATAGCAATGGAACTAAAAATAGCGGGCACATTTACATCGGTCCAACGTATTTAAAAACATTGCAAAAGGTTTATTGTTTTCACGATCTAAACCCAATCTTGATCAAATGTATATAACCCAACGTTGATTCAATATATATATAAATCGACGTTAATCCAATGTTTGTAAAAACATCGCAAAAGTTTGATTTTTTTTTACAATCTAAACTGAACGTTGATTCAATGTTATTAACCCGTAGATGATGTGTATAAACTAACGTTGATTTAATGTATATACATTAAATCAACGTTGATCCATATACATTTGAACAACCTTGGACTTTATACAGTGGAGCTACGTTGCGTTTGCATCGAAAAAAGGCAAATATACAATTATACATTTGTATAATTTATGAGAATTAAAATATTCAAATATTTCAGTTGATTATGGAAATATATTTTGCTAATATATTTTTCTCTTTTTTGATGAAATATCAAGCCACAAACAAAACAAACATAAATAATGCCTTTTTAAAATTCATTAGCAATGTTAAATCATCATCAAAATTTTTTATTTCTTCATTTTCATTTTTTAATTTTTATTTTATTTTTTTTGGATATAAACATACATGTTTGCTATTTATTTAGATTCTGGCATACCATATTTATATAAACTACATATTTATATAAACTTTAGTATTTATATGGTGTGGTATTTGCCGAAATAGAAGATAATCAGATGATGATTGTGATCATAATGATAATGGTAATGACGATAATGATGATCATGTTTATCATAATGATGTTTATTTATGCATATATATAAAAAATATTACATGAACTTTGAATTAAAATAATTAAAATATACTTTAGGATGTATATATGTTTATGCAGCCCCGGTCACAAATCCGGCCCCGGCTAAATTGTCTCAAACCTGGCTCCGGCTATATTTTATCAAACCCCGGCCTCAGTCAAATATCAACCCCGGTTGTTTAACTACTTGAATTGTCAACTTGGATATTTAATTTAGTATAATGTATTCACGCTAACCGGCCCAAATATAACATATTTATTGTGCAAAACAATGCTTATACAACTGAGAGCGCAAGTTTCAATCCTAACACTGCACTTTGCGCCGGGTGAATAAAAATGAGCAATTGCTTTTACTCTACTACAAACTTTCTAGCGCTACTAAAGCGTTAGAAAGTTTGCTTAAATTTTTATTAACGTATAGCTGAACAATTACTGAGTAAATTGCTTAACTCTACGTGAATAAAAATTTGCCTAAAACTGCTAAAGTTATTTACGTAAGGTCTGCGAACAGTTTCATTGTAGCTTTTGAGCATAATACAAGTGCAAAACTATTTAAAAATGCCGAATCAAGCAAAAAATTGTGATGTTAACAAAAAAACGGTCTGTTCTCTATGTTTGAAAAAAGTTACTGACTGACTTAACGTGTCTTCTTGACAGCGTTTAACATGATTAAACACTGTAAAGAAGTTTTTGGTCAAGCTATCAAGTTTGAAGATCAAAGAGTGTTAATTGGTATCTGAAAAAACTGTTGAGTAGTCTATAAAAAAAAAGACAATGGTGAAATTGTTCAACTTCTTGATTGCTGTCACTTTTACAATGCTTCTCCCCCAACTAAGAAATCTCTCTTCAAGAACTCAGGATGAAGCATCAACTTCTGGTGGCTATCGGAGAAAACCGTTCTAAAAATTATGACACTATGTAAAGCAGATCATATAAAAATTGAGCCTTGAGAGATTACCTTTTGTGTTGTCATATAATATAAAGCTTGCAAACATTATTTGTGGTTTTCAGCCTAACTCAAGTGTTTATCCTTGTATCTGGTGTGATATTGAGTCAAAGAATCTTCATCATAGTGGTGAACTCCAAGCATTTGACTCCATTCAAACTGATTTTACAGGCTTTCTTGCAGCAGGTGCCTGAACAAAAAAAGCCTGAGTTTTTCAGAATGCTATGCATAAATCAGCTATTAAGTTACCTGAAGGAGCACTCATCTTGGACTTCATTCCACCCATGGAACTTGCTTCTTGGTGTTTTTAACCACCTCTTCAAGATTCTGTGTCTGCAGTGGGAAAATGTACCAAAGTGGCTAAAAATAATGAACTTTTAACAACAAACTTTTTACGAGTGTCACTCTCAAAGCGCATGATATCTTTCTTAGTGCAACACAAACTATTGATCGCCACAACCACTTACTGGGCATTTATTAAGAGAAAATAATAGAATTACTCCATCATGACTTCAATCATCACTGGCAACAGTTTAAGAAGACTCAGTAATCATTCGGACTACCCTTAGAATCTTCTAAAGTATTTGACTGATTAAAGCAGCAAGCATTACTTTTAACTTCTCTGTAGAAAATACTGTATTATAACATATTATATGTAAGAAATTACCTTCCAACATCAATTTTTGCGAACTATATTTAATAAGAGAAATCCTTTTTTGTTTTTTGTTGTTTCTAACTTGCAAGTACACTGCTTATTTACAGAATAAATCATTTATAACAAGTTTCAATAAAAAATGTAATTCATTTGTTCAGAGCATAAAATAAAAACTCAAATCAATTTTTCTTTTATGTTTCTTGGGGAAAGAGATTCGAATTAAAGGTTATTTCTTGACACACTGGCTCTATATCAAAAACTCATAACAATCATATTAAAAATGTGATTATATAAATGAAAATTAGATTTTGAAGCTTTGCAATATTTTTTACCCTAGGGCCTTGAGCCAGCTTGGAGCGGCCCTGGAGAGTAAACAAAAACTAGGTAAAAGTTATAATAGTACATACTATTGTTATTACATGAACAAACAAAAACTAAAGATTGAAAAGTTAAATTGAATAAAAAGATATCTAAGATTTTACTTGACTAAATTGACTTTTAGTCGATTAGTTGGAACAGTTGATTAAATCGACTATTCGATTTTTCAAAGTCGACTAATTTCGACTTTTGAATAGCCGACTTTTATTTGATTTAGTTGAAGCTGTTAACAACGCTACAATATCTTGAAAGATGTGTTTAATGAGTTTATTATTGAAAGATATATAATTAGTTCGTTCTTGAATTAGTTCTGAACTATATTTAATTAGTTAATTGCATTTTTTATTATAAGAAACTGCAATAGAATAACTCCGTTACTTAGCATCGGCCGATATTTATTTTCATCGTTTAACTTTAGATATATTAATATATCAATTCTCTAACTATCAAATTATTAAATAGTTATCAAAAATTATGAAATCAAATAAATCAAATCTGTAATTCAATTGGCGCAGAAACAACTTCAGTCAAACTTTTTAAACGTCATAAAGTCTGTCACTGGCTCATGTTATTTTTGTACTCAACGTTTAAAAAAGATGCCCTACAAGATGTATCTACAAAACTGTTCAACAGACTAACATTATTTTTTTACTTAATACGCATCCTGCCTTTTTAAGCTTCTTTTTATTGAAAACAGTTTTTTGAATTTTTATTTTAGACTGAGTTGGCATCAGCATTCACCGGCTTCAATTGGTCTATTAATTTATCTTTCTTTTTAGGCTATAAAATATCATCATCCAATTTTTACTTAGTTAATCATAATACCTGTTTCATAGGAAATTATAAAAAAATTTCAATAAAAATAAAACAGATGATAAAATGAAATAAACTGTATTTAAACATTTTAAAAAAAAATGAGTATAAAAAAAACTTCAAGTTTCAAATACGGTGACATCTGTAAAAACGACTTTTAAACGATGCTTAGAAAGGATCATATTGATATATAAAAAGGCATATTGATAGGCATATTGGTATATAAAAAATTAGGCATATTGGTATATATATTAACTGTGGAATATGAAGATAAAGTTAAAGTTAACACAATTGTTAACAAAACTTCTTGTAAGCAAAACTTCTTGTTAACTTAATATTTCAAAAAGTTCATTAACTAATGTACTGGTCCAATTATTTCGAATAGAACAATCTAAAAGTTGTTAATTAAAGATATTGAATTATATTGAATTATCAGCATAAACTCTCTGTATTATTAATAGGTTTTCCTTTTGAAAAATATGACTATGCATGAGATTCTGCGATGTCTAAGTCTTTCAAACAGTCAGAACTTGGTTCTTGATATAGTATATCAATTATTATACTTGAAATACTATATCAAGTGTCAAGTATATACTTAATATATATATATATATATATATATATATATATATATATATATATATATATATATATATATATTAATACGATTCTCAAGTAATTAAATGTTTAAAAATAAATATATAAATTAGCAAGAACCTGTCTATAAGTCGCTTTTCATAAGGTGTTTTTAAAATTCTCCTTGAATCTTTGGGAAGTTCCAAACCTTGATTTGGCATTATTTCAAGAAGATCATTAACTAATGTACTGGTTCCATTATAAAATAGCACAATGTTGTCGAGTAAAGACATTGAGTTCAAAGAATTATCAGGATAATTTTTCTATGTATCATTAACAGGTTTTCCTATTGAAAAATTCAATTCTGCATGAGATGTCTAAATCTTTGAAATTGTCTGAACTTGGTTCTTGATATAGCAATACAATACTAGGTTCTTGATATAGCAATACTATACAAGTAATTGATAACAAAAATAAAAATTAGCTAGAACGTGTCTATTAGTCGTTGTAAAAAGGCTTCTTTTGTAATTGAAAAAAAACCTTATTAAAAATGCGTTACTTAGAAATTTTAGAAAGTTTTAGCGCTTGTGTGTTATATAACTAATTTTTTTTGATTTAATAAAGCCTTCTGGACGAAAAAATTATTAGACGCGGAAAAGACGTTCAAAAGACGTTTAGAATTTTAATGGGACGGACGGACGCGATTTGAACGTCCTATGGACGTCTTTTTTACGTCCCGTGCCTACTGGGACAAGACATTAAACTGACCATTTTGCTATAAATATAGATTTGTAAATTTAAATGAGTTTGTAGATTTGAATAATGCATTGGAATCTGTACTTTAGGAGTTCAAGAACCAGAAACGCAACATGCATCTGACTTTATAAAAATCAAATAGAAAAGGTTCTTAAAGAATTTCAGATGAATAATAAAAATGTCTTTGAAGTTGTTTCTGATAACACATAAATCATTACTAGTGCAATAGATAAGATTTTTGATCTTTCTCAAGTGCAATAGATAAGATTTTTGACCTTTCTCAAGTGCAATAGATAAGATTTTTGACCTTTCTCAAGTGCAATAGATAAGATTTTTGACCTTTCTCAAGATATATAATAGAATGAGGAGGTTATTTCTGTGGTTAACATTTCTGAAAATACAAGCAATAATAATTTAGATTCAGAATTCAATAATTCAATAAATAGCTTTAAATTTTCAAAAGTAACAGTGATGAGTATAATTAAATTTTCCCTATAAAGCAAATGGGCTGTTCATACATTAAACTTAGCCATTCTTGAAGATATAAAAGACGTCTTTTATAAGGTGACAAGCATATCAGCTTTTCAAATAGTGGAATAAGATAAGCTTTTCAAATAGTGGAAACTGCATGAACCCCTAAATTTGATTCTATTTTAAACCTTTGAGTATGAAAACACAGTTATTGACCAATGTATCGTATTATGATAAGCAAAGAAAAGTTGCGTAGGGGAAAGGCAGCATTGTGTGATGTAACTGTTTAAATGCAGCAAAGATCTACGTCATTAAATGAGAAAGAACAACTAATTGTTGTTAATCTCCTCTCATCAAATTTACTATCTGAAGATGAGTTAGATTTTATAGAGCATTTTAATATTCAAGCAAAGCTATGTCGCTTTAAATGTTCACTAAGCGGAAAGGAAATTTCTAATTTTAAACTAAAATTCACTGTATGGAATTACTGTAACTTATACAGTAATTCCATACAGTGAGTGAGTCGATTACCATCAAAACAAGTTAGCTTGGAACAATTATTTTCGGCTCTTTAAATAACTTGTCGGGCCGTAAAGCATTAGAGCTTTTAGATCAGGGAAGTGGCTTTAAAAGTTTTTATAGATGAGCATTTAGATCAGGGAAGTGGCTTTAAAAGTTTTTCTAGCTGTAGCTAGAAAAACTTTTAAAGCCACTTTCCTGATCTAAATTAGAAACATGACGTTTTTGCAGTTTCGCTTCTATTTTTTATTTTATTTTTTTATTTTCGACTTTTTCTAGATGTCTAAAAGCTAATAATGATCACCATTAGTTTAATGATTTTTACCGGATGCCCGTCGTTTTTGAAAAAACAACTCAAAAAAAAAATTAAAAAAAAAGAGGATACTGCTTTTTTTTACACCTAAAATATCTTAACTTTGCAAAACATTTGTATGAAGCAGCGAAAAAGTTTTATAAGGTCCATTTTGTAAAGTCAAGTTGTTTTTTAAACAACTTGACTAAACAAAGAAAATAAAAACTTTTATTAGCTCCTCTAACAAACTGAACTAGAAAACTAAAAACTCTCTGTTTATGTCTCAACATGAATGCAATCCATAATTTCTAAGAAAAAAAAAAAAAAAACTTTAAGGAAGACTGGGGCTAGTTGGCAGCAGAGGTAAGTTGAGAAATTGCCTTTATCTTCAAAGTCTTTTATCAGAAAGTTCTAAAAATTATATGAAACCTTCCTAATTGACAATTTCATTTTTTATTGTAGTATTTGCGCATACGCAAAGCAGACTTTGTAATTTATATGTTTTTTAGACGAAAACGTAACCTTTTGAACACCGCTTTCTTTTTACATTACAAAGAAAATAGTATTCCTTATGAAAATAGTATTCCTTATCAAAATAGTATTCCGTATGAAAATTTTTTGTTAAGATTCTACACCATTTTAAAATGCGATTATTAACACGAAAGTTTTAATTAAGAAATCGCAATATGTTATCGAGAAATACAGCATGTAATTTAAATATCGTAAAATGTAATTAAGAAACACAACATGTATATAAGAAAACGTAAAATATAACTGAGAAACACAGTATGTAAATAAGAAATCACAATATGTAATCAAGTATACAAAAATTATAATTAAGGAATCGTATATGTAAATGAGAATACATAACTTGTAATTACGAATTCACAATGCACGCTAATAGGTCATTATAAATGGTCTTCTGAACATAAATTTGCTAATAATATCAATTTAAGCATTTGTATACATCAGCAATAGTAATGGAATTGAAAAATCGATTACTTTTGCTGTCAGTACTCTATGAACAGAAAGTCTGTTATTAAATTAAATCCACGTCAGTATTTGTTTAACCATATTTGCTTATAACCACTTCTGGAAAAACCAAAACCAATTTGTTCAATTTGTCGGTATGAAACACACACAACCAAACAAATTAAAAAAAAAAAAGTTTTATTTTCACCTAATTTAAGAATAAGAGTTATTTAATGTGCTGAGCAAAATGTCAATTGAGTGACTCTGGCGCAAACAAATATAAGAGAGCTAACAATTGGACTTGCAGCGGAAATTCAAATTTTATCGGAAGAGGTGGTTTTAAACTACCCGACGGGCATTTGTTTTTAAAAGTTACGTTCTAAATGTGTTTTAAACGTCTTTTAAACGTCTTTTAAACATTAATGTTTAAAAGACGTTTTAAAGACATTTAAAATACATTTAGATCGTAACTTTTAAAAACAAATGCCCGTCGGGTAAAGCAACTGACTGAAGATCAAAGTGAAGAAACGCTAATACAGATAAAAAGTGACTGTCTATTGACATTGGTGGCCATCAAAACAAAAATATTAGGACAATTTTATATTAATGTCAGCAGAACAAAAATTGCCAATTACCTCGAAGGCAGATTGTTCATTAGCAAAATGTGCACGAGGAGCCTTCTACAATGAACGTGAGTGAAATCAAACAGAAATGTTCTGAATATATATATATTTTTTTAATAATATATTTCGCTGTTTACATATAAATAAAATTAATAAAATTACAATGAAACTTCTACGTTACAAAGAGTATAAATAAAACAGACAGGGGCTCAAAGAAGATACGGATGACTGGTGTCACCTCAATCTTTTCATAGAACCTCTTTATAATAGCATTTAAAGCTCACATGGCTTTAGTAAATTTAAAATAAAATATTTTTACTGAAAAATACTACGTGAAGAATAAAAACTAGATATAAGAATAAAAACTATATATATGAATAAAAACTATATATAAGAATAAAATCTATAAATACGAATAAAAAATATATGCATGCATACTCATATATACATATACACATAAACACGCACACATATACAAACAGGTTCTTGTAACGAGTGGATGTTGGCTATTTTTCACCAGTGAGTTACATCCGGAAATCGTGGAACAACGAATGCAGTATTTGGAAAGAGTTGTTACTGCGGCAAAAAATACGATAACAGGATGTGGTTGTTCACGAGCTGCACAACATGCGGCCACTCATTACGCAATTTTCAACATGGAAGGCGTCCAAGTTGGCGTTTAACTGAATATTTCAATGATTATTAATGACATTATTTAAATTCAATTCAAATCTTTATACTTTTTCGTAAATAAATTATTTTTGTCTTATTTATTATTCATTTGAATTCTCAAGTGAATTTTTTACAAACAAAAAAAATGTTCTAACTGACACCCGTTCGGATTTTTCCAGTTACCATTAAAACCACAAATAACTTTTTTATTTTATTGATAGTATATAATTATTTTTTGAAAATTAACCCATATATCTACTTTGGCTAAATTAGGATCAAATTAATTAAATTACAAGCTATGGTCATTATAGCTCATTTTAGCCACGCTAAAATGAGTTATAATACTGAACCAACACAATGTAATGCCTTTTTATTAAAGTATTAAAGCAATCTATTATTAAAAAATATCTTTTTACCTAACTCTAAGCTAGAGGTCTATGCTAGTATAAATTATAAATTGTTTACTATTTTAAATTAAATGCTATTTTTTGCTATTTGGTATGTACCTTCGAAGTTAAGAACACGTGCCCCTTATTCCGAACGAAAACTTAACTTTTTCAAATTAAAAAAGAACAGCATTTTCATTATCAATATAAAAATTTCCTGATATGGTTCGATTCAGTTTAAGTTTATTTATGTAAAAAAATTAATTTGAAATTTAAAAACAAAGCGGAGTTATTCAACTTTAAGTGGCTGTTTATATGAGCCGGGCTAGCCCTGTTAACCGGGCTGTCTCACTTCGGTGAGATGAATATTGTTATTAAGTTTATATGAATTTTTTCCAGCCCGCTAAACCGGGATGAAATATTTGTTTACATCACGTGCACAGTTAAAATAATTAAAAGCTGAAAAATGGATTCCTTACCATTACATAAACAAATTCTTACCTTTACAACTTTAAAAATGATCAATATACAAGTTATTAATATTCAAATTTATCTTTTACAATTTACAATGGCTATTAAAAAGAAAAGGGATTTTAATCAGCTAATAATTCTTGATTTATTGAGTTCTTGACGTCGTATTTTAAGAAGATTAAAATTAGCTAAAAAAAACAGGAAAAAAAGAAGCTGTTGGTTCTATATTGGACGCACAGATTTGTGGTGGCAAAATCTCATATTAAACATTACACCTAAAGAACCTTATAAAAAAAAACTTTCGATTAGATAAAAATTCCTTTTTTGAACTTGTCTCCCTTCTTGAACCTTATATATCTCCAGATTGGCGCTAATTTACATCTCTACCCCCCAATTTTTATTTTTGATTATGATAGAGTATTTTATCCTGATTAAGAATTGTATAAAAGCATAAGTCTGAAAATCAACAGTTAGTGTTCTAGTTCGATGTTGAAGTTTAAAAAATTACACTAAAAAACGCTAATATTCGCCATTTTTTAAAAAGGTTTTATATCAAAGTTTACATTTAGAAATCCATCATTTAGAAAATCTTTTTTTAATTATGCAACCCGGTTTTTATTGTTGCCAAAATTAAATTATATTTAAATTTAAATAAATTTTTTATGAATATGTTTTTTATTAAATTTTCAAAAATTAATTTAAGATATTGCTTTTTAAAAGTGCATAAATCGACTGACAAATGGATTGGCGCAATTAAATGTACATGTATCAACTGAAAAATAGGGATTGGCGTAAATGAATGTACATACATCGACTGACAAATAGGGATTGGTGCAATTAAAGGTACATGATTTGGGACAGGGTTAGGGTTTGGGCCAGAAATCAATAAGAAAATGATAAGGTACGCATTTTTTAACAGTTTTGCTTTAAATTGTTGATAGAAACCAGGTTTTTTAAGGTCATCTTATGAAAGGATTTTAATTATAATCGAGTGTAATTTTTTAAACTTCAAAATCGAATTAGAGCACTTTCTGTTAATTTTCAGATCTATGTTTTTAAACGATTCTTAATCAGGATGAAATTCTCTATCATAATCAAAAATAAAAATAGGGGGGTAGAGATGTAAATTAGCGCCCTCCAGATTCTTACTCACCAAATATAAAAGCAATCACACCAGATAAAAAAGTTGCTATAACGCTATACTATTTAAAAGACAGTGGTACATTGAACATGACAGTAATGCTATTGTAAAGTATATAGGACCAAGGTTTGTTAATTTACCAAAAAATAAACAGCAAATAAGAGAAAAAATATCTGAGTTTGAGTCAAAGTTTGGAATGATTCAAGCCTTTGGTTGTGTTGATGGCACTCACATTCCCATTGTTTGTCCAACTAATCATTCTCAAGATTATTTTTGTTACAAACAATACTATTCATTACAGGTTCAAGCAGTTTGTGATTACAAAGGCAGTTTTTTGGATGTTGAATGTATGTAGCCTGGTAGTGTGCATGACGCTAAAGTCTTTTCAAACTCTTCTATTAATACTAATTTGAGAAGTTCAAGACTTCCAGGAACCTTTCAAACTATTACTAAGAACAAAATAAAAGTTCCATGCTACCTAATTGGAGATCCTGCATATCCACTACTTCCACATTGTATGAAAGAATATAGTACATGCAAGAAAAATGATGAAGTCATTTTTAACAGTATGTTGAGGACTGCACGCAACCCTATAGAATGTGCTTTTGGTCGACTTAAAGCACGTTGGAAAATTTTGACCAAAAAAATGGATTTAAAACTTGAAAAAATTCCAACAGTAATTTATGCATGTTTTATTTTACATAACTTTTGTGAACGACACAGTATCTGCATTGATGAAGAGTTAGTAAAAATACAAGTTGAGGTAATAAATGAAAATAAAAAAAATTTTAGAAATTTACCAGATCCAATTTTTTCTTGTATTGACGGTGAAGGTGAAGTTATTCGCAAAGCATTAACTGAGTACATTAGTGAAAATTATGTTCAAAAGCAAACTGTTTTCACAAAATAAAATAAAATATAACAAGAAACAATACTCATCTTTTGATAAAATAGTTTTTTTTTTACATTTTTGTTCCAGTTTTATTATGATTTCTTGTTTGACAAGTTATTGTTGAACATGTTTAAAAAAATAAAATTTATTATTGTAATAAAACAGTGAATTTTATAATCTTTTCATTATTTTGTAAATATTTTAAAAAGAGTTTCTTAAAGATTTTTATTCTCTAAAAAATGTATCAATCACTTAAGACTTTTTAATGACATAAATGCTTACATGTCTAATTAAGTTTATAAATAAAAACTAGTTAAGCTTGTTTGTTTCTATCGTCAATTGACTTTTCTTGGTTATCATTTTTCTGAACCTAAATATGTTGAAAAGCACTATTGTTTTGATAAATAAAATGCTGAGGTGTAAGAGTTTGAATAGCAGATGTTTGTTGTTGGGAGATTAATGTTCTGGAAAGTAATTCCATAGAGGAGCACAAACCCTTGCTTAGGTCACTAATCGATTTACTTATGTCTTTTATGCAATCAGAAAAAGATTCATTGGATTCTTTTATGGCTTTAGTTAGATCTTTGCGAAGCTCTCCGTCACTTTTCATTTCATTTAAAAAAAATTTATCTCTTTGTGCTGCAGAAAGATTTTTTTCAAGCATTTTTCTTTTATTGTCAATAAGTTTTGGAACTACAGATGTTTTTCTTTTTTTTTTGTTTTAATTCATTTTCATTTTCACTACAGTCCGAAATATCCTCGTGATCATCGATTACATCTTCAATGTTATTTAAAGTTAATTTTTCCCAACTTGAAACACCAAATGGTAATGGCCTACTATTGGCTGAACCACCCCATATTGAGACAAGATTATCATAGTGTTCAAAGACAATTTTCCCACTGCCACTTTTTGACCCAGACTTTACAGCTTTAGAAAATGCTTGTCTAATTTCTTTTGTTTTTTCCTGGATTTGTTTTTTTCCTCTAGAAATTAACTTTTTTTTTCGAAAAAACTCTGTCTTAAGTAGGGCTTGGTCTTGACTAAATAGTTGTTTAAAATTTAAGGGTAAATTTGGAATGTCTGATCCTGAACCAAACAAGTTTTCATCGACATATTTATTTGCCATATCCTTTCTAATATAAGAATACTGTGCTTGTTTATCAGCGTCAAAGTCTAAATTTTTAAACATCATTGAGGATTTATATGCATGTATGGACTCTATTAAATCTTCTACCATTTTTGTACTCCATTTAAAATGTTTGTTTAAACTTCCAGAAGCTTTTTTAATTTTATTTTCATATTCGTCAGAATGTTTGCTCAAACTTCCAAAGACATCATTCGCTTTTATATTTTCTTGAGAATTTAATTCTTGTATTACCACTTCGTCAGAATGATTGCTTAAACTTCTACAAGCTTTCTTTGTTTCATTATTTTCTTTATAATTAAAATCAAGCATTTCATTTTGGTCAGACATTTTTAAAGTTTATAAAAAAATGAATGAAGCATGCGTAATATGAAAAAAACTGTCTCGCGTTGGTGGGATCCTACTCTAAACAAGTGAGATCTCAGTTATCCGGGCTAGCCCGTTTGCCATGTA
>NC_061167.1:8399835-8442335 GCF_022113875.1 Hydra vulgaris | reverse complement strand
GATTAAATGTTCGAATGCCCGTTGGGTAATATAGATTTGGTAAAAATAGTTTTTAAACAACTTTTAGAAACAAAGGCTAATAAAAAATAACTTCAAAAGAAATCATTTCTAAAACTATGTACAATATTATGTAATAAAACTATTTTTCATTCAATTTCATTCGAGAATTTATAAAAAAATAATTTAAGGTACTTCTTTACAATTAAAAAGGCGAAAATTTATAAATGTTATAGTTTATAAATGTATAAACTATACATATATAAACTATAATTATATATATATATATATATATATATATATATATATATATATATATATATATATATATATATATATATATATATATATATATATATATATATATATATATATATATAAACTATACATATATATATAAACTATACATATATAAACTATACATATATAAGCTATAATTATATATATATATATATATATATATATATATATATATATAATATATATATATATATATATATATATATATATATATATATATATATATATATATATATATATATATGTATATATATATAATTATATAATTATATAAAAAATAGTTCATAAGAATTAATCTTTTAGTCATTACTATCCAAAAATTTCTAAAATTGGCAACGGTTAAGTTAATGAATGTATATATATATATCATTAACTTAACCGTTGCCAATTTTAGATATTTTTGGATAGTAATGACTAAAAGATTAATTCTTATGAACTATTTTTTGGCTTTATAAATTTCCATTTAGTTTTATAATAAATATTATAAACTGAACATCAATAATTTTTTTAGCTTGTATGTGAATTTATAAAACTCAATCAAACAATGAACAATATTAACTTTATAACCGGCTCATGCTGAGGGGTATTTTACAACAAGCACATGGTAAAATGCCTATGCTGTGGCCAAGGTAGCGGCATAGCAGGTGTTTTTATATTCTATATTTTTATTTAAAAATTATATATTATAATTTTTACGATTTTTCATGTAAAAAAAAACTTTGCGGTAAAAGATTTACCACACGTTGTTATACCTTAAGATAAAATTAATTTAAATGCATACTTTATTACTTTAACTAACACTCATAAAAAGATTTTCTACTTCGAAATGCCCCCCCCCCCCCCTCGTCGCTGCATGTTTAACAAAAAATTACTTTACAAAAGTGTATATATATATATAGTTTGCTTTAAATTTTTTATTCAAGTCATTGTTTTTAGTAATTAAATAAATAATAAACACCTGCTAACGACGCGTTGATCAATTAATTTTAATTGACCAACGGTTTGTGGTCAAAATAAATAAACTAAAAAACCCGCTTTCAATAATTAAAACTGAAAAAATTAAATGACAGTTTCAATATGATGAAGCTAGATTTGTATTATTAACTTTAGAGGCCAAGTGTGAAAAGAAGATTAACAGTATTGTAGATATCGAGGCTGACATTATTTTGAAGGGTTTGAATATATTGGATGAGATTAAAAGGCATTTTTATATTTTTAATAAACATCAATTAGAAATGGCCATGTTGGATGGCAAAGTAGCAACAGCCCTCAGTGATATAACTGATTCGATTCTTTGTTGTTCTATTCGTGGGGCAACACCAAGTGAAATGAATAATCTAGATTTTTATGAGAAAAGCAACGCACTTGGTAAATCTGGCTTTTCCTATGGAACTTCTACTGCATGGATCAGATGTATGGAGTATTTTATGACTAAATCCCAGCCCTCTCCAAAATGTGGGGGTTATAAATTTTATATGGCCATATTTTATTATCTCTGAAAGATTATTTCGTGAAATTTGAAACATTCCAACCTAGTCAAATTAAGTATTTTGTATTTTTTGTTCCCAGGCTCCAATCACCAGAATTTTTTGCTAAAGGTTATTATTTGATGTAGCCTTAAACATACATAAGTAGGAGTTTGCACAACGTTTGAATGTGTCAAATGTGCAAAACTAAAAAATCAATATAATCAATATTTTTAAATACCATTTTTTATCTCGGTCGATTAGAGTTTTTTTTTAACGGACACTCAAATTCTGAGAAGTGAATGCCCAGATCAGGCTGTAGACTTTTTATCTTTGTGAAACTAATGTAAATAGTGGCTGCTTCATTTTAGTTGTCAATGTTAATAGTTGTTATTTTTTTATTTTTAAAATAGTCAAATTGTCCAACAGTGACGTGCTTGGTTTAAACTTCAATAATAGTTTAACTCTTTAATATATATAATGAATTTAAGTTTGTCGTAAGAATCTTTTAACTATTCTTATATGTGCTTTCATTAAGCATAACTCGACCACATTTTTTTTTTATTCTTTATAATTCTTTATGTTCTTGAAACTACATTTTTTTAAATTTAATTTCTGATAATAAACAGATAGATAATGATTTGATAAACCTCTTTATCTTTATCCATCTGCACATATTGCTGTAAGTCGCAATTTTAATGAGTTGATTGGCTCTAGTAACAATATCCAATAAATTGATTGGTTTTAGTAATAATAACCAATATGGTTCAAAAAAGACAATAAAGTTAGAAAATTTTGTTTTTCTCAATATTATAACTATATAGCAATACATATCTAAATAGCTAACTGTGATTTTCCCTAACTTACTTATTATTAGTAACTTACTTAAACAATCTGATTAGCTTACACTCACAACATGATTTAAGTTACTATGACACTGATCCTGGATAGTGCTCAGTTTCTCCTCGTTCTCCTTTAATGGTTCAGACTTTCAATCTCAATAAAAACCTCAAACTTTTTCTTAATCAGATATACTTTTTCACTTCTTACTAATATTTCATGGCTCACTAGAGTTCCATTTGTGATTATGTTTGTGATTGCTCATAGACTGATGCATTTTGCCTAATTATTAAAAAATAGATCTTCTGCAAAATATCCTGGACTAAGGTATTAAAACATTTATTTTATCCTTTTTGTTTTAATTCAAACCTTACTTTTTCGCATTCCCCTTTTTCTTCTTTGTACAGCTGCTATTTTTAATCATAATCATGTTTTTCATTATTTTTATCATATTTTCTTGAGAACAAATGAATTATTATTGCAAAAAGTTAATTCAAATGGTCTGATGATAAATCCATTAATAATATAAAACGCTATAAAAATGATTTAAAAATTATTATTTAGTATTTAATGATAAGCCTATTACTATTGCTATATATAAATCCATTACTAATAATTCAATTATTATCAGATTATTAAATCTCATATTTTGTCAAAAGAATAGGTACTAGAAATAGTAGTACTAGGTACTAGATATTAAAGAGATTTATAAAAGTCTTTATTAGTGTTATTACAACTTTTCCTCTAATTCACCTCACCACCCTCACCACCACCCTCACCACCATTCACCTCTTGAATGTAATGACAAGATCTTTTATGAAATAATATGTTAATACTTTTTTAGACATCAAAATTAATCCAAACTTCGTTGATAATGTTATTACTAGGTAAAACCTTATTTTTAAACAAATTCCCTTTGATCGAGAGTGCAAGAAATGGCTATTTGAGTTAAGAGTTATCAGAAAACAAAGTAGAGATTTAGTAGCAAAAAATTGATTAGCAGCAAACTTAAAAAATTTAGTTGTAAATTGAATAAGAAAGATGTGAAACCAGAAAAAATTTTGAAAGAATTGATATGAAACAAAAAAAAAATGTAATAAAATTTTCTGAAACATTATTGAAAAACTACAATCAACAGAAACCTTAAATTTATTTATTAAGTTTATAAGCTAAAAAATTTATATTTAATTAAAAAATGTTAGAAGTCTACTTTAATATTAGTATCAACTTACTCAGTCTCCCCTTATACTGTTTTATCTGTTTCCTTACTTGGTGATTATAATATTGATCTGATGCAGCCAAATAATGATTATAATCAAATCATCTATCAATCAAATAATGATTATAATCAAATACAATCAAATAATGATATTTTCTTTTTATAATATTCACCCTTTTATTACTTTGCCGACTAGAATTACTGATCACTCTGCTACAATTATTGATAATATTTTCTCTAGTTTAATAGCTAATGAAATTGTTTCAGGAAATTTGACAACTTCTGTTTCTGATCACTTACCTCAATTTTGTATTTGTCCCAATTTCAATAAAATTATTTATACCACGCAGACACAATTTATATGGCAGGAGTTTTAAAAACTTTAACAAAGAAAACTTTAAATTTGATTTATCAAAAATTGATTGGGACGATAATACAATATCCAATGATACACTTGTTTCCAAACGTTTATTAGTGAAACAACATTGATTTTAGATCGCTAAAATCAATGTTTCAACGCCACGCTTAAAAAAATAAGTATCAAAAACTTCAAACGCCAATTTAAAACATGGATTTATTTAATTTATTTAATAATAACTGTGTACATGTACAATGACAATGGCGGAGCCTAGATGATCTAGGCTTTAACAGCCAATTTATGTTAAAAATAAGTCCAACTTTGGTTTAAATTGTTTAAGTGTTTTAAAATCTACAATGTTTTGGTCTGAGTTATTCCAGCTGTTAATAACACGGTTTGTTAAAAAATAGTACCTTTTTAGATTTTTAGTTAATTGTCTATGAAACCTCAAATTGTGACCTCTCGTATTTGAAGCTATTAAATCTGGTATTGAAATGTTAAACTATCTTTTTTTTTTTACTATTTTGTAAAGTTGGATTAGGACATTACGTTTGCGTCCATTTTCAAGAGTCTTTTATTTAAAGTAGGTTAGTCTACTTTCATAGTTTTTCCCTTGAAAACATTTTATTCGTGTTGCTTTACGTTGTCTCGATTCAATTTTTTTTTTATCTTGTTCGTAGTAAGGATACCACACTGAATTTGAGTAGTCTAAATACGGTCTTACAAGAGAGGTGTACAATAATTTAGATGCGTTTATGTCTAAATTTTTAAATGAATGTTTTATTATTCCTAACATTTTATTAGCTTTATCAGACACATAATTAACATGACTAGACCATTTTAAGTCATTTGAAATCATAATTCCTAAGTCTTTTTCAATTTCGGTTTCTGGTAGTTCAACTCTATTTAACACTGAATCATACATTGTGTATATATGCTTAGTATTTTTGCTACCTATATGCATGCGTTTATATTTGCTAACGGTATACTTTCAATAAACCTACTTTCAAATATTCTTAAGTAACTTTCGATAAAGTTACACTTAAGAATATTTACTATGCATTATTCTCATCTCATCTTAGCTATTGTTGTCAAGTTTGATGTCAAGTTAAAAACTATCGCATTAAAAAGTTGCTATCGCCTCAGCATCAATCCGTCTGATTAATAAACTTCCAACCAATTAATTTAGATACATCAAAGTCCTTCAAAAAACTTTTCATTCCAACAATTCCAGCGCTAGTAAAGTATGCTATCTAGCGCTGGTAAAGTATACATCTTCTTTTTGTTTTTGACTCCTCAAATAAAAACATACCATCTCCAATCACAAAATTGTTCACAGAAAGTAGACTAATACATTCCTCGACTAGAAATATACACAATCGAAAACTAAATGTACCATCTTTTAAAACCCAGAAGTATGGTAAACATTCTATTGTTTATCAGTGTGAATGGAATAAGAGCCTTGCATGCATTTTGAATGAGTCCAAAAAATTATATCCTAAAATATCTTTACTCCATCTTAAAAAATATCAAATAAAAAAATTCTAAAAAATTTTTTATTCTAATTTTTAGGCATTATTATCTTTACGATTAAAATATTATTTTAATTTTCTCTTCGTAATTACTACAGTTATCATCAGTACTTTTTGTTTATATTTTTCTTTTTTTCATTATTAAAACCTGCAAATTGATTTCTACATATTTGTTTTGATGTATATATTATGTGCTTTGGTCTGTGTGTTTACGGTCCATGTGTTTCAGTGAGTGTCTTTGCTTATTATTACTTATATTAAAAATTGGTGTCACTCATTTAATCAGATTTCTGTATGACATCATTCTAATAAATCATTAACTTTATAATAATTAATTTATAATAATAAAAAAATATATATAAATAGTTTTATGCTTTTAACTACCATTTAATATTAGTTATTACTATTATTTTTTCATTGTAATTATTGTAAACATACTAATTATTACTATTAATATAATTTGTATATATATATATATATATATATATATATATATATATATATATATATATATATATATATATATATATATATATATATATATATATATATATATATATATATATATATATATATATATATATATATATTTAATCTTATATTATTATAATACATAACTATTATTATTACTATTAGTATTATTATTACTATTATTATTATTGTTATTATCAAAACTATTGTAAAAATGATTTACGGAAAATAAATGTTGTTGCTTGTTGTTGCTGTTGCCGTTGTTGTTGTTGTTGTTGTTGTTGTTGTTGTTGTTGTTGTTGTTGTTGTTGTTGTTGTTGTTGTTGTTGTATTAAGATATAAAAACTTTATTATAAAAAAAATCTCATTAACCATATTAATTTGAAAAGTTATTACTGCAGTTTACCATTTTTATCTTCTATGTGGTCCTCTCTCTTTTCTATTAATTTATTTTTTTATTTGTATTTTTCTATTTTATTGAAAAATAATTGTAACTTATTAATAATTTATAAACTTGTTGTTAATTTTTTATTTATTTTATTTATAAATTTTTATTTTTATTTATTTTAATTTTTATTTATTTTATTTATAAATTTATTAAAAAAATTTTTTTTAGAAAAGTATTTAAATATAGAGTTATTTGAAGAATAAAACTACCTTAACTTTTCTTTTCTTTTTTTTTGAAAGATGAACAAATGCACCAATAATAATAATGCTTATTAAAATTATGACCACAACCACAATGATCACAATGTAGGACTTATTATTTAACGTAGAAGCAGCAGGTTCAGTAGTACTTTGGTCAATAACTATCAAAGTTGGGTCAGGTTGAATTTGATTGTTATATACCATTACATTAAAGCCGTTGCTTGTTAAACTTGATCTAACATTTGATTCATAGAGATTTAAATTATCTTGTGATCCTCTGACTTGAGAAATTACAAAAACACTTCCTATCATGAATTAAAAATTAAAATTAATTTAATATAATGAATAACAAAAATAAAAGACAAGCATAACTAAATTTTTTAATTATATAATTATATATATATATATATATATATATATATATATATATATATATATATATATATATATATATATATATATATATATATATATATATATATATATATATATGTATATATATATATATATATATATATATATATATATATATATATATATATATATATGTATATATATATATATATATATATATATATATATATATATATATATATATATATATATATATATATATATATATATATATATATGTAGTAAAATAAATATAAAATGTACAATATAAAATAGAGTTATATATTATTATAATACATTTTAAAATATTTTATATTATTTAGATAATTTAAAAAATGTCTGTATCATTAATATAATAAATAAAATAAAAACATTCTAACCATCAGAAATTGAGCAGTTAATACTGACTGATATATTAAAAGATAACCATGGTTTGCAAAAGACATCTGTTGCATTTATTATTCCACTTAAATTGGCAACTGTTGCATTAAAATCAAGATCATACTTCATTTTAAAAGTTTTCATAACAAGTGGTGAAGCTGTTGTTTTTGCTGTTGGTACCAATGAATAAGTAAAAGAATTAGTAAAATTTTTGGATAAGGTAGAGTTTATAGTGTTAAAATAAAAACTTTGGCGGTTATTTATTTGAGTGTTGACATTGATTGGAAAGTTATAAGATTCCATATTCATAAATGTTGTTGTAATAATTACATTTGAGATATCAAATGTACTCTTTACTAAAGACACGTCCTCAGTGTAGTTTACTGGTGTTATTTGAATTGAGGTTGGAGACACATTATCTGCGTAGTTTATAGGCATTGTTTGAATTGAAGTTGAAGACATATTTACAGCGTAGTTTATAGGCATTATTTGAATTGAGGTTGAAGACGCATTTTCAGTGTAGTTAACAGGTTTTATTTGAATTGAGTTTGAAGACATATTTACAGTGTAGTTAATAGGTTTTATTTGAATTGAGTTTGAAGAAATATTTACTGTGTAGTTAACAGGTTTTATTTGAACTGAGGTTGAAGACATATTTACAGTGTAGTTAACAGGTGTTATTTGAATTGAGGTTAAATAAAAGGAGAAATTTGTATATGATGTATTAAAAATTGATTGGTTTACTTCAATTTTACTTAAAAGTTGAGCTGCAATTCCTTCCATTAAATTGATGCAAACAAGCATGCAAACAAAAGCTAAAAAAAGATAATATGCCTATAAAACACTTATTATATCAAATAACATATATTTAATGTATTTTTATTATTATTTTTCAAATTTACTCCGCAAGCAACCTTAAGTTACTAGAAAAAAAAAGAATAGAGTCATAGACCAAGGAAACGGTTGACATAAGACTTGAAAAGTTGTAGGTTGCATGAGTCAGGAAAATATAAAGATGGAAGAGAGTTCCAAAGAGTTGAAGTGCAGGAAAAAAAATTAGACAATTATAAGTTTTTAGAGCATGCAGGAAAGGATACAGTAAAAGAATGAGACTTTGCTGAACGACGAGTTTAGCAAAAATGAGTTTTGGTTGGTGGAATTAGAGATGATAGCTCCTTTGAGCAGCGACTATGGTAGTAAGAAAAGAGAAAGAGACGCAACATTACAACAATGAGAGGCCTCTATTTTGTTGACATAATTAATTGACAGTCCCTAAGGCAAGCTGTGACAATTGATTAAAAAAACCAGTTGTGGATATGCCAAGAGATATTGTGTTATAACAGCTGCTTCTAATTTTAATGTAACTTATTTATTTTAAATAGTGTTTTTGGATTTTATATAAAAAAAGTTTTGAATTAAAAAAAAAATCAATATTTTAGTGTTTTAATATTTTCAAAAGTTCCAATAATTTAGTTTATTACCCAATAATACTTTTAAAAAATTAACATCAACATGTTTATATTCTAATAATAGTATTGTTTACCCAATGATTCCATTCTTTTAAATAACCAAAATTTTGTACTAAATAAATACAAAACTATATTTTCAAGTAATTAATAACTTTTAAACAATATAATAAATGTAAAAATCTAATATCATTTTATGATTATTTCAGATAAAAAATAACCAGACACCTATTTCACCTTGTAATTGACTTTCAATAACTTATCATAAACAAAATGAATAACAAAAAAACTTACTAATTAAAATAATGAAACATAATAAAGCGTACAAATTAGTAGCTTTGAAAAAGTTGTTTTTACTAATAGTCACAAAGTTCTTTTACAGCAAAACTATAAATTAATATTAAATAGCAATCAGCGACAAATGAAGTTTACGCAAAACATCTTTTGGCAGTATGTAAACATATTGCCAAGGTGAAGATTTTGATAAGTATCAGCTTAATGTTTTAGCAATTAACTCTATACAAAATTTGTAACTCTATACAAATATTTGCAATAAAATGTAACTCTATACAAATATCTGCAATTGAATATCAGGATGATTGTATCAAAAATTTATAACAAGAATAAATTCACAAGACATCAGAGAAGGTACAAGAAAACAATGCAATATCTGAATAAAATGTTTACTATAGCTAGAACTTTGGAGTTTTGAAATAAGAGAGCCTGATAAAAAGAAAAATTCAGAAAACTATTGTCATAATTACACATTAGGTTTTAATGTTTTTACAGATTTTGTTTCTACATTGCTAGAATAATCAAAAAGTCATAACAATTAAAACCAAATTCTGCTTTAACTTTCTTTTTTTTTTACAACATCTTCATTTCCAACAAGGCTGCAAGCAACCAATATTAGAGTTAAAAGTTACTAAAACAGAAAAAATGAAGCTTATAGAGCAAAATAACGATTGACAGATGACTTAAAATATTGCAAACTATATGAATCACGAAAACAAGATGAAGGAAGCAAAATCCAAAGAATTGATGTTCAAGGAAAAAAACTGGACGAATAAGATTTTTTAGAGCACTTAGGAACACTTGCAGTAAAAGGATAAGACTTAATTGAATGACGAATAACACGAGAATAAATTTTAGTAGATGGCTCAAAAGACCCTAGCTCTTTAGAGCATTACCCATTATAGCATTGAGAAAGAGAAGCAACATTATGACGGTGTAAAAATAGTTGGAGGTTGGCTTCAAGAACAGGTCCAACTATGTTTACAATGCGTTTTTGCACCTTTTCTAAAAGGGAAAGTGCATCATTAGAGGATCCGGCCCAGATATAGAGATAGTATTCCATACAAGGACGGATTTGAGATTTATAGAGATAAAGAATAGAATCCAGAGTAAGAAAGTGGCAAGCACAATAAAGAGATGCAACCTTAGCAGATGTTATTTTTGCAATTGATTTGATATATGGTTTCCAAAAAAGATTAGAGGTAAAGGTTAAACCTAGAAGATGAAGGGTAAATGCCTCACCACGTAAATTACCGTTCATAAATATAGGAAGATCTAGATTATTGCAATAACGGTTAGCTGAAAAAAATTGAGTTTTATCTGAGTTAAAGTTTACCAGCTCCTGTAAGCCCCATGCTGTAGCAGAAGTGGGGTCTTTTTCAAGCTCAAATTCTCCTCCAATCAATCAGAGAGTGTTGGCTTCTTATCAAGAGAAGTATATATAGTAGTATTATTGGCAAACAATGCCACCTTAAATGTGAGAATATCTGGAAGATCATTAATGTAAATTAAAAAGAGTATAAAGCCAAGGATATGACCATGAGGAACCCCTGAAGTAATAGGATATGAAAAAGAGGGCTGTCCATCAAGGACAACTTTTATGCTACGATTGGTAAGAAATGGTTCAATAATCTTAAGGATGTTACCTGATACACCGTAATAACTGTAGCAGAAAGAGAATACTGGAACTGTAGGAATCACAAACATTCAAGTTTGTCAAGTAAATCAATTTGTAATAAATGAGTATAGGTTGGTTATTTTGCAAAGTTGCCCTCTAAACTAACAGCCGCAAGAATATGACTCTTTTTAATCAACTTCAAAAATACAATGCTTTCACATACATGATTAAACTACCTTGAACATAGAACTGATTTAATAAAATCTTTAATCAGCTTTGAAAATACGATGCTTTCATTTACATGATCAAACTACCTTGAACATAGAACTAATACACGATCTTGAAAATAGAACTGAATTTGACAAATAATATGAGAGCGATAACATTTTATATTGTAACTTATTTCAACGTCTTAGCAAATATATGTAAGAAACTTGGTTGTTGTGATTGTGCAAGAGAATGTAAAATTATTGATATAAAAGTAAAAAATGAAGTGATTTTCACATTGTATTAAAGCATTACGTTTTGATTGTAGTTTGGTGAAGTCTATTTACCACAATTGAATCAAGTTAATAAGTGTTGACATCTGTGTTCAACCTTGGCTGCAATCGAAAGGTTGAATACAGATATCAACACTTATTAACTTACTTGTTATCATTAATTATTATACTTATCATTAGAATTTGATAAAAAGATTTTTTATCTTAGAATAGCTTTTTTATCATTTTTTTGTTTCAAGAAACTTAAGGTGGTTTATCTATAAAAATCAGCCGCAAAACTAAAAAACTATTATTATTTTTATTATAGTTGATATTTTTTTTTAGTTTTACGGTGATAATATTTTTTTTAAACTATTTTAGTTTGTTTTTTATTTAACAAAATCTAAAACAAAGAATTTGACAATGTATACGCACATAGCACGTATAAAATTTATCTGTAATGCCTAACGAAACACATGTTTTTCAAAGCAAACAAAAAATTTATTTGTAAATATGTATGTAATGTATACTTTGCTTTATTTGTTATGCAAACTATAAAAACTTTGATTTTGTTTCAAAGTAACAAAACTACATTTTTAACTCTAAAACTTAAAGCGTTTAGTTATATTTTTTAGGTTGTTTCGAGCTTCATTTTAATTTTGCATATTTTTATTTTATGAAAATTATACATATCTAATAAGGAGATCCCTTTTTGGAAACAAATTCACAAAATAAAAAACCAAAATGTTGTGCTTGTTTAACAGGTCTTTGCAAAGTGGAAAACAAATTGGTTGGAAAAGCATACGAATATAATAAAAAGAAATTTAGTAATAATAAACATTAAAATTGTTCATGTCTTGTAAAACTTTTCTATTTAAAAAAAAATTGTGTTATTAAGAAAATAAAAGGGCTCCAAAAATTGTTTTAAGAAAAATAAAGGGCCCGTAAAAAAGTACAAAATTATTGGAGAGTGGAATATACAATAGAAAAATATCGGTAAGTGACGTGAAGTTTCATGGCTAAAGACAAAATGGATAAAATTGAGAAAAGGATCACTACCCGTATTCAAATTGTTCAAAATTTAGAAAGTGACACATTTATGTTGCTGAACGTAAAAATGAAAACTCACAAATGAAAAGCTAAGTGATCTTTTTGATCTCATGCAATTCATACCGTCTGTATATCATACCTTTTCTTGCTCTTAAAGGTGAAGAGCAGACAACTGATAGGGATCTAAATGATAATTCTGTTGACGAAAACCTTAATTAGTGCATATTGCATTACCTTTGGTCCAGGTATACCGTGTAGTAATAATTAATGTGAGATAAAAAAGACACGATTAAACAGTTCATTGTACCTAACCAACTTATTTGACTATAATTTTTAAACTTTAAAAATATGGAGCTGTCTAAACTTTTGATATTTTTTGAAATAGCCAATACAATATTTTAATAAAAAATTACTAATAAGTCATAGCAACAACATAATTAAATAAAAACAATAGTTTCAGAAATTTGAAGTATCAAAGTTGCCTAACCTTTTTGATATTGCGAAAGTAATCCACAGTAATAGTGGTATCCTAACTTTGAGTAGATTTTTTCATATGTCCATTGAAATGTATTTCAATTCAAATTTATAATATAGATAAAGTATTTATTCATATACTTCATAAATAGTGATTTACTATTTTAAGTGTTACTTTCACACCCAAAACAGTAAAATCAATCGTTTTTGTTAAGATGGTTGTGAACCGAGACAAACAGGACTGGGGCAAAAATATTAAAATAAATATAAAGAGAGAAAAATATGTTCTTTTATGCTTCATTTATACATGGCACCCCGTAACTAGGTTTTAAGAGAGGCGTTTTTAAAAAAGGATGAGCTTAGTTGCTTTATAGCTCTTAGCCTACTCGGATCTATGTCTAGATTTTTTTATAACCGTCGAAAAACCTGTTTTGTTAACAAGTACCCAGTTACTTGTTAAAAAAACACGTTTTTCTTATAAAGCAGTCGATAAAAATTTTTGATTCAATGATGTCACTTATTTAGAAATGTTCTTTTTCTAAACTTTATTTTACTTTGTGTCAATGTTACTCAAGTCTAAATTACATTTTGCGTCTGCACTGTTATGGATGCCAAAGATACATGTTGATTGATTACATGCCCAACAGTTGAGAAAATGTATTCTTATATCACTGAAGTCGCATATATGTACATGTTCTTATATCACTGAAGTCGCATATATGCACATGTTCTTGTGTGCTAAAGTATCATAACTACATCTTCTATCTTTCAGGTTTTGAAAGATTTTTGTCTGAGAGACAAATTAATAAACAACTTAAATGAATTTCTGTTTTAAGTAAAGGAAAATATTGTACACAGAAGTATTAATAATAATCAATAATAAGTAGGTTTCTGAATCAGAAACTCAAATAACTTTTCGAATGTTATTTTTAATGTTTTCATAAGTTTTGATGGTGATGAAGAAATCTTAACTATTAAAATTTTGAACAACCACATCTTCAAGATCTTTTTTTACCAAGTTAACATTGTTAAATTATTATATTGCCATTAATTGCTTGAAAAGTATAAAAATGAATGAAATGAATTATAAACTTATATGAAATGACGGTTACCCGTCATTTAGGCAATAACCAACTATCTATAATAGATAAAGAATGTGCGATATCAGTACTTTCGGCCTTGTTTTTAGTACCATTAAAATGAGTTTTAGTACTTGCTCATCCACCATATACAACAGAAAATTCGGTCAAAAATTACTGAAACATCACTTTGCTGTCCTCGACACAAAAATTTTTTACAAATGAGTAATCTTTTTGTAGTTCATTCGTAAATTTTCCAAATCAGATCTTCTAAAATTTCCTATTGAAAATGAATTCTTGTTCAAGGGTGTACCCAATTTCATAAAAAAGCCGAGAACTTCAACTGAACAAAATAATAAATTTCAAAATTATTGCTTTTAGTTAGTGTCAAAACTGTTAAGACTGTTTGAATTCATGGACTAAGCAGTTCTAACATTTAAAAATATTTTCTTTGGTGTAATAGTCCAAAAAACCAGTTTAGGAGCATGATAACAATACAATTGAGTATATAAAGGATAAATATATTTGCCTATATGTAATGGTTGAGTTTCTTAAATTTGAAAACCATGTTTTTCTTTTTTCTTTATGTTTTATGTTCTTTAGTACGCTTTTAATATTGTCTTTTGCTAAATTCAATATAAGATTTTTAATTTTTTTGATTACACATTTATTCTGAAATATTCAAGATTTATATACAGTAATTAGTTTTTAAGAACGTATCGTAGCCCAGGCTATGGTACTCTAAAGCCTTGACTTTTGGCAAGGCTTCAGCTTAAACCATGGTTATTATTTACTAAACCCTTGCCTTTGATTTGTTTGATGGTTAAAGTTACTAAGTATACTATATTATTCATTAATTTTATTCAGCTTGGAAAATAATAGAGGATGGGGTAATTGTGCACTCCCGAAAACGAATGCGCTCGGTCAAGGTTAAATAAACTCAGAACTACAATTTAAAAAACTGAAACAAAAACGTTTAAATAAATGATTGCAAAACTCATGGTTCTTTTTAGTTTTCATTTATAAATCTCCTTTACTTTTACCGTTATTTGCAATGTCAGCGCAATTAATGAATAAATGTTCTTTTGATAAATTTAAAATAATTATTAAAAATCTTCAAGAGAATAAAATATAAAAATATAAAAAGAGAACAAAATATAAAAAATGTAAAATGATATAGCGTTGTGTTTGGAATAAAAAATATAAATTTTTATGACTAATTATTTTTTATCTTTAAATAGGAAATTCGAATTGCGAGATATGTTCGAGATATGTTCAGAAAAATGAAAAAATTTCGAATTCGTCAGACAGTTTCGTTTTTATGGCAATTTAAAGTTGAAGAAAAAAAAAATAAAGAAAAATATTTTACTTTAAAATTGCAACATTGTTTTTTGAGAATAAATTTGAACTGCTTGAACTTAAAACATTTCCGAAGGACTACTATACGGAAGGACATGCAAAGTCGATTTCCACACTCCGCTAGCGAAGGCCAGTCAATATTTCTCACTTAACTCCTAAATAGCTAAAATTGGCTTAAACAACGTTTTATAAAATCAAAATTCTGAAATACGATTAAAATAACTTTACATTATTATTAATAAAAAAATCAAAACTTATTTTAAAAAGCTTAAAAGATCGATATATTAAAACCTCTATAAAAAAACAAAGAACATATTATTGACACAATTTATTTATAAAGAAATAAACATATAAACATCATATTCTATAGAGACTTTTTAACAATGTTAAAACTTTTTTTTTTAAACATAATGAACTTAATATAACTTCGTAAAGAAATAAACAATACAATATTTGTCAAAAAATCTAAAAACAAAGATTCACTACTTAGCAAGGCGTGTCTTCTTAATTGATGTCTGATAAAGACATGCATTTTTTGCTTGGTCTTTATCCAAATTCTGAATTCCATGCAGAAGAACATTTACCAAACGCCTAAAAAGACTAACGCCTAAAAAATCATAATATGTGTCCATTATAGATAGAATGTTTATAAGTCTTTTTCTACAACATGCTCTGTGCTTTGTTTTTTTCACAAAGCATAAGCCAATTCTAACTAGCTGATAAGTACACTCATGTGGAGCTGTCAAATATCCACTTGAAACTTCTTCGATAAAGTCTTTAACTTCATTTGTTATTTCAGGTTCATCATCCGGATTAACTAGTTCGTCTTTTTTTTTTCTCAACCCATCCTGCTACATAGGCAGCAGAGCTCTTTTCAGTTTCAGAAAGACTCACATCATAAATGCATGTTTCAATTGAGGTTGCATCTTCAATACTAATTTGACCCTCACATGTGACCTTTTTTGTTGGGTTATCCTACTTCCACTGATTCTAAAAATGATGCAGCAAATCTAGCTAAACGCTTTTTAAAAGCAGAGAAAACATCACCAGCTGCCATAAAAGCATTTGCCCCTGCTGATTGTCTATAAACAGAAAATTCTCCTTCTATTCTACCCCTTTGTAGCTCACGAAGCAAAACATAATCAAAACCAACTGAAAACAAATGTTTTTAGACAGCTATCAATCCTTCAGTAGTTTGCACATAGGCTTTTTTGGTATCACAGGTAACACAGTGAACTCGTTTAGGTCCATGTCCTGATTCCATACAGTTAAATATGTCTAAAAACAATTGAAGATTATTTGGATTTTTATCTTGCACAGATCGGTTGTGATCTCTCAACCTAACATCCTGCCCTTTTGCAGAAACATTAACAATATTTCATCAATCTAAAATCTGCTGGATAAAAGAGGATGTTTTATAAGCTATTTTTAGTTTAAGGGAAGCTACTACTTTCTCATTAAACACTCTTAAAACATGCTGCACATTCTGTAGTTAAAGTCTCAAAGGATAGACAGCAGCATAGGATAAAGGAACTGTTTTCAAAATGTTCTCTTTCTCGTATTAATATAGACTTTTCACATCTGAAAATGAAGCTATGGTTTTATTATCGAGAGATTTTGACAGCCAGTTATTGTGAATACATTTAAGTAGATGAACTGTGTCAAATAAAAGAAACTAAACACGCTTATTGTCTAATTGATGAATGGCCTGATAGTCAGTTATTCTGTTAAAATTTTTGCAGTATTGCTGATTTATTTTATGATTATCAGTTACAGATCCTAAAACTATTGCACCATTTTTTTCAACTATAATAGCAGCTTCTTTCACAACAATGAACTGAAACAATGATGTTAGTTTGTGAACAGGGGTAGCAGAAATCATTAAACTAGGTCCACCATGTAAGTATTTCATCATGACACATAGCATAGAGGTTGCTTTATATTCTGAATCATTTCTTGCCATCTTATTTAAAACTCCACACAAATAAGCAACTGTTGGCCTGATTTTTACCTCGTCAACTATCAAAATAACACTTTTCTGTTGATTATTCTTTCCGTTTTCAAATATTTTTTGCAAAATATGGTCAATGTTAGAGGCAGAAATTATAGACTGAAGCTTTCGCTTACTTGGAAGAACTAAAAAATCACGAAGTTGATCGTAGTTGCAGTTATAAAAAGACTCGATTGCAAAGCAATAATTAGCTATAGAGAAGCTTTTTTAGACAAGAGTTTGAGTTGTCTTCTAATAAAATTCAATTTTTTTTTGTTTCTTATCATCATTTAATTCAAATCCATTTTCTGAAAGAGTATTTTTCACCTTTTTAATAATATCATTAACATGCAGATTATAATTATGAACTAAATTGATTGCTTCAAAAATTGTGAATAAAAGATTAGCCATTGTTTGAATTCAATATATTAGCTAATGGAACGGAAATTCCATGTTTAAAAGCTGAAAAGGTTAGCGGTGAACATAAGGTATTTATCATATAAGGTAATTATTATAAACAATAACCGTCACAAAACTCTCTTTGAAATCTTTTGACATAAAAATGTATATGAATTTATCGTCTTGTCGAGATATTACTATATTTTTATACTTATTGTGCAACTCATTGACAGGATAAAAATCAGAAAATGAATTTATTCTATCTTTATTGATAAAATAATTCAATTGCATGTCCTCAGGTTTAGATTGGCGAGGCACAGGCTTTCGCGTTGGTAAACAAAAAAAAGGAAAATTACAAATACAAGGTGCACATGCTGGTCGAGTATAGCCACCAGGCAGCTTAATCATTTCTGTATTTACAGGCCAATGTTTTTCACATATAAAAAATTTAGATGGCTCAATAATAAAATTTTTACGTAAAAGAAGAACATTAATCCATTTCTGTTTCTTAACTTCATCTTTCGCTAATTTAAAAATACGACACTTATTAAGTTTATTATAATTCCCTTTACAATTTACAACGCCACATTTGTTCACCATGATAATGGTAAAAAATTTAAAAAAATGTTACAGGAACGTTAAAGAACACTTCAACTTTGATAAAAATAATGGCCTTCGCTAGCGGAGTCAGGACATCGACTTTGCGCGTCCTTTTGTATAGTAAATCTTTGACATTTCCATAAATTTTAAAATAACTTTTATCTTATCTGGATTCACGGCGGTAACTCCACTTAGCAATTTTAACTATAAGACGTAGACCTAGTTAGAGGACGCAAAGATGCACAGCTAGATTTGTGCTTCCCCAGAATTAGTTGTGCTCCATTCCTTTTTGCAACACACACTTTTAATGATAACTTTTGGCATTTTTTGATTATTATTAGGTATTTGAAAAGTACCAAATAAATAATTGAATACTATTATATAGTTAAATAATTAGTACTACTTGCTAATATATAATTTTTTTTAGTGAATAAGAATAATTTTTTTTTTGTTTTTTTTTTGTTTTTTTGTTTTTTTCATTAAGTAATAATTTTTTTTTAATTTAATAAATTTGTTTTTAATTACCTAGATACTTAAAGTTGTCAACGAGAACTAATTCAGAACTAGATTAGAGAATTAGAGTCATGTTATTTGACACAATTTTACATTTTTTGCTTTAAATATATTTATATCATATTATGTATAATTAGTAATAAAAACATGATAATATAGGATATTAAAAAAACTAATAGAAGAAAAATAACAATAACAGTATAAACGAAAAAATAAAATAATATAAAGTAACAATAAAAATAAAAAGCGAATAAAAAAATTGTAATAGTCCTAAACAAGTGATTGAGATGTCACTTAGATAAAATATAAGCAAAGGAGGGACACCAAATTTTTTTTAATAACAAAATAATAAGGAAAGAAAAAAAAATAGTTAATATTTATTTATTTATTAAATAATTTATGCTGTTTGCAGCTTTATTTTGTATTATCTGATTTTTACATTTAGGGCAACAAATTTTACCTGGGTTCTCACAAAACTTTTTTCGTGCGATTATAATATCCAAATGGAATTATTTGTGTTCCAAACATAAAGAGTTGTACAAATCGCTAATAATGTCCGAAGGGAATTATTAGAATTCTCAATTTTAAACTGGGTTTTAACGAATAGTGGAACAAATAGCTAATAGTACATTTATTGACGATGTTTTATGAGGATCTATCTATAAACGAATTTTACTATTTGTTAAATGAATATTAAAATTTGTTTCCTAATCACTAAACAAACAGTACTATTCCTTTGATGATCAGTTTTTGTGTTAAGCAAATAGTACAATTCATTAAATAAACGGTACTATTCTTTAAACAAGTAGTAGGGGGGAGTTTATTTGATGTATGAACTGAACCAAACAAGTCTTAACAAATAAATCAGTATTTGGGGCACCGATTTCACACCCTAAGATTGAAAGCATGATTTAATAAAGTATGTACTCTTTTGGTTTTAGAAGAATCCTGTTATTGGAGTAAAAGGTGTGCGGAAAAGCGGGACATTTGGGGGAGAAGTGAGGCTATATAAAAACGACTCAAAGCTAATTAAATACTAATTTTAGAAAGTTCCAATTTCAAAGTCAAGTTTAATTTAAATAAAAAAACATAGTAAATGCATCAATGCATTTTTCCATCAAATTAAGATTACATATTAAGAACTAAAATTTCTTTGTTAAATAAAAAAAAGTAATTTCATATTTAACGTGCCAAAGTTCTCTTGAAAAATGATTTCAGCTTTTGTTCTTGATGTTGTTCCAGCAAGAGGTTGAGGCAGGATTGCTTTTATATCTTTAAAATTCGTACTACGAATATCATTAATTCTAGCTTTGACAAATTTAGAAGTTTCCTTATTCTGGCATTTGTTATTTTGACATCTACATCAAGGTCACCACTTGATTTGCGTAATATGTTTTTCTTTGCTTTCTTTGATTTTGGAAGGATAATTTTTTTTTACCTTTTTGTTTTGTTTAACACTTTATCTCTTATTCCTAAAACCATACACTTTCCATTTTTACGTCCATGTCTTACATTCTAACGAGAAGGTACCTGCAAAATATATATTAAACTTTTTTAACTGTAACACAAGGAGCTTACTTTCATTAGTTTTATTATTTTATAAAGTTTAAAATTAAAGTTTATGAGTTAATTATAAAATTTAAAGAAAAACCTGAACTAAGAATATTTAATATTAATTACCTTTTGATAACCTCATACAATCTAAGGAGAAAATACAGTGGAGTTTTCTTTTACTGCTTTATATTGTACATCTAAACCTAAGATATCTGAAAGAATCACAATTGTATTTGATTTATGGCAATTGTCTTAATATATGGTTCTTAAGGCACATCTCTGTCTGTAACAACTGTTTCATGCTCCACAACTAAAACTGAGATATCTGAAAGAGTAGCACATGTAATCGATTTTTCACATGAGCCTTCATTCCATGGTTCTTGAGACACATCTCTAACTGTAACAACTGATGGTAAAAAAATATCATCAACATATACTATTTATCATGTCATCATAAGCCCAAAATCCTGCCACGCAAAATCTCTGACATAATATTTGTTGGTGTGTAAGACTTTCCCATGATTGTTGAATGAATCTGGCAATCTCATAAATTATAATGGCTTCTCCTGGATTGTAAGCATCCAGCTATTGGCAGCTACATTAAATTATGTTTTCATTGGACCAAAAATTTTATTATAGTCGTATATGAAGTATGTCTTGGCCATCATACAAGTCATCATAAAAACATGGTTCATAAGAAATCTAAAATATTTCAGAATTCACCCATTCATATTAATTGGTTAATCCAATTGAACCTCTGGTGCTCCTCTCATTAGTGTGTTTTTAAATAATTCTTTTGGAAAAAGCAATAACAGGGGGTATTGCTACACCAGCTGAAGAGACAATGCAATATACTAATTCACCTCTTTCACTTGATGTTATTTGCCTGATTTGCTTTGTTCCCTTTGATGCAATGACACAAGGAGTTTTTTGCACAGTAATAAAACCTGTCTCATCAAGATTAAAATTTTAAATGATGTTGCTTGTAATTTGTTAAAAAAAATATCAATATAAAATATCAAGCTCTTACTTGAGCTGTTGTAAATGTTTTTGTAAATTTTAAATAAGATTAGAAAAAAAAACTTGTTGAGCCCATACAACATATTGGAACAGGTCTTTAGATAGTAATTAGTATTTACTAGTTACTAATCACCAAATAAACTAATACTAGTAACTTCATTAAAAAATAAAAAACGTAATGAAAAAATTTAAATATTATTTCCCTTGTTTTTTGATTCTAAACAACTGTTTTTTAGGTTTCGATGATGGACTACAATCCACCCCCGCCCGCCTTCATAAGGAGAATGACTTAAATTGTCACTTACCAGTTTACTAGTTAGTAATTTTATGAATTTATTGTAATAATATACTGTTTGAGTATTTTTTACCAAATTTTTTAAAAAATAAGTTATAAACTATACAAGACCTACTCAAAAGCATTTTTCCATGCAAGTGATTCCACTGATGTATAAAGCAATAACAACCAAAATAAAGTATAAATTAAATATAGCAGGTTTTGTCTGTTTAAACTATAGTAGTTGAATCATAAAAACATCAGCCATGCTTCATAAAACATCGGCCATGCTTTATAAATACTTAACAACTGATTAATACTTAAAAGCAAATGATACAATTACTATTTTTTGAGTATTGTTGTTACAAAGTTGAAGGAAATTCAAAGCCAGCTAAAATTAGACTTATATGTCAGATGGAACTTATATGTCAGATGGAAGTACTGTGAGTAGAAAAATGCCATTTCATAGTATTGCATTAGTAGAACTCAAAAAAATGTAAAGAATCCTATAGAAAATCAATGGTAACGTGCTGAAATGCCTGTATGCTTACTGAAAAACAAGTGCTACAAAAGATAATGAGGATACTGCATGGACTTTGTAGTTTATATCATTTATTTATGCAATGGAGAGGTTTTTTGGCTATGCTTGTGACTCAGCAACTGGAATCAAAACTATTGTTGATAAACTTGATTAAAAAAGATTGTCACAGCCGTCGAAAAAAGTTCAAAAATAATGTTGATCTGGAAATTGTAATGAGACTTGATATGCTTTTTAAGATAAAGTTTGTTGAAGAAAAAATATATAATATGTATAAGGATTTATGATTTATATTTTATGTATCTTCACGGATGAAGTCAACTTTTACTTTAGCCTTCCAATACTAACAATGAATGCTTCTATGGTTGGGTATATAAGATTATACTTGCTTTGATAAAGACATCTACAAATGTGATTTGGCAAGATTTGTAGAGAAAATATTGTGCGCATTTCCTTCATCCTTAAAACGTCAACGCTTATTCAGCACAAATGGAAACATATTTGAAGCGAAAAGAAAAAAGCTATTGCCTGAGCATGGAGAACAGATTGTATCTACAATATCCTACACTTTATTGAATAGCTATTATTCAATAAATAATAAACTAATAACTTGCATTAAGTTTATCGACTTATTAGTACTTAGAGCTTAATAAGTATTTTATTATACTTTAAAGTTCAGGTTAGTGTAAACAGTATTAGTTTGACTTTAGTTTATATTAAAAATATATTTTTGTAGTTTGTAAGCCTTATTAAGTTATGTTAATGAAGTGAATTAAGTTTCATAATTCATGATATCATTCAATTACTTATTAGTAATTACTAAATAATTACTAATAAGTAATTGATTCGATTTTTAATTTTAAAGTTATACAAAAACCACGCAGTTTTTTGTATAACTTTAAAATTAAAAATCGAAGTTTAAACTTTGTTTTTTCTAAAGTTCGATGCCTAAATATTAACGAGTTTAACAAATTATAAGTTCATATTGGAATTTTCCTTATCTATAAGTTATCATTTCCATTTATGTATTTGTTCAACGTATACTTGTCAGTAAATGTCAAATATTTAGGACTGCCAAATCAAAAGTTTCTATCTTATACCTAGTATTATTTATTTGTAATCAGTTTTTAATTAATAATTTATTTAAATGTTAAAGTAATAACAACTTCTAATTTATCCAAATACAACTTAATAACAGTAACTAAATAATAATAACTTTTGACAACCCCATACAAAATATATGTGTATATTTGCAATATCTTTCTCCATTATTTCCTTTGTGTGATATGAGATTTTAATAGCCAAATGCATTACTTGGTGGTGATGCATTTTGTATTAAAATATCGAGTGGACACGGAAAAATCCGGTCAACTTTAAATTGAGATTTCTCTAAAACCATTAATGTTTTTTATTTCAATTTTTTTTATTATTAAATGTGTTTACATCAATTAGAGTTTCAACTTAATTTTTAGGGGCTTGATGGGCTGTTTAGCAAGAGATCAAATTTTAAGGCGAGTTGATGCCATCATTTCACATATTTTTTCTTTTTTCACCTTATCGGTAGCATTACCCCATTTTTTTGAAAGTGCTTTTTATTTATTGTTACTCCACCTGTCTTACTAAGAACTCTTTTAACTATTGCCCAAAAATCTTCAATCTTGCGCTCTTCAGGACAATTTGAAGGATTCGCATCTTTAGAAACAATTTTCACGTTATTTTCTTTGCTCCACTTTAGAACTTTTTTAGAATAGTGAGAAGCAGCAAAATCTGGCCAAAAGAGACATCGGTATTAGTGTTTTTCATAAATGGCAAAAATCTTTTTTGGAGGCATTCTTTGATGTAGAGATTAGAAGTCAAGGTCTTCATAGTGATAAAACAAGAGGACTTCATACCACAGCTACGAGTTGCTTGCCACACAAGGAACTTGGATGCACATTTTTCTCGTTGAATATATTTAAATTGATTATCAACAGATTTGTCTTTGTTCTCATAGTAAAATTGTTGACCAGGAAGTTGTAAAAAATTCGCCGTACAATATGTTTTGTCGTCTTCAATTATGCACATTCTTTTATCCGCCATTACTTTAACTAACTTTTTTGCGCCTCAAATTCCTTTAATTTCTCCATTTAAGCTTCTTTAAGGTGTATTTTTTTCATGAAATGCTTTAATTCCAGCATTTTTAAGTACTTTTTTTGATATAAGAACGTGAAATCTTGGATTTTCATGCTAGATCTCGCTGTGATTTTTAGCTATTGAACGTAAAATCGACTTTACCTATTTGGATTTATGGAAAGTTTTCCTTCTTCCTCTTCCAGATTTTCTTTCGAAGCTTTAAGTAGTCTTGAACTTATTTATAATATATTTGACTGTAGATTTTAGGATATTTGTACGTTTAGCAATCAAACGATATGAAGTTGATAGATTTTTGCAAAAAAATTCACAACTTTTTTACGCACCTCAATTCGATTCCGAAATATTTTGCAAGTCATTATATATATATATATATATATATATATATATATATATATATATATATATATATATATATATATATATATATATTTTATATATATATATATATATATATATATATATATATATATATATATATATATATATATATATATATATATATATGTATATATATACTTAGGTATATTGTTAATATTATAGTTAAATAGATACGCTATAAAGCAAATTTAGCTCTATAAATATAAAAGCACTAAATAATAGTTTAAAAAACATTAAAAGAGACAAAGAGATTACGGCGTTACGGCGAGCAAAGATGGCGGCTTAACTGAGCATCAGTTTACTTTTCTTTAATCCGTAGTTTTCAAAGCAATCACCAAAGAAAAACGAATAAAGAACATAATCAATATATTCAGTTGTTGAAAGTTGTTTGAAAGTTATTGTTTTCTGGTTGTTGTTTTTTATTTTTTTCTGGTTATAAAGTTGTTCAATATATTCAGTTGTTGAAAGTTATTGTTTTCTGATTGTTGCTGTTTTCTAGTGAATTTTCTCAAAAATAACTTAATCGTGATAAAGTAGAAGAAAAAATAATGGAAATTACATTGAAAAATATCGAGAAATTAATTACGAACAAACTCGAAGAACAAAAAAAGAGTATTTTAAAAGAAACGGAGCGCCTGTTAAAAGATCAAGAAAAAAATTTTACTGGTATAATTAGTGCAAATTTAAAAACACTCACTAATCGATTAGATAAAATTGAAAAAGAAGTAGATATTAACAAATCAAAAGTCTTGAACATAGAAAACGACTTACGCGATTTTAAAGAAAGTCTTAACTTTCAAAAAAGAAGCATCGCTGAAAAATTAAATCAGATCACGAAGCGTTATGAAAAAGAAATAAACTATTTAAATAAAAAGACATTAGATTTAGAGAACCGGTCACGTATGAATAATTTAAGAATAGACGGAATATATCAAAAACCAAATGAAAATTGGGCCGAGTGCGAAAATGTTGATAAGGAAATGTTCAAAAAACAACTTAAAATTAACTATGATATTATCATAGAAAGAGCTCATAGAGTAGGCCACCCTAAAGAAGACAAAAATCCAACTATTGTCCTTAAATTATTAAATTTTCAAGACAAAACAAAAACATTCAGCGCTACAAAAAATTTGCGAGGAGCAGGGATATATGTCAATGAGGATTTCGCAAAAGAAATAATCGAAAGTCGAAAAAGTTGTGGGAAGAGGTCAAAAAACTGCGACTTGAAGGTAAGTATGCAGTTATAAAGCATGATAAAATTTTTTCTAGAGAATTTCAGAAGTAAATGCGTTCGTCCTTAAAAAGAACTCCTTTTCAATTTATTATAACTAATCATGGCTTTAATAAGTGACTTTGAAACTCTTGCCTTTAATTTTTTTGAAACGAAATTTTTTTCTTTACACGAGAACTCCGACCCAGATATTAATTACTTTCACGATACAAAAATCGAAAGTTCTTACTATTATCCAAATGAATTGAAAGGAATTCTATTTAAGAATGTTACTAAAGAAAGCAACGATCAAATTAGAATTCTTCTCCTAAATATCAGAAGCATTAATTGTAATTTTGAAAAGTTCCAAAATTTACTTGAGGAAACTAAATACTTTTTTAATATTATTTGCTTAACTGAAAATTGGGCTACCTCAAACGACATTAATAAAAATTCTAATTTTTATCTATCTCATTTTGAAATGATTTCTCTTGACCACTTTCCTATTTTTCTAACCATAAACACTGACCAACCGCCTGAACAAAAATTAAATAAAGTTATAAAAAAAACGTTTTTTTAAACCATCAAATATTGAGTCTTTCAAAAAAAAGCTCTCATTATTACATTGGAAACACTTAAATTTTAATGAAAACGCAAACAACCTTTATGAAAAGTCCTTTGAAACATTCACCTCTGTTTACAAATCTAATTTCCCAATTGTTACAATTACATTAAAAACAAAACACTTTAATAATCCCTGGATTACCAAAGGATTCAAAAAATCATCCAAAACTAAACAAAAACTATACATAAGATATCTAAAAACAAAAACACCAGCTAGCGAAAAAATTTACAAAGATTACAAAAATCTTTTCGAAAAAATTTAAAAAAAACTTACTATTCAAAATTAATTAATAAAGTTAAAAATGACTCAAAAAGCACTTGGCTAGTATTGAAAGAAATTACTGGAAAACAAAAAACATGCTCAAGCTCTTTGCCACAAATGCTTAAAGTCGATAACAATAGCTTGTATGAACCACAAATAATAGCTCATAAATTCAATAAATATTTCACTGAAATTGGATCAACTCTGTCAAGTAAAATACCAAAAACCCAAACCTCATTTTATGATATTTTGATACCTATTGATAAAAATATTTGCTCTGAAGAATTATCTGCCGAACTATCATTTGATGAGTTTGAAAAAGCTTTCAAATCTTTAAAAAAAATAAAGCACCTGGTGCAGATGAAATAAACGGAAATATTGTTATAGATTGCTACGAATAATTAAAAAATATTATTTTTAAAATTTTCAGAGCATCTATCCATCAAGGCATTTTTCCTGAACGTTTAAAACTTGCCAGGGTTACCCCTATCCATAAAGAAGGCGACAGATCCAATATCAGTAATTATTGTCCCATCTCTGTTCTTTCTATATTTTCTAAAATTTTAGAAAGAATTATCTTCAATAGGGTATACAATTATTTTAATTACAACAACTTACTTCAAAACAATTAGCATGGTTTTAGAAAAGGGAGTTCAACTGAACATGCCATTATTCAATTCATACATAACATCTCTGAATCTTTTGAAAAATCCCAATATACACTAGGTGTTTTTATTGACCTATCAAAAGCTTTTGAGACGGTCGATCATCACATTTTAATCCAAAAAATTAAACATTATGGTTTAAACAATAGAATCTTAAAATGGTTTGAAAGCTATTTAACAAATCGAAAACAACTTGTTTACAGTAATAATGGTCAGCAAAGTGAACCCCTGACCATAACCTGTGGTGTTCCACAAGGTTCTATTCTCGGAGCACTACTATTTTTAATCTATGTAAACGACTTAAACAAAGCTTCCAAATTGAAAAGTATAATGTTCGCTGATGATTCTAATCTTTTCTTATCCCATACTGATATTTATGAACTCTTTTCAACTACAAACAAAGAACTAAATCACATTTCTAATTGGCTCAAAGCTAATAAATTAACTTTAAATATTAACAAAACAAAATGGATTATCTTTCACTCCTGCGCAAAAAAACGTTTTTTACCAAGTAATATGCCTCAAATTTATATTAATGAAACGATAATAAAAAGAGATACTGTTATAAAATTCTTAGATGTTTACCTTGATGAGAATATTACTTGGAGAAAACATATTGATCATATAAGCACAAAAATTTCCAAAAATATTGGCATTTTATTCAAAGCCCGAAATTATCTAAACAAAAAAAACTTAACCCAACTCTATGATTCATTTATACATAACTATATAAATTATGCAATCATCGCCTGGGGAAGTACGGATAAAAGTAAATTACAATATCTTTATCGCCGTCAGAAACATGCAATCCGCGTAGTTAATTATGCGGATTCAAAATATTTTTTTGATTATATGAAGGTTCTAGATGTTTATAAACTGAACATATTTAATGTCTTTTGTTTTACTTTTATATCATCTTTGGAATAAAATTGTATTACCAAATTTTGATCCTTCTATTACTCTTCCCGTTTTTAAAATTAAGTTAAAAAAATTCATTCTCTCTATGGACATTATTCTAAAATTCTATTAAAAATCTATGTGAAATATATTTTTTAAATCTTCAACTTATTAAATATTAAAACGTGTTGTATTTTGCATTATGTATATACGTTAAATTTTCTATATATATATATATATATATATATATATATATATATATATATATATATATATATATATATATATATATATATATATATATATATATATATATATATATATATAATAAATAAATATTTTTACTTTTTAAGGTTACGATGATAAGATCCTTATGATCTTCTTTCGGAAACCTAGTTTTATATTGTTAGTACGACTTAAATGTATTACGACTTATGTTTATATATTACGACTTAAAAATTTTGCAACACGACTAACATTGTAAACTGAAAAAAAAAAAAAAAAAAAAAAAAGCAACCGTGGCACTGTAGTTAAAGCGCTTGCTTTATAAACAATAGATCCAGGGCCCCATATAAACTTTAGGCATATTTTGCGTCATCAGGAACGCACGAGACGTAAACTTCTTAGTTAAATGCTCCTACTCGATGCTCTGTAACAAGACCGTTAGGTCTTCTTGGGGAACTTCTTCTCTGGGAAACCTAAAACAAAAAAACTAAAAAAAAAAAAAATTTCGGCTTTATCTAAGACAATAAATATTGAAGTGCGAATTTGTACACGATATCCTGTTTAAATAAGTTGTAGTATAAAATAGGACAACTCTCCCCCCTCCCTCCCTTTCTATTTGTTTTACGAGTGAAAGAACATATAATTTAAAAAACTAGGTCTTAAAGTTTAATGTTAAATTTGATGCTAAGTTAAAAACGCTAATACTTGCCATCTTTTGAACACTCGGTTACCCAGCGGGCATTTGTTTTTAAAAGTTACTTTTTAAATGTATTTTAAATGTCTTTTAAACGTCTTCTAAACATTATTACGTTTAAAAGACCTTTAAAAAACGTTTAAAAGACATTAAGAACGTAACTTTTAAAAACAAATGCCCGTAGGGTATTTATTTAGGTATTATTTAGGTGAATTCATTTTCGAAGTAAACTTTGTAATGTTTTTATCGCCAATTAAAAATGAAAAAATTTCAAATATTAAGCTAAAATTTAATAACTCTCTAACCGTGACCCTATGCATTTTTTTTTATGATTATTCTTGTTATTAACATTTTTAAAATATTTATTGACACTTAAACAACCGATAAATTGATAAACCTTTATTTTTCTAAGATTCTGAATACAATATAATACAAAAAAGGAGAGCGCAAGAAAGTTAAGTAGCCTCTAATGATGTTATCCAATGCAATCTAACGCCATCTAAAATTCCTTATTCCGTCTGAAGTTAATTTGTCACAAAAAAATATCCTTAAATACTCAATCTAGACACTCTATTTTTTGGCTATTAAATTATTGTTTTTAATTTTTTTTTTTTTAAAAATTAAAAAAAAAAAGGAGATAATAATCTCCTTTCTTTTTAATTTTTTTTTTATAATTTTAACTGAAAAAATAAAAGCGTTATCAATGTTGCCATTATTCAATTAATTATTGTCAAATTTTAGAAGTACAGGATAAAACCACTTTAAGCAGTGAATTGACTTCCAGGATTTCTAGTAATTTTCACTTTAAGCAGTGAAAGTTTGTCGCAACAACAACAACAACTTCTAATCAAGTTTAACTCATATTCTGGTCAATTCTTTTTTTAGGATCTCCGCATTTCAATAGGTTTTTTTAGACTTCATACCTTCCATCACTAACCAAATGCAAAAATTAACGGATTTGAGTGGCCTCATATATGGTTTCCAAGCAAATCTGGTATCCAAACATGAGGAGTTTCATTTTGAAAAAACTGACAGTTTTCTTGGCTTTCAAAACGCTGTTGCAGAGCCCATTCCTTTTGCTAGAACTTTTACTTGGACTAGGTAAGCAAATGTTTTCTTTAAAATGAAATATAGACTTCTGAGTAGATTTTTCCCCCCACTGGAACAAAAACTAAAGGAGTTAAAGACTAGTCAGAGCAGATTCCGGCTCAAACCATAAACCCTGCAGGGCGCTGTATCTTTGGTTCTGTCTTCAACTAAGATGTCTTCTCTGGACTTTTTGATAATCCTGTTATTGTATTGATTCTCTCGCTTGTTTTTTTTTTTGTTCTTCTTTTGTTACTTTACTCTGGAGCTATCGTTTGTTTTTTACAAAACTCTTTAGGTCTAAATCTGCATGGATAAGTCTTTGCATCAATCGTATAAAATGTTTTGCTTTTCCTGCAAGTTTTGAAATTAAGCAGTTTAAATTACGTCGCAATTTACTGCATTTACAATATTTTTGGATCTTCTGGTTCATTTTCGGCCAACCTTTTTCCAAAAATCGTCTCCTTCTCATTAAATATCTGTTAGGAATTTGTAGACATTAAATATATTTAATATTCCGTTCATTTTCTTTACAACCTCTGATTTCTTGAGTTCCATTTTTTACTATAAAAATATTTTTAAAAATTATTTTATTATTGTTTCAAAAAACTTTTTTTAAATTTCTCCACGCAAAATGTTCACATTTGTACTGCAAAAAAACGCGTAATTCAAATTTGAAAATTTGTCTTGACGTTTCGCACACCCTTATACCTATTGAATCTTTATGCACTTTGTAATGATTTTTTTATTTTATTACAAGTTTATTTTACAACTACAAAAGTATTTACAAGTAGCCAATCACAGATTGACGGTAAAGATATACAAACATAAATATCATAAATATAAAGTTCGAAATATACGAAGTAAACAAAAATATAGATATCCTAGATATAGATATAAAAATATAGATTTGATATCCATCTAACAGTTTAAGTCGTTAATATTTTTATTGATAAAAATAAAACAACATTCAAACTGAATAACGCAAAAGTTTTGATTGATAGTTAAAATTAATTTGGATTTTAAATATTATTTTTTATTTTTATATATCATTTTAATCAAATAAGAGCATTTAACTACGAGATTCAAGCCTCTTTCTTTTTCGACAAGGCGAATATATATATATATATATATATATATATATATATATATATATATATATATATATATATATATATATATATATATATATATGCATATATATATATATATATATATATATATATATATATATATATATATATATATATATATATATATATATATATATATATATATTTGTACAAGGTCTAAGGTATATGCATAGACATGATTTTAACAATCTTTGAAAAGTATTTTGCGACGTCCGAGAAAGTTAAGACCATTTTAGTGTTTTCATCAAAATTCTTCAAAAAACTATATTTCTCGGCTGCTTTATTTTGTAAAAAATGTTCTAGATTATTTAAAGTTGTAAATTTTTTTTTAATTTTCATTAATAACAATTATGAAAATAATTGCTATTAATGAAATAATAACAATAAATCAGACCCATATCGAAAGAACAATACAATTTAATCATAAGCATTAGTAACCCAGAGATAAAAATAGAAAAATACTAAAAAAGTTCATTGTAAATTTATTTTTTCTACTTTTACCTTAGACTATTTATTGACATCAAATTTTTAAAGCTATTCTTTATATCATTAAACTATGGAATAGAACATAACATTTTTTAATAAAAAAGATTACATTTTTCTATATTCTTTAGATCAAAATTTGGAAATTTTTTATTATCTTCTTTAAAGGGTTCTTAAATTTCAACAAAGTTACAAATTTTGACTAGTTTTTCACTATCGACTTTTAGAGATGCCTTGAGCAATACGCAATGACACAATTCTTTAGTTTTTTACTGTATTATGGATAATCCAAATTTCGTTTGTAAGCACCTGTTTCCGATAGCGCTGAGCTTTTCCACTTTGTTCATCACCATTGAAAACATCAAAGTCCATTATTGTAGAATTGTAGAATAAATCAAGTGTTTTGTCTCGTTGACTTAATATTCCAACCAAACCTGATTTAAATAATTTGCGACCAATCCAAGTTCTTAAAAAAGTAGCTGCTTTGTGAGTTTGTTTCAAAAAGAGACTTAATGTAGACTGCAATCTACTGATTTCCTCAGCAGACACAGGGTTCAAACGGAAACATACTCTTAATTTTTGAGAATTGACACTTTTTCCGACTGTTAAATCTCTCCCTCTTGTTGCTAAAATAGCAACTGAGCCTCCATCTCCAGGTGCTGCAAATTTCATTTTGATCACATCAGAAGCAATAACTTCTGCTACACGGGGAGTTTGGCCAATAACTGTCTGAAGTTTTTCCATTGCATCTTGAACTGTATAAGAGTTTGGAAACCAACTGGCTGCTAACAGCGCTTGGATGTGCTATTCCACAACCAACTGGCTGCTAACAGCGCTTGTTCAAATCAAATTATATAAAAAAATTTCAAAAATAAAAATTATTTTATAAAAAACATTATCAAAAAAAAATCATTATTAAAAAATCTTTTTTTTTTCATTTTTAGTTTCAATTGCTATTCATTAAAATCTAAAATAATATTTTTTTATAACTTGATTAATTTTTTTTTTTAAATTTCTACATAATTTTGCTTTATTTTTTTTTTAAGAATTTCGGAAAATCATTATTGAAATATTTTTCGCAAATTTAAGTTAAAAAAAATAAATATATATAAATTCCTCCACCTACAACATAAATTTTAACGTCAATGCATGAATTTTGTATTTCACATGAGAACAAACTAAAAGTCTACACCAGAAAGTTGACGACCGCACATTTAACCAAAAGCATAAGTATTTAGCATCATAAAGAGTTCAAGACATTGATTCATTTAGTCATATTCAACTCATTGCTACCAATTGCCAAAAATATTTGTGATAATAATCAAAAAACTTAGACAACGCAATTGAAAAATATTAAAATCTTTTATCATAAAGTTGAAGTCAATGTTATTTTTTTCTTGAGTGCATTTGAATGCTTTGAAAAACTATATCTAACTTTCCAAACACTACAAATGTGAAAAAAACAATAGTCTTAATGATATTAATAAGCAGGGTTAATAAGAGAAATTAGCTCCTTTATAGCGTATCAATCGTCTCTTTTATTTGCTGTAATTCAATCAAAAACACTTTTTTGAAATGCTTTTTCATAACTCGAAAGTATTTTTGCTCTCAACAATAGTTTTTCGTTAGTTCGTTTTTGCTTGTACTTTAGTTATACATTTGTACTTTAGTTATATATTTGTACTTTAGTTATATATTTGTAAGGTAAAAGAAAAAAGAAAAAATATGAAGAGTTTAAAAAAAACTAATGATCTTCCCTGGCAGCATAAACTTTGACTGCATTGACTTGCAAATTGTTTACCATTCCCCTATAATCTGTAATATTTTTAAACTTTATTGTGTAAAACGACAGTAGGGGAACACGGGGTAAGATGACGAACGTTTTGGAAAACACCTTTATCTTATTCAAAAAATGTCCCAAGAATTAAAACTTGATTTAGATAAAAAAAAACTACTCCAAAAGTTAAAAAAAGCTGAGGGAAAACTAATGAATTATGTGGCGGGGTAGCTCAGATGGTTAGAGCTTTAAAGGAAAGTGAAAACTCGGACTGTTGAACGATACGAGTTCAAATCCCGCCACCGCCAACTCAGCGCTTGAGTAGCACTTCGGTACGAAAAAATGATGGTCAATAACGGACGCTACTTTGGATTAGTCTTACTGACTATTTGTGGCTGTTCCTATGCTAAGCCAACAATATCTTCGGACATAAGAACATTGTATAGAAAAATATAGCATGAAAACTCAAATAAATAAATAAAAAAAAATAATAAATGTTAACTCAAATCGTCATCTTGCCCCGTATACGCAAAATGACAATTTGAGTTAACAAAGTTTATGACTTTAAAAAGAGAATACTCTATGCAGCTATAAACGCCTCAAAAACCATCATCACAAATTTTTGTTTATAAAAAAAAGTAATATAAACAGTATTTACGATATTATTTAACAAATTCTTATTTTTTTAAAAAGTAATACAATTAGTATTTACGATATTATTTTAAGTTATTTTATAATAATTTTGCCTATTATTTTAAATTAGAAACAACATTTTAATTAACAAAATTTAAGTTAACGAAACAACATTCATATAATTATTAGTAAAACACGTGTTGCGATGTCCACTTGTCCGTCATCTTGCCTTGGTCATCTTGCCTCAGGCTAATACAATCTTTAAAATGAATCAAAACTATACATAATCAAGTTATCATAGCCTAATACTTCTTGTATAGCTTCCAGAATAATCAAACTAAATGAAAATTTCTCGCTTACCTTTAGCTGGTGATGTAGCGATGAAATAAACTCAATAAAGTCAAAAGAGGATAAAAAAATTTTTCTCAACGTCGGAAAAACATTTTCAATACTTAATTTTTGTCACAAAAATAATATTTAAAAAGAAAGAAATAATAAATCTAGTAGATATAATCTACTTCCCTTTCAGCTAAAATCAGCTTTACATTAACGGTTGCATTTTTAGAGGCAATGCTCAAATATAAAAAAAAAAGAAACGGACTTATTGTATTACTTTATTTTTGAAATAGACTCAAGTGTTCAATTAAATGAATTGTACCAATTAAGAAATTATTTCATATTAATTGTTTTTATGATAATTTCTTTATGGACACGGTAAATTAAATGATTTTATTTTAGTAGTCTTTATTTTATTTGTATTTATTAAAATTTATACATTTATTAAAAATATTGAGAAAATTTTAATTAAACTCAACAAAAATTAAAGCAAGTTAAATACTAAAAAATTTTTTACTTTAATTTATGTCAAAATAGTATAAAATAAAATAAACTTACATAAAAACATTTCCATTTTTCAATATTTTTTTTACTGCCTATATACACAAGCAAAAGGTTTTAAAATTTCTAAACAAAATACTCTTCACATAAATGCAGCGACAAACTATTTTAAAGCGAAACCAAGCAATGGTTTTGAATTGTGAGTGGAATTTTTTCATAAATTTTTAAACAGAAGATTACGTTTTTTATTTAAGATTTCAACAGAAATTTCTCTATTTCGTAAAACATTTTTGCTTATAAAAAAGTTACCATCTTGAAAATCTTATTTAGTGACCTAAAATCAAGTGTATGCTTGAAGAAATCTTATTAATTCGTTGGTGAACCTTTTTTATTGATTGAAATTAAACAAGAACCGTAAAAGCATTGTTTTAACTTGCCAAAATTTGCCAAACGTTAAATACCACTTGAATAAGTAACATATGGCATTATATAGTATTCAGTGTCCAAAAAACTTTCGTAGTAAATCTAAAACATTTTTTAATGTCATTTTTCTTGTTCAACTGTTTATTAAACTAAAACAGTATTAATTGTAAATGAATAAAATCTTAACAAAAAGCCAAACTTGTACTCGTACGATCTTAACTTTCAACAATTTTTTAAACCTGTTGGTTCTGCCGAAATAATCCATTAATTTAGAAATAATAACTTAAAAATAACTATATTTTAAACCTGAATTACTTTCTTGGTACAATATAAAAATGGGTAGTATTTTTTAAAGATCGGGGCACCTTCTTAACATTTTGTTACTTATATGTTTAAACGTGTTTGCTTTTATATATATTTTCTTGATCTCAATAAATAATACCCTATTTATTGATAAGTATTGTTTTCGTTATTTATTTTTTGCAAAAGTTCATTAATAGTTTTTTAGATCTATTCATTTCTTGCTTAATAAATAAAGTATTTACAAAGTATTTTTTTATTTATTTAAAAGAAGGCTTTCACATTACTAAAAACGTTTTTTCTTTGTTTTTATCAACGTCGTTTTAAATAGGTTTTAATGGTTTATAACTAATAATTATTCATAATCGAATTAAAATATATTCAGTAAATTACATGAAAGTATAAAAAAATGTGTAAAAAATTTGTATTGAAATTTCATAAGTTTAAACTTCTTAAGAATAAATTTTTTTTTGCTATTTTAATAAAAGAAACTATGTTTTTTTTGGCTAAAAAAAAAAACAAAAAATTGGTCATAATTATACATGCAGTAAAACTATTTTTTTGTGTTTATAGTTCTGTTAATTATTAAATCTTATTTTATCTGTTTTTGTAAATTTTGTTAATTGGCAACCTTATTTATCTTGATAACAGATTTAATATTTTGCAGAACTTCTTCATGTAACGAGTTACATTCACAATTCAATACTTTTACTTTTTCTTTCTTTACTTTTTAGACTTTTTTTTCTTTGTAACGAGTTACTTTTAGACAAAAATTAAAAAAATACTTTATCTTTATTGTTTTGAATGTAATACACACAAAACTCGTGTAATATATACAAAACTGAAACTGATACCGCTTGACGTTAGATTCCAGCCATGCATCAAGATTCATTCAAGGCTGCGCATTGAGCTAATAATTTACGCAATCTAAATACACAAAACAATAAGCGAATGGACTGTCTGACAGTTTAAAATGTTTATTACAAAACACAACTTTGCAATTCGTTGGCATATGACATATTCAAAATGGCGACCTCTAGTGCTGTTGAAGTTGATAAATCTGAATCTCCTTGATCACAATTGAATGCTTAAATGCGTTAAAGTTACTGACAAACTTTGTAAATGTGTTTGCTTGTCGTGCGCCCAAAAGCCTAAACAGTTCTTATATATTAGCATTCCATTTATCCTCCGTAAACATGTTGTGGTATGTATAGTGGAATTATACATACCACTCTAGAACTGATTAGCTGAAAGTCGTGATAAACATGGGTTTTATAATATATATATATATATATATATATATATATATATATATATATATATATATATATATATATTTATATATATATATATATACATATATATATATATATATATATATATATATATATATATATATATATATATATATATATATATATATATATATATATATATATATATATATATATATATATATATATATATATATATATATATATATATATATATATATATATATATATATATATATGGTCTCACCATAGTGCTCTGCGAAAGACCGTTAGACTAGGAAATTCACACTTCCTTTGTCTATCAAAAACGTCTAGTGCACTAATCTGGTTAAGAAAATAACTTTTAGTTATTTTCTGAAGTCATTTTAATTACTTTTATTATTATTAATAATATTTTTTAAGGATTAGGAGTTTACTGATTAAAATAAAAATTGTTTGAACAGTTTAAATAGTTTTGAGTTATGCCAACAGCAAAGGAGCAGGCGCGGTAGCTGAATCTTTTTATCCACTTTTCATTTTTTTTTAATGTTTTTTTCAAATAATTTTTTTATTTGAAGTAGGTTTTGAAGCTTTTCCTTGTTCTTCAAAATCTTGAATGAGTTTCACTGCTCGTTCTGATAGTTGTTAACAACTTCGATAGATTTGAGATGGTTTAAAAATCATTGTATCCTGGAATCTCCTTCCAAAAAAAAATGACGAAGTTTCATCCAGGGTTCTGGTGAAATATAGAATTCAAGGCTTGGTTGTTGGTCTTTAAGAACGTAAAAATTTCATAAGAAGGGATTTCTGCTTTGATTTTATCTGTTTTTACATCTTTTTGGACCTTACTTTGAGTTGAATAAAGTACTTTTGCCATCTTTTCCATTTCTATGAAGTGATTTCTGTCAGAAGATGCCAACACCAGCTCGAAGGTTAACGGATCCAAATACCACGTGAGGTTTAGCCATAATTTTAATACCAACTCTGCAGCAGGCTCATCTTCAGTGTAATGACACATCTGTCAATAGTTTTGTTGGTCCTTAAGATGTAAATTAAAAATAATGCAATGTAGATATAGTAAAGTTTTAAAAATCACAGCTAAATAATAATTGCACTTCATTAATTTAGGCTATATAACAAAAAAAAAAGTTTTTCCTATTGGTTTCATTTCTACTATATTTCTTCGCTTTTCGAAAGAAAACTTAATTGCGGATTATTTTTTTAGTTTTTTACATTTAACCTTAAATATTTTTGTAAGCCATTACCTTAATTTTTGATATAATAAGATTAAAATATAAAAGTTTCTAAAATTAAGTTTTACTATGAAAGCTGCAGAATAAGAAAAGGGTTTTGGGTTGAATGTTGAAATAATTTTTTATTTTGTATCATATTTGCGTCTCTACAAGATATTTCAGGACTTTCAGGTTCTCGTGGGGGGGGGGGGGGGAGCGTTGTAAGCATCTACCCCCCATCCGTCTTTGTAGCAAACCCACTTTCTAATGGAGCTATTAAATTTTTTCTGTGCAAAACCTTTGAACGTATCTTGTGCAAACTTATCTTTAATCACACAAAGCATATTTTGACGACAATAATACTATTACTATGGTAACAGCTCGACAATGAATGTTAATATTCAAGCAATAAAAGACTTAGCTACGTAAAAAACAATAAAATATTGATATTTGCCTCATTTTTTGATTTCTTGTATTGCAATTTGCAATTGTATTGCAGCAAAAAAAAGAGCTCCAGCAGTTCCACAAACAATCATTTAAAGTTATTGAAATTAATATAATAAACTCATACTAACTCAATATACAGTAGCGTCCTAAAATTTAGGTACAGTCACTTATTTCATTATAAATTTTGAACATTTTTACCAGGAATTTTTCTTAATTTTTTTAATTTTTAAGTCCTTACGGTCTTATTACAGAGTACCGCGGATAAGCATTTTATTAGAAGTTCACACCTTCCTAACCAATGTCGTAAAACTTGCCCAGAGGTGGGGTTTGATTCTTGGGATCCTTTGTTTCTGAAACAAGTGTGCTACCACTGCGCAACACCTGCTTAAATAAAATAAGTGAATGCATTGTTCAAAATTTATTGCGAAATAAGTGAATGCATTGTTCAAAGTTTATAGCGAAAAAAGTGAATGCATCATTCAAAATTTATAGCAAAATAAGTAAATGCGTCGTTCAAAACTTATAGCGAAATAAGTGAATGCATCGTTCAAAATTTATAGCGAAATAAGTAAATGCGTCGTTCAAAAATTATAGCGAAATAAGTGAATGCGTCGTTCAAAACTTATAGCGAAATAAGTGAATGTATCGTTCAAAACTTGTAGCGAAATAAGTGAATGCGTCGTTCAAAACTTAAAGCGAAATAAGTGAATGCATCGTTCAAAATTTATAATGAAAAAAGTAAATGCGTCGTTCAAAACTTATAAGGAAATAGGTGAATTTCCTTAAACTTTAGAACGTTACTGTATATACAGTAACGTCCACAGTATAAGTAACAAAGTAACGTTGATTTTGAGATATGCGTATATCACAATATCAATGAACTTAATGATAAAGTAAATATAAGTTTACTCTAAAAAAATCCTTTTTAACCCACCACATTTAATAACCTCTAACCACAAGTAGAAACAGGTTTTTATTTAAAACTTGTTAATACTCCAGTTTTTTAAAAAACATTTGTTCAGAAATGTTTACAAATACTTCGTTTTATACTTATAAATACTTTTTATACTTATAAATACTTCGACGACAAAGAAAGTTGAGAAAGAGATCATGTAATGTGAACTCTAATCACAACTTTGTCGTACATTAGTTAGGTGACCTAACTAACAGTATGTATTGCACTCTCTAACATCGTGTGCAATCCTGTCCGCTTACTCTATGCTATCTTTCTAACTCGAGTACTTCTATCTTTCACTCTAACATATCTTCGTTCTTCCCAAACTCACTTTACTCTCAGTCCGCAGAGCGGGTATGACGCTCCTTCGGGAGCTCAACTAGTCTTTGCGGACTTCTAGCAAAGTGACCTCAATGTGGCAATTAGCCGGAGGAGGTAAAACCACAATACCAAATACTTCGTTTTTCTTATTTCAATATAAAGTTAGGACATTATTTTTTATGTTTCCTTACTTTAATATAACTTTTATTAAAAGTTTTTGATTAAAAATGAAAAGTAAAAACGCTTAATAAAAGTTGAAAAATAAAAATTTTATTTAAGTTATATGTTTTATAAACAAAGTTTTAGATGGTTGTGTTGTTAGGTGCCAGATTTTCAAAAGTTTATTTGTTAGAGTTAATACATTTAATAACCAAAAAGCATTGTGTATAATAAATACAACTTAAATAAAAAAAAACATTTGTTATATCGTTTTAGCTGCTCAAAGTTTTCCAAGAGCTGAGTCATCCAACAACATTAGTTAATTATTTTATTATATTTGAAAATGCTTAATTTGCTTTGTAAAAATGAAGTTTACTGTGTTATTAATTAGATAAAGTTGAAAGTTGAGAATAAGTTTTGAAGTTGAGATAAATTGAATGGTCAATTAAAGTAGCACATAAAAATAGAAATAGAAATCGACTGAAAAAAATAGAAATAGAAATCCACTGCATCGTGATAAAATTATAGCTAAGGTTTGCTAAAGACAGGTATACAAGTGCCAAAAAAAAAAAAAGGAAAGAAAGAAAAAAAGTTGAAGCTTACGCTTCAACTTTCTTTCTTTACCATTTATATTTATTTATGTTTATTCTTTTTTTACCATTTATATTTATTTATCATTTTTACCATTTATATTTATTTATCATTTTTACCATTTATATTTATTTTTTTATAAACTAAACTTTTTTTTTCTATATCTAAACTAAATTTTGATGAAATTATAAATTCATGCAAAAATGTGTCCAACAACCAACTTTTTGATTTAGACGATGTCATGTCACAAAGAATTGTTGGCAAAAACATTACCATGAATGATACGATTCAAATACATGCGAACCTGCTTTGTATAATGGCAGAGTAGAAAAGATAATAAACAAAAAATGACTTAATTTACACCATTTCTTACTAAAAATAAGATGAAACTAAAGTTTTTGTAAGGCTGACTTGAAGTTTTTGGTAGGCAGTTCTGATTTACTTTCAGGTGGTGTCTATTGTTGAATATGAATACTAAATAATTTTATTAATTTTATCATTGTAATCATTTACTAAAAGCTGACAAAAAAATGACAAAACTATATGAAATAAAACATAATAAAAATAATTAAATACTATTAGTTTTTATTCATAACATTTTATTTGTTTTTTTAGTTTGAAACAGACAAATTTGCGCCACGGCCGCACTGTTAGTACTTAAATAACCAGTATATTACTTAAGTAATTTGAAATTTTTATCCACATACCCAACAATGTTGATAAGACTGGTATCACCACTGTGAAAAAACCAAGCAAGATAACTGCTCAAAATTGTGTTAAGCAAGTTGGAGCATTAACTTCTCAAGAACAAGTGACAATGTTATAATAATAAAAAACATGCTGTAAAAACATGTGGCAAATGTGCCTAAAATGTTTCTTTTTCTAAGAATATTTTTTTTATCACTTTATTTGCGATGGACCAAATTATTGAATAAGTACTTCAAATGGGTCTGGCTAGATGGATGAAGAGCGCTTTGTTACTTACTTGAACCACTTTGTGCGGCATTTCAAGCAAACAAAAGAAAGCCCTGTACTATCTATTTTAGACAACCATCAATTTCATATATCTATTCAATTAATAACATTGTGTAAAGGTAATGTTATAGTTTTGCTTTCCTTCCCTTCTCATTGCTCACATAAGTTGTAACTCTCGATAGATTTGTATTTGGACCATTCAAAAAATGCGTAGCTAATGCACAAGACTCATGGATAAAAACTAGGCCAGGATAAACAATATGTATATATTCTTTGCCAGGAATTGCAAAAATAGCTTTACAATATTCTCTTACACAACAAAATATAACTTCTGGTTTTAAAGGCAGGAATATTCTCATATGATAAGGATATTATCATATGAGAATATTCCTTATATTATTAAATGCAGATTTTGCTCGATCATATGTTAGTGATCGTCCAGCATCTCAATCTAAAGCAGGTATTGATATTAGTATATCAACTTCAATAGCAGAT
>NC_061167.1:8294835-8394835 GCF_022113875.1 Hydra vulgaris | reverse complement strand
AAACATATCATGTCCATGGATAACTAAAGGACTTTAAAAACATATCATGTCCATGGATAACTAAAGGACTTTAAAAACATATCATGTCCATGGATAACTAAAGGACTTTAAAAACATATCATGTCCATGGATAACTAAAGGACTTTAAAAACATATCATGTCCATGGATAACTAAAGGACTTTAAAAATCATCAAAAGTAAAACAAAAATTGTATATTAAATATTAAACAAAAACTGTATATTAAATAAAATTAGTCAATCATAAAAATAATTACTTATATTATAAAAGAAACTTCGAAAAACTCCGCAAAAATGCAAAAAGAAATTACTACTCCGAGTGTTAATTATGTTTGCAAAACACAAACATAATTCAAAGCGCATTAGTCAATTAATGAAAGAGATAACGGGAAAAAATAAGAAAAGTACAATATCAGTACCAAATGTAATAAAAATTAAAAATAAATTATTTAATGACTTGTTTTTTTTCTTTATTCTCATTATACTTTTATTCATCGATTTGCCAGCTTTTGATACTGTCGATCACCACATTATATTTAAAAAATAAGAATTCTATGGTATAAAAGATAAATCCCTAAGTTGGTTCAAAAGCTATCTTAGTATTCGTAAGCAGTTCGTTAACATTTAAGACTCTTCATTGCCGTTATTAATGAGTGTAACATGTAGTGTCCCACAGGGATTCATAGTACCTTGTTCATAATAATAAGAACCCTATTGTTTTTAATACATGTATAGTAAACCTTAACAAAACCTCTAACTTAACCACTATAATTTTTGCTGATGACACAAACCTATTTCAATCTCATAAAAACATAAGTTTTACTTTTTATTGATATGACACAAGAATTAAATTAAATCTCATATTGGTTTAAGAAAAACATGATTTCCTACAATATTGAAAAAACAAAATGCACACTTTTTTACCCAATACCCAAAAAAAAAAGCCTGCCAAATACAATGCCCGACCTCTTTATTGATAATACAATACTGAAAAGGGAAAAAATTACAAAACTTCTTGGAGCTTTTTTAGATGAAAACTTATCCTGGAAACAACTAAGCGATAATATCTCCACGAAAGTTGCTAAAAGTATTTGAATTATATATAAAGTTGAATATTCTGTAATTGTAATTTTTTATTGAAGGCAAATAGATTTTAAAATAATAATAATAGTAATAATAATAATAATAATAATAACGATAATAATAATAACAATAATAACAATAATAGCAATAATAGTAATAATAATAATAATAATGGCATGTTCAGTAAAATGTCTTTTCTGAAATCTGAATTGCTTTGAATTAAAAAGTTTATATTTTGCAATGTAGGGGAAGTTGGGGTACAGTGGATCGAAAGGCACAGTGAATATTTGGCATTTTCTCAAAGATTAGAACTTTGTTTATCTTGATAATGTAATCATTTTATGTGCTCATTTATCAGTCATCTTTATTTAAGGTTGTTGCCACATACTTTTTGACTACCGGTTGTTGATAGGTAATTTTTGTTTTTAGCTAACTAATGTAAATTTTCTTACCGTCCTTATGTGTGTTATGGAGATCATGGGTAAAATAATTTCAAAAGTTGAATTTTTTCATTCAGATTATTGATATGTATGCTTCCTTTTAGTAGTTTTGCTTTTTTTTTAACAACATTTATGTCTCAAGAAGTTAGATTTAAACTTAATTTGTTATGGTGGGCACATAAAATTGGGGTACATTGAATAGGTTGATTCATTATGCCCAATTAATGATCTTAGAGATTAAATTCATGCATTTTTAATAGACAAAATACATGAAAATGAACTTATTAGTTTTAAGTTATGAATAATATTTAAATAATTTTTTAATATTTTCATAATTTTTGTTATAGATAAAACTATTTTTTTTCCCGGGAAAACAGAAGGGGAAAAATCGCTTGAAAAACGAATTAATATCGTATTTTTTTTGACCGAAACGTTTTTTTGGGAATAATGCTAAATAATTTTGGAATAATTTAAGGAATTAATTCGAAAAAAAAAGTTCGAAATTCATTTAGAAGGAATTATGTCGAAACATTTTTTTGGGAATAATATTGAAAATTAATTTTAAAGAATTATTTCAAAAAATAAAAATTTCGAGATATGAGACTATTTTATTAGAGCAATTTACATTCCATTTGTAAGATGTATCATTCTATATGTACAAATAATATAGTGAAAAAAATAGAATGTACAATTAACATTCCATTTCTTATTTGTAAATTTTGCAATTAAAGTTATTAAATTAGGTGATTATTGAAAATAAATATTGGTTTTCATTTAGTATATTAATTCTAATTTAGAACAAAAATTTTATTTTTAATTGAATTACTATCTTTTAAATTTTGATACTATTCTGATTCTGATTATTTTCATTAATTTTGAGCTTAATTATAATCTTATTCCTTTTCATTAATTTTGAGCTTAATTATAATCTTATTCCTTTTCATTAATTTTGAGCTTAATTATAATCTTATTCCTTTTCATTAATTTTGAGCTTAATTATAATCTTATTCCTTTTCATTAATTTTGAGCTTAATTATAATCTTATTCCTTTTCATTAATTTTGAGCTTAATTATAATCTTATTCCTTTTCATTAATTTTGAGCTTAATTATAATCTTATTCCTTTTCATTAATTTTGAGCTTAATTATAATCTTATTCCTTTTCATTAATTTTGAGCTTAATTATAATCTTATTCCTTTTCATTAATTTTGAGCTTAATTATAATCTTATTCCTTTTCATTAATTTTGAGCTTAATTATAATCTTATTCCTTTTCATTAATTTTGAGCTTAATTATAATCTTATTCCTTTTCATTAATTTTGAGCTTAATTATAATCTTATTCCTTTTCATTAATTTTGAGCTTAATTATAATCTTATTCCTTTTCATTAATTTTGAGCTTAATTATAATTAGCATTTTCGATATTATTCTATAATAAAGAATTTCGATATTATTCCATCTTTTCGATATAACTGCTCTTTTTCAATTTCGAGCTTATTTTTGAGATTTCGATACTGTTACCCGGACAGCCGTGCTTATAAGCAGCATTATTCACAGAAATCGTGGCCGTTGAGATCTAAATATGAACCAGGAAAATACAGTGTGAACTCCCACTTCTTCACGTCAAGTTGGGATTGATGAAGAACGTGATGAAGAACGTAAAGGCAACTCGGATGCTTTTCTGTATCTCAAAGAGATTTCAAAAAATGAACGATGCCAAAATCATAGAAGGAATTTTTTAAAAAGACCTCAAAATAGACATGTTATAATGAAAGAGTCCGTGTTTAAATCAAATTTGGCAAAAGAAACATTAACTTTCTGAGTAAAGCTTTTTTATTAAAATATTACTCTTTTTTTGTTTAATATGTATTTCGTCAATAAAAAGAAAAAAATTTAGCATGTGTATAAATACATGGATGAAGCAAGCAGAAGACAAACTTGGTATTGTCAATATCGCCAAACCCCTTTAAAAAAATATCAAAAATAAAAATACGAAAACAACGTAACTTCGTTAAATTACAAGACATATATTACGCTATATAACAGTGTAATATATTCAAATGTTAAATATACAAATATACAAGTTTAAATATACAAATAGAAATAGAAAAGAATTTTATTATTATTTTAATTTTTAAAAAAATTTAATAAAAGATTTGCTTTAATTTTTCTTTAATTTGTTTTAATTTTTTAAAAATATTGAATAAATAATAAATAAACATAATGAATTGAATAAAACAAGCAGGATTACTCCTAATCAAAAGCTTTAAAAAAAGTATAATTTATAGTAGTTTATAGTAGGACTAAGTTTTCAGAATGGATTAACTTCACTTCTGGACGTGTTAGAGGGAATCCAAAGGTATCCCTGTAATCAGAACATTGCATATAATAAATGACTCTGTTGTTTAAGTTGCAGATAATTTTTTTTTTTGATTTTGTTGCACAGTTTTATAGACACTATTGCAATTTTTTATATTTAATTTATTCAATAGTTCATTTGTATTTGTAGTGGTTAAGATACATTTTTTCAAATTTGTAAATCTTTTTTTAATGGTAATGTAGATCGAGAAATGATCGTTAATATCTGTTTTAAAAATGCCTGACTGAAATGACTTTTCTAAGTAATTGTTTATAAGTATATTATTATTTGCAGTTTTTTTAGGTTTTATTTATCCGAGTAGGTTTATTGATTACTGGCAAGACGTTGTATTTAAACAACATCAAAAGGCAATTTAGTTTTTGGAAAGTTGTGTTAATTAAAAATCCCTGATGTTTTTGTACCAAAGAGAAATAATAAAATTAAAAAATATTATAAACCTGAAGAAACATTTTAACAAAACAGATATTATAACAGTAGCAGATGTGGGTAGTAATAGTGATTTCAGAAAGGCAAAGACTTATTTAAGTGATGAATGTGATAATAATATTAAAACCATCAGTGAACAATACAGTTATGGAAAAATACTGTTATCCAAACTGCATATCCGTTTTTTTTTTTTTTTTATTTAGGTGCTCCCAGAAGTCATTACGGTCTTATCACGGAGCACCGCGGGAGAGCATTTAACTAAAAGTTCACGTCTCCTTTTGTACCAATGTTGGGCTAGAGCTGGCGCCGGACCTCTGGATTCTGAGACAGAACTCTAACTATGCGCCACGGCTGCTTGTATATTATAGCCCCTCCCCCATATCTGTCTATCATATCCCTCTCCCCCTTTATCTGCATATTCAATGCAGGTGCGGTAAGTAACACAAAATGCGAATAACCTAACTAGCATATTTAATGTTGTTGCGCCACTTTAAGCAAAATGACCTATAAATAGTCCAAACTTACTTGCGTCAACTGACGCAACTGAGATTGCAATGCATGCTTTCTCAGGAAGGTATGGAATAAAACCGTGTTAAAAACATATTTTCTAAATTTATATTCAGCTATGTTCCAAACCGCGTAAAACTTTGAGTTTCTCGTCAATATATTTAAGAATTTATTTCACTTGAATTTCAAAGCATAAAATATTTCATGTTAAGCTCTGAATGGTTTTTTAATTATGTAATATTTAGAATTTTAAAGTTTTCGAACGCGTCGCGCAAAACACAGATTTTAAAAATGAGGTGTTTTGTTATACCCGACGGGCATTTGTTTTTAAAAGTTACGTTCTAAATGTGTTTTAAATGTGTTTTAAACGTCTTTTAAACATAAATTTAGATCGTAACTTTTAAAAACAAATGCCCGTCGGGTAGGGTCTTCTATAAATTATGTACTCAGATATGAGGGGAGGGGGATTATCCAAAAACAAGAGAAGATAATTTAAACAGTGTATATGTGAGCGGTTTGACTATCTCTTCCTCTCTATCTCTCTTAAAACTTGGTTATATTTTTTTAAATAAAATTGTTGAATTTCACGAGTTTAAATAATGTTAAATAATATTTTAAATATAATATTTCAAATTATCTAAATGTTTTTTTGGTTTTAATGTTTTGAACAACTCGTGCGTTGGGGTTGATTTTGTAGTAAATTATAGGTACGTACGCAGAAGGGGGGAGCGAAGTTAAACACATTCAGATTTGTACCAGTGGGAGAAGAGGTCCTAAATTAGTGGTTTCACTGCGTACGTACTTTATGGATGCCTTCTATAATGAAAATATAAACTAAGTTTTTTTTTTCTCCGATATAAAATTAAAAATTCTAATTAACTTTTTAAATATCTTGATTGCTTTTTAACAAGTAGTCTTTTTTTAAAAAAGGAACACGATAAAAGATTTTACAGGAAATATATCATGCTCTATACAAGTTTAACGGGAATAGCACCATGATATAGGAGATAGTACCATTATATAGGAGATAGTACCATGTTTGAATTTATTAAACAGTCACTAAAAAAAATGGAACAAAAAATTATAAATATACAACAAAAATGAGCTATAAAAAAATTTAAAACATAAAATTATAAAATTAATTTATGTAATCATAAATATTTAGGTATTGTAGTTCACGTTGTATAATGTAAGTTCAATATTGTATTCACATATTTATCTTTTATTCAACATTTCGGATGCGTGTTGACTCTTTGCTCGGCTATGCGACTTGAATATCATTAGAAAATCTTATAACATAGCCTTAATGAAATAGCAGTTATCATTTTGAAAAATGACGCACTAATAACATTTTAAAGGGCTAGGTTTTACTAAGCCGACGAAATTTCTTGAAGGCGATTACATGAATCAAGCTGATATGATTGAGCACGTCTCTTTATCTCAGAATTTCCCCATATTTGAGCCTGGTAATAAAGTTCTGCTTCTATGATTGAAAAATAAAATAATTTATAATATTTTCAAACATATATATTCTTGTTCAAATAAATTAATAAAATTTTAAAAATACAAATGTGAAATTTAAAACTTGGAAATACTTAATTTGAATAATTGTTCAGATTAGCAATAATAATATTATTAACTGTAATAAATATTCTCAGAAACGACAAAAAAATATTTAAGAACAACCTTTTAAGTTAATCACAAAAAAACAAATAAATATAAAAAATGAATATAAAAAAATGAATAAAATAAATAAATATAAAAAATGAATTTAAAAAATTAGTTGCTCTTATTAGCAAACAATTATTTTCACCAATTAAAAAAAAGCTATACAATTTTAAAAATTAAAAAATATCAAAATTTCAAAATAAAACCAAATGAAACATGAAGTTAAAAAAAAAATTAGTGTAAAGAAAACTGATTGATTTTAACATTTTATTAAAAGTTTTTTTTTTTCGAATCTCGTCTGCCTTTTGGTAGTCATACAAATATACAAGAGCCCATTATGTTAATGTTCCACTGTCTCAGGTATCACTTCTCCATCTCTTTTATGCACTAATAACATTGTTTACCCTAATCTTCATTTACATCAAGATCAAAAGGCTTGTAGAGGCAAACTTCATGGATTATAAGACAAATAAAAGTTTTGAATTTATCTTTAATATTATTTACTATAAATTTTTGGTTAGGTGCTTTCACTGCCCAAAAACTTGAATAAAATTTTTTTTAAATGATGTTATATTTTTATAACATCATAAAAAATCTTTTTCTTATCACTCGTTGTTGCTTCAAAGAGTTCAGCTCTAATAAGTGAGAAAATTTAAAAACATTAAAAACAATCAGCATCGTTTGGCAAAGCTTCATTTCATCAAAACTTTATGCAAAATAATGGTAAAAGTATCTTTATTGGGACTCCTAAAGTAGGTAACCTCATGAATTATCAACATTTTCTTTATAGACCATTGTATTGGGACCAATGCAATATTTTTAAAGAATGTGCACAAACTTTTTTTTTTTATATAAACATAAAATTTCATAACATAAAACATAAAATTTCTTTTGAAAATAAACAGATGACATTAGTTAATCTTATCTCTAATCTATAAGGTTTTGTCTCTATTATTAATCTTATAAGATTTTGTCTCTAATAATAATCTTATAAGGTTTTGTCTCTATTAATAATCTTATAAGGTTTTATCTCTATTAATAATCTTATAAGGTTTTGTCTCTAATAATAATCTTATAAGGTTTTGTCTCTATTAATAATCTTATAAGGTTTTATCTCTATTAATAATCTTATAAGGTTTTGTCTCTAATAATAATCTTATAAGGTTTTGTCTCTATTAATAATCTTATAAGGTTTTATCTCTACTAATAATCTTATTATTAATATTTAATCTGCATGTTATGAACCATAAGAAAACTTTACATTCCTTGGGAAATGGTTGTCAGAGATAAAAGATTTTTTTTTTTTTTTGTATTTTGGTGCATTAAATGTGAATTTCTTTTGTAATAAAAGCATCTATTACAGTGTTATTATGTTTAAATCAAACAGATCATATTTAATGACATTATAATGTTCTATGAGTTGTTATATTTCATAGAAAAATGATAAAAATGTGGTAAAGATTCCTTAGTCATACTTTATGGGTTATTACCCTTCTAATAGGTTTATTTTAAGTTATTAACCATTATTTAAAAAAACCCTTTTAAAAATTTTTACTTTTTAAAAATAAAATTCAATAAAAATGTTTAATCACGATTTTAAGATATTTTTAAGAGATTTTGTTAAATATATTTTTTAATCAAAGTCAAAAGCAGGTTAAAAATAGGCTCAAATTTTCATATTCTACCCTAATATTCCTTTGATGTTTTACCTAAAAAGTCACAACTTATGTTTATAAATAGGGTATGGAAAATAGTAAACTTTTTTTAAAAAGTTCAAGTTAACGAGAGTTTTCTGAGGCAAAATTTGATGCAGAATTTGATTCTGAAAAAAATTGCAGCTAGCACGACAATTTAGATAAAAAAAATACAATTTTTTAAAAGATGGTCGCTAAAAATAGCCACTTCCTCAAATTTCAAGTACTGAAGCCACAACCATGGCCTCTAATATCTCTTTTTATAGGATTTTGAGGTTGCTGAATTCTATTACAGTATTATTATGTTTAAATCAAATAGATCAAATAGGTTCTCATATTATTATTATATTATATTGATCATATCATATAATATTATTATGACATTAATTATTATTACAAGGTTCTATGAGTTGTTATATCCTGCAATCATTTAATACATACAAAGTAGCACAAGTCTGATATTGTAATAATCTGGACTTTTTACTGTTAAAAAAGATGAGGCGCCAATACAATAATTGATTAACAATTTGTAACCTGACTCACAAACCAACTGAATAAACTAAGAATTTTGCAAGCTGTTTAAAAATCATAAACTCGGACCACTTTAATAACCAATATCATCAATCACATGAACAAACATCTTTTAACTGTCAAATTAATGTGTCTATAATTTCAGCCTAGATTGCAAGCAGTTTGCCACAGTTTAAGTCAGCATTGCTTCTAACTTCTTTCAGTTGTGATAATTTTTCTTTAAAAAATTCCTGCTCATTGCTTTAGCATAAATTATATTTAGTAATTCTCGGTTTGTCTGTTCAATCTTTTTGTAAATTCCAAGTAATTCTATTGAAGAAAAAATAACCATCTCGCCTACTTCGGCATACACTTCTGAACAGAGAATAAACCAATTGTTCTGTATATAAACTAATATGGCTAGTACAAGTTTGTTCAAGTTTTTGTCTAAAGTCGTTTCAAAAATATTTTGGATTTATTATCTCCTGGTTACAAACTCTTTTGCTAATTTAGCAATGCACCCAAAGCAATTAGAAACAAAACCTCTGAATTCACAATGTTCAATATTTTGAAGATCCATCCTGTCTTTGTATTCTGTGTATAAGGATATGAAGTGACTAGCATGACTTAACAAGAGTAACTATGGCAATTTGTTCAAGAGCATATATTGAAGTTGATGGACGTAAATGCTTTCTGTCCAGCTGATTTGTTCAGCTGTTTCTGAACTCCTATTTTCTTCTTGGTATCACAAAATACCTTACTGATAGCATGATCAATCTCCAGAGTTATATGTGTCAACATAATCGATCCCTAGTATTAAACACTGGATTGTGCATCTTATTATAGGTTTGTCCAAATATTTACAACTAGTTCTTACCGGAATCTTTATGAACATGTCTCCTGGACTAGTAGGGTTGTTTCATGAATCGTGTTTAGGGCATCCATATACTGCAGACTTCTGCATGCTTTTTTCTGCTTACTGGTTTCCTCCATAGTCTTTCGCTTTTTCTTATTTGACTGATGTCTTTCCTCGTCTCTCTTCACATGTAATTCCATTTTCATGAAACTGTCAATGTACAAATTGCCAAGTAAGACTTGTAGCAATTATCATAATGGAATGCCTTGTCTTTATCTGTCATTTTAATGCTGTACAAATCTTCTAATTTCCGTTGGTATGCCATATTATTTGTTCTGATGTCGTTAGCTCTGCTTGCCATATGCATGTTAAAATCTTAAGCTTTCTGAATCCTTGTTGAATCTGCTTTATGTATTGACTCATTTTCTTATAACTTGAATTGTCCTGAAAGTTTGGTATTTTAGTCCTGAAAGTATCTTTTATCTTCGTGGCTGTGTTTTGTTGACACAGTGGATAGATGTTCATCGATATCCAGTTGTCGGATAGTTCCTGTGCCACTATTTCGCTTGTGTCATTATATGAGAAAACTTTAGAAACAAGTCTCACTGAACACAGGTGCCCAATGTGCACCACTAAGCAACTTGGATTTACTGATAAACGTCGATTCTTTTTGGTACACTAATCCTAGATTTTCACAAGTTATAGTATCACTTTTAGTTTTGACTGAACTATCTGTGTTCTTTGGCATGGTGGATCGGTGTGCATCAAGACTGCGAATGAAAAATCAGTGCTAAAACAATGGGCTTTTATAGCAAAATGAACATGCTGCTGTTCTTGCAGGCACTCCATTCGGTCACTTAGGTAGGTTATTTATACTAGACTGAATGTGCTGTTGGTCACATAAACACCTTAGTGGTCAAGTATATGCACACAAAGGAGCACGCCTACCTTCGCAACTATTTACTAAGTTTAAAACATTTCCCAAATGTTCCTGCAATATTTTTGGACAGGAAACACATGTTCCTGACCTAAAACGCTATTTAACACAAATTTCTGTAATATTTGGCTCCAGCACAGAAGAAAGCATATAGAATGATATATTACATGAATATGTTTGCAGAAAAATATTTTTTAACCAATATTTGGCAGCCATTTTAAATAAAAAGCAAATTTCTAACCAAAATCTCTGTTGCAGACCAAAATTTCTTCCATATTTTAATTCAGTGTTCGCTTTAGAAATAACTTATTATAGAAAAACTATGGCTATCTAAAACACGGGCCTATTATTCGTGCAAACCATAAAAATAACTAGAGGCCAAATAACTCAGAAAAATTTCCCAAAGGTTAATATCATTGCTTAAAATTAGAAGAAGAAAAAATATTTCTTGAGGCTTATTATGCCTATAAAGTGAAAAATGTTGCAAATTGCTCTACTAATTATTTAACAGAAAAAAAAAAGTGTGTTGTTTACAGATTACCAAAAGATCTAGAAGAACGTAGAAAGTGGCTATCAGCTATTCCAAGAAGCAACATTCCTGAAAGCAAATACACTGTTGTATATTCTGAACATTGGCATATAAATTTTAAAAAAATTAATATTTATGGTAAAGAAAGACTTTTCTCCACCTTCTATTTTTCTTTTTTTTTTTTTTGATACACTATATTCTTCAAAAACTATTGTCTGAGCTTTTGAATATTTTTCTGTTTCAAGAGCACTTTAAAAGTGAATTTGAAATGATTGCTTTCCAATGATTATCAGCTTCTCAGTGTATTTTCTCAGTGTGTTTACTCTACAAAAATTGACATCAAAAGCTTCAAAGTTAAACAATGATGAATTTATTTTGCACGTTTTTTTGCAAACTTACTAAACAACAACGACTGGATTTTAATAGTTGATGAAGAATATGTTAAAGCTTCATTAACTTATCAAGGTGAAGAACTTTTTGGGATATCTGTTAATAAACCAGATAAATTAGCAAAAATAGTATTAGCTGTTATGATTAAATGTCTTTTTGGTGGATCCACTTTAACAGTATGCATGATTCCAGTATGTTGTCTCGATTCTAATTTACAGTTTGAAGTAGTTGATTATATACTTAGATCAATTTCAAATGCAAATGGAAGGTCTGTTGAGATTATATGTGACAATAAATTCAATGTAATTTTTTTCTCTCTTTTTGAAACCTTTGAAGAGAAACCATGGCTGACTTAAAATAACATTTTTTTACTTTATGATTATGTTCATATATGGAAAAACATAAGAAATAATTAGATTACTGAAAAAACTCAAGAAATTCAGTTTAAGGACAATGATGATAATTTAATTGCAATGTGGGATGATCTTAAGAACCTTTACAATTTAGAAAGTAAGACACTTGTGACTCTTTCACATTTAAATACAGTTTCAATCTTTCCAAAATCTGTTGAGAGACAAAATTTCTCAAACACAAAGTTTCTTTGTGTTTGAGAGTTTTTTGTGATGAACCACTTTCTGCTTTATCAACACATCCAAAAATAGACCAAACCAATATTAAAGGAACGTTTGTATTTCTAAAAAAGTTTATAGATGCATGGAAAATTATTAATCTTCACAAACTGGGTGATGATAAAAGGTTAAGAGACCCATTGCGCTCTGTCATTGCATCACCAGATGATCTTCTTTTGCAACAGCTACTTTCATTATCATAAATCTATGAAGATATGGATTGCCATAATGGAAAAAAAAAGAATTAAAACACTGACTATTGAAATATCTAAAGCAATAGTCCATACCTTAAAAGGAATAGTAGAGTTAACAAAATATTTGTTAAGTACATCTCACGAATTTGAAAAACATGGTGACTTTACATCTGACCCTATTTAAAAAGCATTTAGTAATTGAGCACTCAAAACTACTTTTACAATATGATTCAGACTTTCGTGAGCTTCATGTTGGTCATACTTGCATAAACTGGCAGAGGCAACTAACGCAAAAGGAAAATGCAATATTTAATTCTTTGAAAATATTAGAGTCTAGTTCAACTGATGCTGTTAAAATGGCTTTAGTATATGTTATTTTTAGTCAGCCATGGTTTCTCTTCAAAATTTTCAAAGAGAGAGAAAAAATTTACATCGTCTTTATTATTGTCACATATAATCGCAACACACCTTCCATTTGTAATAGGCCTGTGTTTTAGATAGCCGTGATATGAACACATGTCTCAAAGGGATCTCTTTAAGAGATTTTATAACCATAATTAGAGAGTGAACTAAAAGCTTAATTGTTTATAACTAATCATTTGATTGGTAACCTTAATAACATTTCCAACATGATAAAATTTACTCAAAAATTACTTTTTTATTTATTAAAGTCTGTTGCTAATACATTTGCTTTTTATTAATATTTTTGGAGCAATACAGCAATTAGGTAAAATTATTGAATTCAAACCTTATCACTAAATAATACTCCCCTTTCAAACACCACCTCTCAATACTGGACATCTGTCTAAGTATTATAATTTATCTAGTGCTCCCTTGCACTTATATAAAATATTTCTTCCTTCTCTTTTAGACTATTACAGTGCGATAGTTTCATATAAGTGGTGGAACTTTAATAGCTTCCATTGTGAAACAATAGAAGATTACATTATAATGTAATAATAAAATTTTTAGCCTGTGTTGATTATAATATAAATTGAATAAAAAAACTATTTTTCTCTGGAACAACAAATAAAACTATTTAATCCAACAAATGATGATTGATAAACAAACTTAATGCTTCAACTGTTTAAACTTTTTTTTTAATATTTCTAATGAAAGATTTTTTTTTTAATTTTTTTTTTGCTCAAGGTATTAAACATTTTAAATAATTGTTCCCTTTTGCTAATTTATCAAATTTTATTCTATTATATAATAAAAAAAAGTTTTACAAAAATGTTAAAAATTTTATTCTTGTTTAATTTAAAGAAAGCAACTTTAAAAAGGTAAAATAAAAAACAGTTAAAATTAACTTACGATATTGTCTTTCTTTGTGACATCTGACACGAAGAGTATCAATGTAATCAGACTCAATTTTATAACTTAGCTCATCAAAACTTTTATCTGACATGTCTACTTTAAATTTGGGATCCTGTATAATTGAATCAATATATATATAAGCAAAAATTGACAATAATTTCCTTACATATATATACACATATATATATAATTTGCTTATATATATATATATATATATATATATATATATATATATATATATATATATATATATATATATATATATATATATATATATATATATATATATATATATATATATATAATATATATATATATATATATATATATATATATATATATATATATATATATATACATAATAATAATAGTAGATATATATAAAATAATAGTATATATATATATATATATATATATAATAATAATAATAGTAGATATATATATATATATATATATATATATATATATATATATATATATATATATATATAATATATATATATATATATATATATATATATATATATATATATACATAATAATAATAGTAGATATATATAAAATAATAGTATATATATATATATATATAATAATAATAGTATATATATATATATATATATATATATATATATATATATATATATATATATATATATATATATATAATATATATATATATATATATATATATATACATAATAATAATAGTAGATATATATAAAATAATAGTATATATATATATATATATATATATATATATATATATATATATATATATATATATATATAATAATAATAATAGTAGATATATATATATACACATATATATATATATATATATATATATATATATATATATATATATATATATATATATATATATATATATATACATATCTACTATAGCATATTTATATGCGCAATTGCTCACTTTTTTTGCTAGCCTAAATTAAGTGAGCGTTTTTAGAAAACGATGAGGGAAAACAAAGAATAATAAATGAAAAAGTTGCTGACCCATACCAAACCCTCAGTCGATGTAGCAGCACACTACTGTGAGTCCGGCTATATGTCAGTCGATGTGTGTACTGAAGCCCCCGAGAGCAGGCTATTTGACGTTAGGTGAGTATGACATCACCATGCTCATTAACTCAGCAGTATAAGATATATATAGTACTGGACAAAAGTCTGAGACCAAGGGTTGAAAAAGACTAAAAACTGATTTTAACCATAAAATTTTATTCAATGAACAACCATGTCAATTTTTTCCAATATAATTCATATTACTAGGAATAAGTACAACATACTTTGTGAAATAAAACACAAAATGTCCATGTCATGTCAGTATTTTATGGGCATTCCTTTAGCCGCTAGCACAGCAGTAATGGGCATAGAATTGATCAAATTTTCACAATAAGCAGGAGTGATTTCATTGGACCAAACCAACATCTTTTTTTTCAAATCATCATATGATGATGGCTTTAAAGCAGCTACCTTTTTCTTTAACAGATGCCAGCAATTCTCTATTAGATTTAAGTCAGGCGAGGATCCCAGCCAAGGAGAAAGTACCTGAATATTTTTCTCAGCAAGCCATTTAGTAATCACCTTTGCCCGGTGACATGGTGCACCATCATGCTGGAAGATTGTACAACCAGAAAGAGGCAGCCACTGAAGCAAATTGCTTTTCAAAATTTTCAGATATTCATTGGCATTAATGGTTGTTTTAGGAGGGATGAACCAAATACCTGCTTGTCCTCTGGTTGAAATTGAAGCCCAGACCATGATTGATTGGCACTGTTTAACATTGCATTTGGTGTACTTGGGATTCAGTCGCTGATTAACAGGTCTATAAACAAAAGAATGAAAAGGAGCAAACTGCTTTATTTGACTTTTATCTGAAAACATTACTCACACCCAATCCAACGCTGTCCAGTCTTTGTGCTTTTGATAAAAGGCAATCCGATCCTTGATGTTCTTGGCAGAAAGCCTAGGTTTAATGGAAGGACGCCGGGCATGCAGGTTGAAATCAGAGGATAGTCTTCGTCTGATAGTTCTGGAGGAAACAGTAACAGAGGATGGCAATTTGTGTTGTATTACTGTGGATGATGACATTGGAGAATTAATACAAGTGCGATGAATCAAGCGGTCAGTCTGCATAGAGGTACATTTTGGTCTACCAGATCTTTTTCGGGAAGTTAAGCTGCCAGTCTGCTGCAATCGAGTTATTGTGTTATGAACTGCAGTTTTAGAAACAGATAAACGTTCAGCAATGCTTCTCTCGGTGTATCCCTCCTCTTTTAAAATACTGATCTGTGCTAGAACTGATATTTGTAACTCACACATTTCAGTGAAAGAAAATTAATGCTAAAATCAAAAATGAAAATTTGAAGCACAAACAGCAAATGCCAGATTCATTAAACAATAACTATATAAATATGCAATACAGTATGTATGTATGTAATGCATGTATACAACAACATAATACCACAACAGTGCTAATATGTGTCAATCCTAAGACACTTTCAGGTTTATTATCTGCTATAAACTATTATGTAATCTATAACTTGCCATCACGCAGTAATAAACTAACGCAAATATTAACGCAAAACCGAATAATATAGTGCATGGTTCATATAAAGTTCAAAGAAGTTATGCGTGCAACATACTACATATATGGCAATTGTATTACTCATCAGTTTTACTCATATCATCAGTGATGCTAACAATAAATTGTTGTGTTCTGAATTATGTTGAATTACTAATATGAATTATATTGGAAAAAATTGACATGGTTGTTCATTGAATAAAATTTTATGGTTAAAATCAGTTTTTAGTCTTTTTCAACCCTTGGTCTCAGGCTTTTGTCCAGTACTATATATATATATATATATATATATATATATATATATATATATATATATATATATATATATATATACACATATATATATATATACACATATATATATATATATATATACACATATATATATATATATATATATATATATATATATATATATATATATATATATATATATATATATATACATATATATATATATATATACACATATATATATATATATATATATACACATATATATATATATATATATATATATATATATATATATATATATACATATATATATATATATATATATATATATATATATATATATATATATATATATATATATGTATGTATATACAGTAGCTTTCATTAATTTAGACGCATTCATTCTTTTTTTCATATATGTAAGAAAATACTCAAAATAAAAATGAAATAAAAGTGCTACCGCTATGTTTGATATATAGTTTAAAAGAGGAAATGAAACTCTATTATAGAGTACCTTAATTTTTTTTACAGGATGTTTATTACTCATTTTATACCGATTAACACAAAAAAGTTAATTGATAAACTTGATTTTATTTTGTTCATAAATTTAGACGCACAATTAAAAAAGTCCTATATCTTGTTAATTGATAGTTAATTAGTAGTTTTTTTCTTATATTTCTCATTAATAAGCCTAAATTAATTGATTTTGTCAAAAAACCTTATATAAATATGACTTACCTGGAATTATTTAATCATTATTTAATAAATAAACAAAAGTTAAGTTAGTTTTGCACTAAAAAACGTAAAAAATGGGCAAAAGACGTATCACTCAAGGTGAAAGATGGCAAATTATTGCGCACATCAAAGAAGGAACCAAAAGTAATAGAGAAATCGCCAAGTTAATTGGAGTTTCTGAGAAATGCGTTCGGACAACGAAACAAAACTTTCTTCACACTGGTGGTGCCAGCGAGAAAACGAAGCCAGGTAGACCCTTGTCAACCACGAGAAAGGACGATAGTGTTCTTTTTAGAGCTGTCAGAGCTAATCCAAGAATTAGTTACAAAGAATTGACCACAGAATTCAATACAACGCGAAATACATCTATTTCTCAAAGCACAGTCCGCCGAATACTTATCAAATACAAGATTGGAGTCTACACTGCTTTGAAGAAACCGCTTCTGCATCCATATAATAAACAAAGGAGACTAAAATGGTGTCGTGAAAGAAGGTATTGGACAATAGATCAATGGGAAAACATTATGTGGAGTGATGAGAGTAACTTTGAGCTTATCAATCGCAAATCTAACATAACAGTCAAAAGAATGGCTCACGAAAAGTATTACGCCAGGTACATTAGACCAACTGTACAAAGTGGAGGAGGCTCGATAGGAATCTGGTCATGCTTCAATTACAAAGGTGTTGGTATGTGCCAAACATACACCGGAAGAATCAACTCCAGAATATACGTAGAAGTACTGGAAAACAACCTAATTCCATCAATTGACCTGCTTATGCTCAATGATAAACCATGGAAACTTCAACAAGATAGCGCTACTGCACATACTGCATACTATACAAAGGAGTGGTTCAACGATAATAATATTATGACAATACCGTGGCCTCCATATTCACCTGATTTGAACCCGATTGAAAACATTTGGGCTTGGATTGATCGTGAATTAGCAAAGGTTCAAATTTCCACACTTGGTCAGCTGAAGGAATTCCTTAAGGAGACCTGGTATGGGGTCCCAGAAGCGATGTGCAAAAATCTTGTTGAGTCTATGCCTAGAAGAGTTCTTAGTTGTATTAAAGCAAAAGGCGGATACACAAAATATTGATTGGTTCATAAATTACGCCTTCTAATGTATCGTGCGTCTAAATTTATGAATAATTTTTTTGTCTAATTTTTTTAATACTATGTAGTTGTACCTAATTATTACTTAGTATTTCATTTTTTTTGTAAACTTTTTTTAAATTTTGTATTCTGTATGTATTTATCTGATAAATAGAAAAAAAAACTAAACCGAAATCTTTTTTCGTCATTGTTTTATCGTTAAAATACCTAAAATTTTCTGTTCTCAAATATGAGTGCGTCTAAATTTATGAAAACCACTGTATATATATATGTGTGTGTATATATATATACACATATATATACATATATATATACATATACATATATATATATATATATATATATATATATATATATATATATATATATATATATATATATATATATATATATATATATATATATATATATATATATATATATATATATATATATATATATATATATATTTATATATACAAAACGAGTTAAATATTATTTAACTCGTTTTTTTGTTATTACTATTAGGTAATGTTTATTTTCATTTAATTTCTTTTTTTCATATATATATTAAAAAATTAAATTTAATATTACATTTTTAAAAATGTTTGATATAAACAAATTTCTTTCTTTTCTCAGCATTTGTATAAATGAATTAAAATATATTAAATTTTTTAAATGATTATTTCTTAAATTTCTAATTGCGGCTTTGCAACTAATAATGATTTTTTATTTCGAAAAAATTAGCAAGTAACAAATAAAAAAATTACTTTATTTACTTTATTTATTAAAGGTTTATTATTTTATTAGCGATTTTTTTTTGAAAGCAAAAATTATTTTTTTAAACACTATTTATTAAAATTATATCGCTGTATATATGATTTATTAAAAAAATTGCTGCGCTTTAACTTGCGTTATAAAAAAAAAGTTTAACTTCCATTTTGTGCAAATTTTTGATGCAGTATCTAAACACTTTTACTTTTAATTTTTAAGATTTAATTTTAATAAAAAAATTGATTAGGTAGAAAAACCGAAAAAATAATTGCGATAAAAACAAGCTAATTTAAGCTCGTACTTGATAATTTATCTAATATATAAAACTTAAAATACAGTTAAGTAATAATTTTTAATTTACATGATATTTCAGTTTGATTAGCTCAGACCTTTGTCAGATGTAAAATAAAATACAATAAAAATAACACAAAAATGTATGTAAAGAACCGTTAAGAAGACATTATAAAGATGAACTGATGTAAGGTAAAAACTATTTTGAGATTTCAATGATTTTTTTGAAAAAAGATCTCCAACTATTTTACACAATTTTATCATTGTTGTCTTTGTTAAAAAGCGGTAGGAAATGCTTTATCTCATTACTTGTTTAGACATAATTAATCTCTAGGGATTCTCTTATTTTCCTTTCTTGGAAGTTAGAATTAAGTGTGATTGTTTTGGCGTACATATAATTAAATAAACTGGCAATCCTTGCAGTACTCTGTGGCTCTGGAAGCTTGCCTATTGCCTTTCATGCTGTTTACCTGATGCTCAATACTTTTTTGTATAATTTTCTTTTTTGCTCCTCCAATATAAACGCCACCCATGAAATAAGCTTATACACACCCAGATTTCTATTTGGTAATAATTTGAATTGGTAATTACATAAAAACTGTTTTTAAAGTTGACGATATTGTAAAATAACTTTAATTTAAAATATATTTAATATAAAATTAACTTTACCCAGTATCTCCTGAGCTCTTTTCTTAACTTTGATCCTAGTATAGAAATCAATTGGAGTTTTATTGTTATGTAACCATTTTCTGTTTTATCTGCAACTAAATCAACAGGTTTGTTTTGGATTTTGAGATTTTTTTTCATAAGCTCTAACTCTGATTTGTTACTGCCATTTTCAACAAACATTTTGAAAACATCTCATCTTTAAGGTATTTTCAACAAACATTATTGTATCTCATCTTCAAGGTATTTTGGGGAACAAATTTTTGATGCTCTTGATATGAAACCAAGGCCTTCTTTATTAGAAGGCCTCGACACCGTACGGGAAATTTTTTGACTGAAGGCCGATAAAAAAAAAAAAAAAGGCAAAAAAAAAAACCGGCAAAAGTTATATAGCTTTGCTAAAATTTAACACATACAAATAGTTCACAATCTGTTTGAAAAAAATCTTAACTTCTTATTGCAAAAATAATTTATTAATTAATAACTTTTAAAAGTAAAGTTAAATAAAAATATTTTCAATTGAGATTTTCAATTTAAAAGATATAATAAGTAATATAAAAATAAAAATTTCGTACTAAATAGGAAAAAAAAAACGTTTACATAAACTTAATTTCTTTGAGTTTAGTTTCTTTATTATTTTTAGGAGTGTGAAGTAATGCAAAGTTCTTTAAAAAAATGTTTGCCAGTTTTGGCATTGTTTCTTTGAAATAGAAAATTCGTAGAATTCTGCAATAAATATAAACTGTCGAATCAAAAATGTTCTGCAAACTCTTTTATCTAATAAAGAAAAAAATATATAGCAAAATAAGGACCATTGAGTTAAAGTGTCAGATGGAATAGTTAGTCCTCCCCTATTTAAATTATTTAAATAATTTCCGTATTTTTCATAATGTGTAATTGTATCATCTCCTTTTTAGGAGATGATACAATTACATATAAAATATAATATAAAATTAGAATATAAAATTTCTATATTTATGCTATCTTCTAGATCTGCTAAATTGTAAACATTATGGATTTCCCTATAATCTAAATCTACAAGACATAAAAGACAGTCATGGCCATCATTTCCTTCTACATCAATATTTAGCTGCAGCACCAGCTTAGCATGCTGAAACGTACTTTTTCAATAACTGATTTAGTGGTTATAAAATAAGTACCACCTGATCCTTGACGTAATTTTCCAAAGCATTTTTCAATCGGATCCGAAGAAAACCAACCTAAAATTACATATTCAATTCCAGTTGATAAAAGAGAGCAAGATAAATCAATTAGGCCACGACAGGTATGTGAAAGTGCATTGCTTGTATCTTTTGTAAGCTGGCGAACTCGTTTACCAGATGTTGGTTTCATATTTTCTGCCATTGTTGCAATAGCAAACAATTTTTTCAAGTTAACATCATCTGAAGATCTAATTACATTACGGGACTCATCCCTGAATCTAAGATTAGCACCAGGACATTTAATATTCACTATTTTCAAAAAATCTATAATCAACTCCAAAAAAATAATAGTACCCTTGACACTTTCTTGGTCTATTTTAGGATGAGTTTTTAGAGCTGCAACTGCCTCTTCACTGAATACTTGCAAACAAGTACTTACTTTTTGTCGTTCTATTGGTTTAGGATTTATTGATGTTTCAGTCAACTTTGATGACTTTAATAATTGGTTTTTTTCAAGTGTATATAAGTTAACTAAATCTCTCCAAATGGCAATCTAAGATATTTCATTATAAATAAACTGCAACTGACCTAACTTTTCTGTCAGCCAATTATTTCTAATGCACTTTAAAAGATGGACATAGTCATATAAAATATAAGTTCCATTTTGACATAACCAAGGTTTTCCATCTACTGTTTTGAATTTAGAAAAAAAGCTTTGGTTAACTTTATTACCATCAGTAATAATTGCAACTACTTTGCCATTACATATAGAACTTTCTATGGTGTCTACAATTAACTTGCATTGATCTAGTTGGAAATCTGATGTTAGATTAGTAACTGGTAAAACTCTTGCTAAAAATTCAGGACCACCATAAAGACTTTTGATCATAAATGAAAGTACAGTAGTAGCTAATTTCTCTGGATTATTAACAGCTTTTCCAAAAATATTTCCACTTTGATATAATAAAGCAGCTTTGACATAAACTTCATCTATCAATAAAACACAATTTCTTTTTTTTTCCTCAAGGTTTAATAGCACAGAACTTAAAAAAACCAAATCGTCTTGAGAATTTATTTTTGAAGTTATACGAGTTAAAGTTCGAATACTTGGCAACTGATAATCACAATACAATTGATTGTAAGTGGAACGACTTGTTGCAAAATATTCAAAAGCCCTGGTTATTATATCAGGTGAATATACAGTTAACCCAACAGAATGATCTCCCATTACATTTAGATGCTGAAATAATACTTGCGTTTTATGATCCTCATCTTTAACTTTTAGATATCTAAGAGCTTCATTTAAAGCTGACTTTGTATTAAATGAAGTTATTCTATTTTTTGGAAGAGGTTTAACAGTACATTTTGAACCATAATGAAATGCTTCAAACATTAAACTTTGATTAATTATCAGCAAAAAGAGTGGAACCCCACAACTAAAAACTTTAGACTGAATAGAATTGTTTTGCTTGTAAGTAACTATATCATTTTCAGTAGATAAGTATTTTTCAATATCTTTAAACTTTAAATTATCAATTATTCTATAGGGTAAAAATATATGAAATCATCCAGACCATGACACCCTTACGTCTCAGAATTTGTTTATTTTTACACCACTTGCAGTCCATATCAAAATAATAATAACTGCGAAAATTTTAGTTAAAAATGCCAATGGGTTCCATAGATATTGTCACTTGAAATAATGCTCAGCATTTTAGTGATTTTCTGAAGCGACTACAAAGCAATTTTGACATATAGTATCTTCATAATGGCTTGGGGAAATTTCCTAAAATTTGGTACTCTAATAGATTTTAACTTGAGGAATCCAAAAATAGCACTCTTAAGACTCGATTATTTCAAGAAATGCCTCATTTATCCAATTTTGTTCAAAATTATTGACTTGTAAATTAGTGATTTTTGGAGGTAAAATAAAGACTGTGGCCCAAAATCCCGAGTAAAAATTTTAATTGTATATTATTATTTCATCTTAGGTCTACTGAAAAAAAATTAGATTCATCAATTGTCTCTCTAATACGTGATCAAAATTTGCATTTAAAAATGGTGCCTTTTTAGAAAAATTTAATTTTTGTAACAAAAGTAATTAAAATATTTTTTAAAACATTTATTTAAACATATTTATTAAAACATCAAATAGTGTCATTTATTGAATAGTTTAGGACATTTATAGTCATGGGCCAAAGGAGATACCCTCCACTCCCACGGGAGGCCCCTACGCCCCCTCCCCCAATCTCCCTAGATTTTTTTTTTTTTTTTTTTTTTTTGCATAAAATGAATAAATAATGCAAAAACATACAATTTAATTTTAATTTTGAAAAAAAAAATTTCATTATTTCAAATTGGTGACTTTTCAAAACCTCCTTTTATATAAAAAACAAACATAAGTTTTGTTTTGTTCTTTTTAAAGGTATTTACTTGTTTGTATTTTCTTAAAGAATTACTTTTAATTTTATAGTTTTTATATTATTTTGTTAGGTAATAAATAATAAAAATAGTTAATATGGAGAAATGTGACATTGGAAAAAGTCTTAACATTCATTGCCACAAAACTGGATTTTCAAGAAAACAAGGTTTTGTTCAATTAAAAGATCTTCCTTGTGAAAAACAAGAAGAAATAATATGGCGAGCAAATTTAAAGGAAAAATATAGTTCAATAAGAATTATATGTTGTTATCATGAGCGATTCTATGGAAAATATTTTGAGAAAAAATTACAAAGTGTTGCAATCCTTTTGAAACACACAAGGAAAGTAAAAAAATTGCTATAAAAGGTAATCTTACCTTATTTATAACAGAATTGATATGGAAATTAAAAGAAAACAATTTATTATTTTTAAAAAATTTTATAGTTTCAGTTATTTTAACAACGTAAAACTAAATTTGTTTTTTAGGTAATATAAAGATTTCCATAGACATGGCAAACAATTTGCAAAAAAATAATGTTTATGTAACCCCAGGTTGGAAATTCTTCATTAAATGTTATATAAAAGCAATAGAAACTGATGAAGATTTAAATTCACAGGAGGAATGGGAATCAAAAAGTCAGGAAAAAATTAAGTTAGATACCACTATAGAATTGCTTGGAATCTCACCGGTCAAACTAAAAAGTCTTTCAAAACACAGCAAATTGCCTGTAGCAAAACAAAAGTTTGAGAACACTATTGACAGAGTTGCAAAAATGGTCTCATTAGCATATAATATTAAAGAAACTTTTTTAACAACAGAAATAAAAAGCCCGATTTTAAACAACAACATTAACAATGACCATGATCTAGACATTTTAATGTATGAAATAAAAAATAAAATTTCAGAGACTGACTCTTATCGCCATAAGGTGCAAATGTTAACACTCGCACCAAAATCATGGACACGTAAAAAGATATCAAGCTACTTTGAAGTGTCTGAGTATCTTGTTCGAACAGCAAGAAAAGTTAAAAATGAGAATGGAATTCTATCATTAACCGGGAAAAAAACTGGAAACCCACTTTCACCAGAAACAGTTAATTTAGTGATTAACTTTTATCAAAGTGATGAATTTTCAAGAATGATGCCAGGAAAAAAAGATTATGTAAGTATTAAGAAAAACCAACATGTTCAAAAAAGATTATTGCTACTCAATCTTAATGAATTACATGTTGCATTTAAAAAAGACTACCCTAACGTCAAAGTCAGTTTGTCAAAGTTTTGTACTCTTAAACCTAAATGGTGTATTACAACTAATGCGTCAGGTACCCACAATGTATGTGTTTGCATACATCACCAAAATACAAAATTTCTCATTGATGCCATTAGGTGGAATAAAAGTTATAAAGATTTCATGGCATTGATTGTTTGCTCTCTTGAAAATGCAGAATGTATGTTGCATCGATGTAACCAATGTCCTGGTATTGAAGCGTTAAAAAGTTTTTAGGTGCAGGAGTTTATGGACCATGAGCATGAAGAAGATGTAGTATTTAAGCAATGGCAGAGTACAGATCGTACAACACTACTTTCACAGTCATTGCCACTAGATGAATTTATTGATTTATTATGTGACAGTATTGACAACCTTACCACTCATTCATATATTGCAAAAACACAAAGTAGGTACTTAAAAAACTGTAAAGAAAATCTTAACCAAAACGAATGCTTAATTTTAGGAGATTTTGCTGAAAACTATCAATATGTTGTTCAGGATGAGGTTCAAAGTAATCACTGGAGCAAAAGTCAATGCTCACTTTATACAGTTGTACTTTATTTTATAGAGAACAAACTTCTCAAACATAAATCTTTTTGTTACCTTTCAGAAGATGTTGATCATGACACAGGATTTATTTACAAGACTCAGGAAGATATAACTAGATATATCAAAGAAAATCTAACAGATGTATCAAGTGTGAAATACTTTTCTGATGGTTGTGCAGCACAATTTAAAAATTTTATCAATCTTTGTCATCACAGTAAAGACTTTGATTTAAATGCTGAATGGGTATTTTTTGCTACCAGTCATGGTAAATCCCCCTGTGATGGTATTGGTGGGACTGTTAAAAGAGTAGTATGTCAAGAAAGTCTAAAACAAATAACTACTGGGCAGATTTTAGATGTTAATTTAATGTACTCCTTTCGTAAAGCCAAGATAAATGGAATTTATTTTAAGTTATTTTCAAAAGAAGAAATTGATCAAACACGAGCACAATTAGAAAAAAGATATTTAGGTGGAAGAACAGTTCCTAGCACAAGGATGTATCATCATTTTATTCCAATTGCTCCAAACACTATAAGTTATCAAAAAATAAGTATTGATGCATGCACTGAAATATTTGATATCATTCCAAAAAGCAAACATTATGTAGATATTTCATTAAATATTAAAAAAATGGATTATATTGCATGTTTTTATGATGGATTTTGGTGGGTAGGGATTGCTGAAGATGTAAGTGAGCTTGATATAAAAGTCAGATTCATGCATCCACATGGACCAGGTAAAAACTTCTTTTGGCCAATAAGAACTGATGAGTGTTGGGTGCTCAATTCTGAAGTTATATGCCTAATTTCTACACCCACAACAATATCAGGTCGTACATACAACATAACTGATTTAGATTTGGAGAATATAAACTGTTGGTTACAAAAAAAAATTAATTATGCTTAAAATAATTTTGTTTTTATTTTATTTACCTAATTTGCATTTTAAATGTCTTTTATTTGTTTCAAATCCTTGGATTGTAGGGGTGGGGGTTTAAATAAATCACAAATCACTCCCATCTTATTATGTCAATGACTATAATAGTCAAAAACTACATAAAGATATTTATTGTCAATATGTTTTAAAAACATTTTAAAACATTTGTTTTTGAAATTTATGACTTATAATCGTAAAAAGATCTTTGAAATAAGAGGTAAGTATTTATCGATTTGAAGTAACGCAAATAAATCGTTTCTCAAACTTAAACTGAAAAAATATGTTTTTAAAATGTATTTTAACAATCAACTATTATTTATTCATTTTATGTAAAAAAAAAAAAAATCTAGGGAGATTTGGGGAGGGGGCAGAGGGGCCTCCCATGGGTAGGGAGGGCATCTCCCTTGGCCCATGACTTTAAATGTTTATTTAAATTTAAACTAGTCAATAAATAACACTATTTGGTGTTTTATTCAAATAAATGTTTAAAAAAATATTTTAATTGCTTTTGTTACAAAAATTAAATTTTTCTAAAAAGACACCATTTTTAAATGCAAATTTTGATAACGTATTAGAAAGACAATTGATGAATCTAGTTTTTTTCAGTAGACCTAAGATGAAATAATGATATACAATTAAAATTTTTACTCGGGATTTTGGGCCACAGTCTTTATTTTACCTCCAAAAATCACTAATTTACAAGTCAATAATTTTGAACAAAATTGGATAAATGAGGCATTTCTTGAGATAATAGAGTCTTAAGAGTGCTATTTTTGGATTCCTCAAGTTAAAATCTATTAGAGTACCAAATTTTAGGAAATTTCCCCAAGCCATTATGAAGATACTGTATGTCAAAGTTGCTTTGTAGTCGCTTCAGAAAATCACTAAAATGCTGAGCATTATTTCAAGTGACAATATCTATGGAACCCATTGGCATTTTTAACTAAAATTTTCGCAGTTATTATTATTTTGATATGGACTGCAAGTGGTGTAAAAATAAACAAATTCTGAGACGTAAGGGTGTCGAAAATTATTTTTTTTTGGATGATTTCATATATTTTTACCCTATAATCTTCTAATTCATTTTTTCCTATACCTCTTTTTGAAGAAGAAGATAAAGTTTTTCTCATTTTTGGTGGTGGAGAGGATAGACAACTTTTAGATATATTTGGAAACACTGATGGAAAATTAATTGGTCTTAATTTACCACAATATAAAGTAAACTCGGCATCTTCTGGCCAATGCAATTTACAAACAACACTATATTTTGTTAAAGTCCAGTGTGAACGAGGAATACTCATAAACCATTTGTTTTTTTCAGATATTTCACGAGGAAATTTGTATACAGATATTTTACAATCTGAAGACTTATAATTTGAGTAACAATTTGGTACGCAGCATTTTAAAGGCATCATAAATTATTTATTTTAAATTTCTTTGAAAGCAGCTACAGCTTTTACAACTTTAAACAGGTCAAAAAATTTGCCGCATGGTGTCGAGGCCTTCTAATAAAGAAGGCCTTGTATGAAACCTTTATTTGTAATTGCAGATTTTTAATGGATTTTAAAATCAAAGTTATTACTATTATATCTAAAAACTTTCATTCCTTCATTTCAGTTTTTTTTTCTCGATGTGCATTGAATTTTTTATTGTATTTTATTTTACGAAAGACAACCGTCTGAGCTAATCAGACTGAAATTTTACATAAATAAATTAAAAATTAGGACTTAATACACTTTTAATTAAAAGTTGCTTGATTTTTGTTATGTAAACTTTATTAGATTATTTTGTTGACTATTGTTAAGCAAATTGAGCAAATACACCACACAACATGTACCCATGCAGACACATAAATTTGACAACAACAAAAAAAAATCATGTTTTTAAAATGTTACCTTGACATAAAATGGAATTTTATGTCTAATTGTTTTGAATGGAAATCTGTATTGCCTATAAAATAGAAATAATAAAGAAGCATAAAATAAAATAAATTATATAAACAAAACTATAAAATAAAAGAAATAGATAAAAATACTAAATAAATGGCTGAATTATAACTTAACACTGTTACTATTGTTTCATATTTAGTTTCTAATGTAACTACAGTAAAATGTCATACAATGGATTAGTTAGACTTTGACTAAGGCGGATGAACTTTCAATTCCTTATGAACTTTCTCTACCAACTTATTATAAAATAATCTACTTAAGTCATACACTAGTTTCATCAGATTAATCATTTTTTTTTTTTTTTAAATAAATAAAAGTAAAAAAGTTATTTTTAAAACAACAAGTCCATGAAAATCCATAGAACTTCGCATCTCTGTACATTTGCTTTATTTTTCATTTTTGAATATTATAAAACATAGCTGGTATTACAACCTAGGTTTTCATGAAAATGATTTCATGAAAATTAATCATTTCATTGACCAAATATGATCAATGCTGTTGAAAACGGTCTAGAATAGCCCCTGATAAATGTTTATAATATAAAAGGATGTAAAAGTATCTAAAATAAATTAAAGTATTTACAATAAATTATGAAAAGTTTAAGGTTGTAAATCTAAAAATGCTAAATAAAATATTTAATTAAAAAAGAACTACGTATAATAAAACTAAATAAAATTTTCATTGAAATACTTTTTGTCAATGGAGAAACAAGATGTCAGGGCATGAGCACCAGAAATTATCTATGATAACCAACACAATAGTTGTCTAAAAATTTAACTGCAACCTATTTTTCTTAATTTTGTTCAATATTATCTGTAAGTCAATCAGTTTAAGTCTGGATTTAAACTCTTTGACTGATGTAGACTCCACTACCGATTCTGGTAAATTATCTCATCTTAAGACAACCCTGTTTGTAAAAAAGTGTTGTTTACTTGAACAATTTTTAACAAACTCTGATTTAACACGATGTTTATAACCTCTTATATTGGATGGTGGACCTGGTGTATAACCTCTAATATTGGATGGTGGACCTGGTGTATTGAATAAATGCATTTGTATGTAGACTTTCTTTATATCAATAGATTTAAAACCTTTATACAACTTATATTGTTGTATAAGGTCACCTCTTAGTCTTCGAACTTGCTAAAAGTTCGAAGACTAAGAGAAAGTTGCTAAATCTAATATTTTTAGTCTTTGATTATATCCCAGATGTCTCAATTCTCGTATCATTTTAGTTGCTCTTCTTTGAACTTTATCAAGTTTTTTGATATCTTTTTTATAATAGGGAATCCAAGCTTTAATTGCAAACTCTAAATGAGGTCTAACATATGTGCAATAAAGCATTTTCATGAGGTATTTATCTTTATACCTAAAAGTATTATTTAATATTGTAAGCATATTGCTTGCATATCCAAGAATATTGCTAAGCATATTGCTAAATGTGTGCTTTACTGGCAGCATTCCTTACTTGTCTTTCCCATTTCAAATACTTGGATATATAAATACTTTTAAATAAAATTATTAAATAGAAAAATAAATTTTAAATTTAAAAATTAAATTTTAAATATAAAAATACTTTTAAAAATATATAAAATCTTTTTCAAGAGTCGAAAAGAAGTGGGCCAAGTACTGAACCCTGTGGTACTCCAATTAACACATTAATACACTCCTACGTGTTAATGTTGTTGTTTTAATTTTTTTTTATAGTTTTATAAAACTAATATTTTAAATAACTTATTATATTTTTCATAAAAAATTTAAAAAGTTATAATTAATTTATAAATTGTTTCAATTATTACAAACATAAATATTAAATTAAGTAAATTAAATAAAAATGTGATATTAAAACACCATATACTTACGATGTCTGTTGAAAACTGTATATAGGTTCAGGTATCAGGTATGGTGAAAGAAGTGAAAACAAAACAATCAGAAGGATTGGTAGCAATTGAACTAATGGATACACAGATGATACATTCTATTAAAATAATTATATACATTTGAACATAAAAATAATCATGTACAATTGAACTTATGGATACACAGATGATATATTCTATTAAAAATAATCATTTACATTGATAATACATTCTAATAAAAACTATTTTCATACATTATTATGTTTGTATTAATTTAATATTCATTTATTAATATGTATATATTATATGGATTAAAACAATATAGTGTCATACATTGATAAAAAATTTACTGTAAATTTTTCCTATAAAATCATAGGGCTGGGTATCGTTATAAAAAAATATATTAAGAGTTTGAACTGGTTCACAAGAATCTATGCTCATCTTGAAAGGTTGTTTCATGAAGAAACAGCTGGTTCAATGTTTAATACAATTTTGTAAATAACATTTTAAAATATTGTTTAATTACTGTTATTACAGCGATACCCCTCTACCCTCCTAAAATCACAACTATCCTAAAAATAAAAGTTGTATGCCTTCCTGAGTTTTTACTTAGTTTAAATTTTCTTTATTAAATAGTCATATATTATATTATGTTGCACAGGTCTTAAATATTTCTAATATACTTTAATACAATGTTTATAATGTTAATAATACCAAAAATAATAATGTTAATAATAAGCCTTTTCAAATTAAAACATGAATCAACAAAGAGTAGAAAACTACACCTTATTTCAACATTGAATCTTTATTGATTATATATGTAGTAATTAATATATATATAATTATATAAGTAGTAATTAATATATATATATATATATATATATATATATATATATATATATATATATATATATATATATATATATATATATATACATATATATATATATATATATATATATATATATATATATATATATATATATATATATATATATATATATATATATATATATATATATATATATATATATATATATATTAGGGTGTCCCAAAAAACAACTTTTTTGAAAATAATCTGCTCTCACCCCCTAAATGTGTTCTATCTAATGCAAAAACACTAGGTTTAAATTTTTTTTGAATAAAAAATATTTTAAGGACCCTCGAATAGACCCTCGAATATTTAATGGGTCCCTAATATTTTCGAAAAAAAAGTTTTTCAAAAGTATGTCAATCTGGTACTCAAATGAAGCGAAATTATATAAAAATTTTAAAAATAATATTCATTTCGAAACAAAATTGTTATTTTTGGTTTTATTACATAAAAAAATTGCGTTTTTTAAGAAAAAAATAATAAAAATGCATTTCTAATGTTTTTTTATGATAATTTTGATGAATAAGTTAAAAATATTTCGAAATGAATATTATTTTTTATTCCTAAAAAATTCAAACCTAGTGTTTTTGTATTAGATAGAACACATTTAGGGGGTGAGAGCAGATTATTTTCAAAAATGTTGTATCAAAGGCTTTAAACAGATCAATGAAAATTTATGTAAAATAACTGTTGTATAGAGCGTTCGATATCTCGTTTATAATCATGACAACTGCGTGTTCGGTTGAATGCTTTTTATTTAACCCAAACTGTTTTTATACAACATGTTGTTTTTTGTCAGATAATCATAGAGCCTGTTGTACATTATACACTCAATTTTCTATATAAAATGTCATATAATTATATATGTAGTAATTGATATATATAAACAATTTTGTTATTATTAATTGTTATTATCATATTAAGAGAGAAAAACTAAGATTTCAGTGTAAACTAGAAATTTAAAAAAAAACCTGTTGTTGATGAGTGTTTCGATGCTGTCTTGGTTGTTGACGGTAAGTATAAACATGACCTTGACGATAAAAAACATTTTTCACATAGAAGTTAATAACAAAAGAATATTAGTTGCATATATGATAATAAAATATAGTTGTTTCATATAAAATGATTATATAAAACATAAAACCAAAAAATTGTTAAAAAAGTTTTTACAACGAAACTGCTTAAACTTTTTTTAGTTATAAAAACTTTTATAATGCTTTTTTATATAAACTTTTGTCTTTTAAAGTATAAAACATTTTTTTTTATAGTTTACAAAAATATGGCCACATTTTGACTTATTTAGTATTTGTGCTAAAAGATTAATAAAAGCTAATTCACTGTTATCCAGATTGATACCCCTTTTAGCTCACGGTTTTAGTTAATGGCAGAAGTAATCCACTGGTATTAAAAGTGCTGTCCCACTTACCATTTTACAAAAAAATATTTATTTTAATACTGACAAAAGAAAAAGAAAAAGAACTCGAATGCAGCCCAATGCTAATGAACTGGTTGAAAAATGGCTAATCAAAGATCAGGGCAACTAAAAGATACAACAACTGTATTTACAACAACAGCCAAATTTTTGATAATATAAACACATTAAAACAAGTTTAAAAACATTAAACAAAACAAAAATGGTTCACAAATATACACATCAAACTCATCAGCTTGGACTAAGGTGGTAGCTAACAATGCTATAATAAAATTTGCCATAAATGCATGTAATGAATATATGGCAAGAATCATCAAGCACTTGGAAAAGAATTCATACAACAAATATACAAATATGTTTGGAGTTTGCTATACTACCCTTACCTAATTAACTGGTTAGTGTTTAAGATTTCTCAATGTTTTTTAATTCTTGAGACATGAGAAATTGAAAATGAGCTTCTCAAGATTTCTCGAAAAATTTTGAGAAATGCCAAAATAGTAATTTTTTTCAAATTTTAATATCATTTATGTTCATATTTCACCATTATTTCAATAGTATTCCAGCGTGTTTTACAGTCTAGTAGCAAAGCCAATTCTTTTTGTTTTGGTCTTTTACATTTTTTTTATAGAACATCATTTTTCTGGAGAAATTTCACTGGAGAATTTTCAAAGAGTTTTACAATTTTTCGTAATCCTACAACTGCATCTTTAAATTGGGATTTAAGTCATCTTCTTCTGTACTTCCAATGCTAGCATCATCGTCGCTATCTACAGTTTCATGCTTGTCTACAGGTTTATTTATTTCATTTTTCAGTTCAGCATAAAAGCTTTTCAAAACTGCTAGATGCATGCCATGATTGTAGCATAATTGCTGCAAGGCAGCCAATAATCTACCAAATTTCTTCATAACTGCAGCACCATCGCTCATAACAGCCACAATATCTTCTTGTAAAGATAGACCAACTCTTTTAATTTTTGTGACAGTATTTACAAAGTTATTTCTGATGTACAACTTCCTTCAATAAAAATCAAACCAAGGTTAAATGAATTATTTTCATTATTTCTGTATAAATGAACACCCATGAATCTACCATTTTTAACGCTTGTCCATTCGTCAATAGATACGCTGAACTTTCTTTCTTCGTCCTTTAGTTCCTTTATAATCTGTACTATCTCTTCTTTCTTGCTATGGTAAAATTCCACCATTGTCTCACCTCAGAAGGATTTTGAGGTAATCTAAATCCCCTGGCGGTCATACTTTGCTGTATAAATTCACTTTTAGTAATTTTATTGAACGATATACCGTCCTCAGCAGCCAATTTAGAAATCAATTCAGCCAGGGTTGGTCGTTTTACAAATTTTAAAATAGTTTCATTAGTTAGATTTTCAACTTTATCCTGTTTATTTTGATGAGACATAGAATTTTCTAATACGTGAATGTATTTGTGGACATTTCCAAGATAAATTTTATTCAATTTCTATAGATTTGAGAAATAAAAATGACTTTTTTCTCGAGAAATTCTCGAGATTGAACACTGGTGACAAAATATTATATTATTTTTTGTAATCTATAAAAAAAAAAGGTTTTTAAGAAAAAAAACATAAAATTTTCTTGCTTTTAAAAATTAAGTCTATGAGACTTGATGCAAAATGATGCAGATAACTTTTACATTGGAAAATGTAAAAGAGGTTTATACAATAGGGTGAAGCAATTTTCATAGTAAAAAAAAAAAAATTCAAAAATAAACATTCTTAAGACGCAAATGATGTTCTATTAGTTATAATAGAAAAATAAATACTTTGATTTAAATGAGTTTTTTAGACTTCTCTTGGACACAAAAATATTGATGGGTCCTAATATTAGTGAATACATTAATTTTATTTTTTATGAAAAACTTTTGATTAAAAAAAAATGTAAAAATGCTGCTATGTCAGGCACTCAAAAGATGCAGAACTATTTGCTGATTTTGAAGTTTTTTTTCGTACAAAACCAAAACTATTAAAAAAAAATTTTCCATTAAAAACCTGTTTTTTTAGATAATTTGCAAAAAAGCAACAATATTATGTACATTTTTATCTTTTTTTTTTTTTTTTAATAAAAAAAAATGACAAAAATGACAAAAACTAATATATTCAAATTGAGGATTTTATTCTTTGAGTAACTTCAAGAACTCATTTAAAAAAAGGAAGATTACTTTTTTAATAAAAGAAAAAAATTTGAAATGCAGACAAGCCTAATTTCAAAAATCTTTCAAATTGCTCTACACTATTATGCAACAGTATAAACTTGAACAACATGAATAATTGATCAAAAATTAATGCACAAACTTGACGAGCATTTGAACCACCAACTTGACGAGCACAAATAAGCTCTAAACTTGACAAGCAAAAAAAAATTTTGAACTCCCTTTGTCAAACAAATTAATGGCCTTGAAAAAACTTAAAACACTTTTAAAAGACTTTTGTATGATGAGTACAAAAAATTAAAAGGGAACAAATATTACTTTTTTGAAAAAGAATGTTGATTTGTTGTTTAATCTATTTATATTTATATTAATTATATTTAGCTAAATATTACAACAACTATAATTAAATATTATTCTTAATGATTTTTATTTAAAAAAAAAACAACAATAACAAAAAATAGGTTAACTTTTTTTGGTATAATATTTTCCAAATCAGTATTAGATGAAGTTTAACAATTTAATGTCTGGTTAGACATGAAAAAATGTAAAAGACATGAAATGTTTTACGTTTTATGAAGAAAATAAATTTTTTTTTAATTACATATATTGCATTTGTGAGAAAGAAACTTAATGTTTTAAATTTAGAAGTTCTGATTAAAACAGTTAAAAAAAAAAAAGGAAACAAAAATCAAATTAATGAAATACAAAAGTAAATACCAAATATCATATAAAAATAATTGAAAAAATAACCAAATAAACAAAAATCTTGCATTTAAACCCATAAAGAAAATATTTAATACTATAGCATTTGTAAATGAAAATGTTAAATTGAATTTACAGTTATGTTAGGCCAAAAAGTTTTATTTATATAATAATTTTTTTTTTTTTCTTTCACATTTATTATTTAATAAATTTTTAAAAACAAATATTAAGAAAGAACATATTCAATCTATAATAAATAGTTACTTTTTTTTGGTTAAATAACTTTGTTTATAACTTGAATAAAAATGACATGTTAGAAGCTGGTTAAAATAACATTTTTCATCACAAAATTACTCCATTATTAAAATGTCTGAAATTCTTTCATTTTAAAAAATTATCCTTTAATCAAAAAGGAATTTATATTTGCATCGAAAAAACAATGTGAATTTTAAAAACAATGCTTCCAAAATGTCAATAAATTATCATGATATTGGTTAGCAGTTATTAATTTAATTCACATAATCTCCTCTAATCATACTCATAAATTTGTTCATAACATAATCTGTTCTAATGCATTTAGTTAATAACATAATCTGTTCTAATGCATTTAGTTAATAACATAATCTGTTCTAATGCATTTAGTTAATAACATAATCTGTTCTAATGCATTTAGTTAATAACATAATCTGTTCTAATGCATTTAGTTAATGACTTAAACTCAAAATCAGAACCTGTATTCTATAGAAAGAATTTTCGAAAAAATTGTCAATAACTTTCTAATATAATCCTAACTCTTGACTTAAATGAAATATAGTCATTTACAATAACAGTTATTAGAACGCCATAGATGTATTTAATGAAGAACCAGACAGTAGAGTCAAGAAATAAATCTACTTCATTCATTTGTATATAAAAGAACCTGCATCAAATAACCCTCATAAGAAAACAACGAAACCAACTCTGGAAAATGTCACCTCATAGAATGAAGATCAAGCTATTGTTAACATAAACATATTAACATAAACATTAGTGTTAGACTAAGATTTGTCATTGTCTGGCTAGGATGCTTTTTTATGAAACATATACAACTATGTAAACATTTTTTTTTTATTAGAGTTTTGATTTTTACTTTTGAAAAATTTTGTGAGAAAAAGTTAATGAATTTTTTTTTTTAACAACAAAATTAGCTTAAGTTGTTTTGATGGTTCTGAAAGTTAACATTCTCTAATGGAAAAGCATTGTTGTGAAATATATTCTCATTATGAATATTATTACATAAACTGAATTATTATTTATTATTACTCTGGGAATAAAAATGGCATTTTCAATATATTGTTGATCAGATATTTGAGTTTTTTTTAAAAAAATATTTCAAGAAAATAACACTTTTAATTTTGAAATCCAAACTTTAATGAAGACAATTTGATTAGAATTTTAGCTTTTTGTGTACTTTTTCTGCACAAAATGTAATTTAAAACATGATAAATGATGTTATAAATGACAAGCTGGAGATTCAGAAATATATATATATATATATATATATATATATATATATATATATATATATATATATATATATATATATATATATATATATATATATATATATTTCTGAATCTCCAGCTTGTCATTTATAACATCATTTATCATGTTTTAAATTACATTTTGTGCAGAAAAAGTACAAAAAAAACTAAAATTCTAATCAAATTGTCTTCATTAAAGTTTGGATTTCAAAATTAAAAGTGTGCAAAAGATAACAAAAGATAACTCAAAAAACATAATAGAAAAAAGTTTAAAATACCTTAACCCATATAATTAAAACTGAAAAAATACCTTACCTTGAGGAAATCCACCACCAAAGAACATATTGAACAAATCTTCTGGTGACACATCTCCTATATATATTTATTTAATTTATAATTTTGTAGTTGCAAAATCTTTTGAAACAAATATTTTATGTTATAAGACGTTAAACAAAATTAGTACTAAATTATATAAGTGTTAGTTACACCTTCAAAAAACTCTTCCCTATGGTATCTTTGTGTAGATTGTGAAGGACCAAGTTGTTCACCATATTGATCATAACGTTTTCGCTTATCTTTATCGCTTAGAACAGCAAAAGCAGCACCTATTCCTACAATTCAAATGATATAATTATGTTACATTTTATATATTTTTATGATGAAAGGTTTTTTATAAAATGTAAAATAACTTTAAAAATAAAACTAAAAAAATAAATTTTTCTTAAATATTTTAGTAAAAAAAATTATTTTTACTTCAAGTTTATTAAATATCTTGAAAAAAATCTCTTATTATTAACAATAACTAGCATTTTGGACTCAAAAAATAGAGTTTTTGGTCTATTTTACACCAACTATTTCTATAAATATACCTACTAAAACTTTTAAGGTTATGAATAAAATATAATAGCTTTTAAGGTTATGAATAAAAATTATAATTTATGACATAAATTTAAAATATTAAACGCTTTGATAGTCATTGCGCAAACCGCTATTTAGTGGTAGGAAATAAAAATCTGTCAAACCTTTGTTTTGAATTGACAATGTTCAATACTTTATAACTTCTTATTGTAAAATTGTAAACTTCTTAAAAAAAAATGGGTGCAGACTTTTCTTTATTAAGCTTATGTTAAATTTTTATTAAATTTTATTCCAGACCATCCGCAGTTAATTAGGAACCTTGTTCCATTTTTTTATTTTGAAGAAAATAAAAGTTTGAATGTGAAATTTTGATGTGTTTTGAATGCAGAGACTAATTACCTAAGCACATTGATAACTTAAGTTATCAATGTGCTTAGGTATCTCTATCATGAAGTATGTGCAAAAAATTTCTACTGCTGTTTTGATGCTTATTGCAATTTTAGGCTTTTTAAAAACTCTCTTTTTTTGTTTGTTATAGTATATTATATTTTTAAAAATCAACAATAGAACTTTAAAGTTTCAATTTGTATTTTAGATAACTGGAAAAGATTTTAGAAAATTAATATGCAAACAACAGAAAGTGACTTCAGAGCAAGTTAACCACTTCAGCCACTAAGACACAATTTTGAACTATTTAAAAAACAAAAGATGGAATAACTTTTTAAAAACAGGCTTGGACAGAAATGGTATGTGATTGAGCGCTAATGCTGACCATGCAAATGATTTTATTTTTTGACAACTTGACCACAACTGTTTAAATGTTTAAATGATTTTTAAACACTTTAGAAATGCGCTGAAAAAAGAAATGCTAGCTATACTTAAACTAGAAAGAAAATTAAAAAAATTAATAATACAAAAAGAAAAAAGCTAAACGAAAAAGAAAATATATAAGCACTAAAATAAAACTCAAAAAACTCAAACTAAAAGCAAAAACTACTTTTTGTGTAAAGTGAAAATTACTTTTTGTTACATTTGTAATTGCGTTTAAAATAAATTACTAAAAAAAATGAATGAACTTTTTTTAGTATTTTAAATGAATTTCGTTTAAAATACTAAAAAAAGTTATATCAGGCTTGGTCGGGAAGCGGGAGCGATCGCTCTCGAATACTGACCACGGAAATTATATTTAGTTGCGTAAAACTGGCCAGGTTTTTTAGTCGTTTTGAGAACATTTACGTTTATGTACGAAACAAAGAATTTTTGTTTTACGGACATACATGGAAACATAAAAAACTTGAATGTTCTCAAAACATTTTTGTGCGAAAGAATAAAAAGAATATTTGCGAACACTAAAAACCCGCTAAATTAACAAACAAACTAATTCTATTGGTTCAAAAAAAACGCTGAATAAGCGAAATAAAGTTCTAGTGCATTCTGTTAAAATGTTTTAGAAATTGTATTATTCACAATTTGTTACATTTTGAGATTTCTAGCATTGATTTAAGAATACATATTATTTGTTTATGAAAATAAATGTTTTAAATATATATTAATTAAATTGTCAACATTTTAAAAGTTTATTATAAATCATAGATTTTATTTGTATATTCTTATTTTTTATTTTAAAAGAGATTGTATTCTTTATGTAAATGTAATTTTGTGTATCTGTTTTTTATCGTAATGTCTTTTGATCTTTTGAAGCAATTTTTATGATTTAAACAAAGACTTACAAAAATAATTGCGTTTTCAAAGTTATAATCGTTAAAGTTAATAAAACTAATTATGTAACAAACAAATAAGAAGTTTCTGGTTACTAAACACAAACAACGCATACAAAGTAACTTGCGGATAAACAAGCATCGCGCCTGAGGTCACGACAGAACACAAATATATAATAGCAAATAATTAGATATAAAGAAAAGTTTCTAGATATTGGTTTACTAACTTTAATTATTTTCGCTTAAGTTGCCATTCTTAAAACTCGTTATACTTTTTTCTGCTTTAAATACTAATTAAAATTAAAAAGCCCACTCACTAAACATCATCAACGATATTGTGAAGCAGTTTCGCTTCCTGGTCATTAAGTATTTTTAACCTTTTTAGTTGATTTCTATCTTGATAATTTAATTCCTATAGTAATTCAATGATTTAATTATTTCATTTGTTTATCTTACTAAGAAGAATCGCTTCAAATATGTTAAACTTTTTTAACTACGCGAAACATAAAATAGGTATTAAAAAAATTAACTTTTTTATTTATAAAATAATTTAGTTTAAGTAAAACTAAAACTTGCAAACTTAGTTAAATAAAGAATATTTGTTTCCCTTTTAAACAATCGTAAGTTGTTACAAAAAACATCGCTTAATTTTATAAAAAAAATTATAAAAAAGCGATGTTTCGAAAATATTTGTTTTAAATGTAATTTATTTAGCTTAAAGTTTTTTCGCGTTTAAAGATATTTTATTTGCCTACTTTTTTTTTTTTTTGTAATTGTCTCTCATTGGTCCAATTATTCTTTGTCGCTTTTTTTTTTTTTGCTTTTTAAAATGTTCTCAAAACGACTAAAAAATCTGGCCAGCTTTTCGCAACTAAATATTATTTACGTGGTCAGCAATCGAGAGCGATCGCTCCCGCTTCCCGACCAAGCCTGTTATATGTATTATTTTTAAATTGTATAAACACTTATTTTTTTCAAAAATTTGTATATAAAAAAAAAGTTTAAAAAATACAATAGTTTATTTAAAATAGTAATTTTTAATCATTTCATGTTCTGATTAGTTAGTCGAGTTAAAAAAATATTCAAACAATTCTTTGTAAAAATAGAAACAATAAAAATAAAGCAATTAAATCATTTGCAATGGAAGATTTAATTCAACTTTTTCATAATTTAAAGTAACTTAAAAAATTATCTTTCAAAAGATTTTTAAAAAGACATGGAAAAATAATTTCAAACAAATTATTATATTTAAATTTGTCATAAAACATGCAAACATAAAAAAAAATTAAATATAGCATTTTTTAATTTACACAAAATATGTTTATTTTAAACAATCATTATAATAATTTTTTTATTTTATTTAAAGCCTTTGCGTAAAATAAAAACTTAAGAAAAGATCAACGATTTAAAGTTATTTATAACATAATAATTTTTTTAATGTCATTTAAATTGTTAAAACATCAAAACCGCCTTGGTAAAGAAAAAATATTATTAGCATGGTCAGTTACAGCGTGCGATCACGCACTGTCCAAGCTGTAAAAATGGCAAATAAATGCTTTAAATTAAAGTTAGGGAGATTTTTCCCCAATGTAATTTTTATATAAAAGTTAAACTTTATAAAAGTATTTTTTACTTTAAAAAATAAAAAAATTAAAAATAAAATTAAAAAAAAAAAAAGCGGGAAAAGCAAGGATTTGAACCATGGTATTTCACTAAAACTAAAAGACTATTTCAAAAGAACAAAGAACACAATTAAAGAGCAAGGAAACGGTTGACAGAAGACTTGAGAAGTTTCAGGTAGTATGAGTCAGGAAATATGAAGATGGGAGAGAGTTTTAAAGGGTTAAAGTTAGGGAAAAAAACTAGATGAAAAAGATTTTTAAGAGTAGGCAGGGCAGATACAGTAAAAGGATGTGGCTTTGCTGAAAGATGATTCAAGCAAGAAGCAACCTTTGGTTGATGGAACTAGAGACTATAGCTCAGTCGCAACTATGAAAGTTTTAGTAAAAAAGAGAAAGAGATGCAACCTTACAACAATGGGAGAGAGGCTCAAACTTAACAGGTATAGCAAGTTCAACTATGTTTACAATGTGTTTTGGACCTTGTCTAAAAGAGCATCACTAGAAGAAACAGTTCAAACATGACAACAGTATTTCATACAGGGATGAATATGAGATTTGTAGATGCTCTACATCATAAAATTTGAAGAATGGCAAACACGATAAAGAGAAACAGTTAAGCGACTGCAAGACCCAATCTCTTGTCTCAAATCTTTTAGAGAAGTAAGATCAGATTCAAGATCAGCTGGCTTTTCGAAGTGATTAAAATTAAAAGACTTTTTTCCACTTTAGATAGAAGATTATTAATATAAATAAGAAACAAAATAGGACAAAGTATAGTGCCCCAGAAGTTACTGGAAATGAGGAAAAGTGTTGGCCTTCATGAATGACTTTAATAAAGCGGTCAGAAATGATTTGATAACTACAAAAATTTCTCCAGGCTAAACTTTATTGAGCATGCCAAAATTTATTGAAAGCTTTAGATATGTTCTTTATGATAATGTTCTTTAAAAACTGGAATCACAGATGCCATTTTCCAGAATGCAGGAAACAAGATTCAGTCAAGCACTTATTAAACACTTTAGAGAGAATTGAAGAGAGTTCTGGAGAAAACATTTATGAGACTTTGACAGGAATGTTATCTGGACCACAAGCTATACAAGAGTTTAATTGAGATATGACTTTAGTAACGGAAACTGGAGTGATTTGAATGTTTAACAATAGGTTAACTTGTTTAACTAGAATGGTAGGAAGAGTATGGTCATAAGATTCAAGAGTCAAATTAGAAAAAAGGTTTTTTGCAAATAGTTCTGCCTTATCCTTGGGAGGGGTTATAAGATCAGTCTCATGTACAAGAGATGAAATGTTTGACTTACCTTAATCTAAAATTAAAGATTTTCCTAAAGTCTCTAGAGCCTAATTTCTGAGGGAAGATACAAGACTTAGTAACCCTGGAATAATAGAGTTTAGCATCAGACAGCACATTTTTACATTTATTTCTTGCGTAGAAATCAAGGTAAAAAAGTGCAGTAAAATAAATTATAATAATTAAAAGTTGTTTTTTTTGTAAAAGGTGAAAAAAAATAATTACAAATTAAAGATACATGTAAAAATGTAAAAAAGTGCTGTAAAATTGATGTTTTTTCTCAAAAGGAGTGTTCTTTTGAAAATGGTGAAAAATATGATTACAATTAGATACAGCAGCTGCACAAGAAGGTGAAAACCTTAGAGTAGAAGGAACCTTGGAACTGACGAGAAGAAATAAAAGCTTTTATACCTGCCCAGATCCAGGAGGTTATGTAGGTAGGTAGCTGTTCATTGTGACGAGGGTGATGTGTAGGTTGACGCTAATTTTTTGGCAGTTGGTGCTGTTATTCAAATTTGTAAAACTACTGTAGAAGATGCAACATGGCTAAGAAAGGAAATGTCGGGTAATCACATAAACATGGCGGTGCTGGATGCTTTAATACAATGAACGAATATGGCTTTGATGTGGAAACTTAAGAGGTTATGTAGATTATGTAGGAGGTTATGTAGGAGGCACATTTATCAGTAGATAGAGAAAAAAGATCAGCCCAAGGACCTTCACAAAGAAAATCACAAAAAGAATTCCAGTCAGCTTTAGTATAGTAGTAATTAGTGCAATGATAAGATGAGTCCAAAGAACAAGTACAAGAAAGATTTATAAAGGTAATTGCATGGTCGGAACCACCTAAAGGAGAGCAAGAAGAAACTGAACACAAGTTAAAGTCAGAGACAAATTAGAGTTGCCTAGAAAACGAGTTATAAAGTATCTGAGTAAGAGAATGAGAAATATAGGCTTTATATAGGTTTATAGGCTTTAGTGCCAGAAGGGTCAGTGGTGTTATTGGAAAGCTATTCATTGTGATGAGCATTAATTTCATCAATAACAATAATATTGACAGAAGGGTATACAATGTTATGAGCATTAAAGTCATGAATAACAACAATATTGTCAGAGAGGTAAAGAGAAATGGCATGGTCAATATTATCTAAAAGAGTGCAGTCTTGAGAAGAAGTAAATCAAGAACAAAGAGAAAGGAGATTTGCTTGCACCTCCTGAATGAAGAGGTGCAAGCGGAAGCACACAAAAGAATAGTCATGGATTCAAACCTGATTTCTTAACAAACAGGTGAATTACCCCCAAGCCAAGCATTTGACTGATGGATACTTTGCGATTGATGCGACTGATGGATGCGATTTACAGGATACTTTGCGATTTAAAGGATAGTACTCATCAATACTGAGATCTGAAGAAAGAACAGCTGAATTTAAATTAGTCTCACAACGAGCAAGCAAGTCTGGTTAATTTTGCAAGAGGTAAAATCCAACTTATAAAAATTTACTTCAAAGACAACAAATAATAAGTGAAAGATACCGTAAAACAGTTTTAATTGAGTACCAGAGGGTTAAAAGAGTAAATAAATGGAAAAAGTTTAGAAATATTATAACACTTTTGGTATTGTTGTTATAGATTTAACTTTTTTTTCAGCATTATTAGTACAATTAAGACCTATATGTAAATGCAATTATATATGTGCTTTTGAATTTCAAAAAAAATGTCTTTGGACTCTTCTCTGTGGAAAAAATGTGGATGTATTAATCCAAATTTTAACATTAGTCATGGATAACATATTGATGTGTTATTTATAATTCAATTTCAACTGCGTTATGTAATTATTTATTTTAGAATTTTTTTCCAAAAATGTATTTGACCTATGATTTTGGGGTTAATTGAGGCCATTTACAAAAACTCTTGGTAAACAGGTCAGAGATATATTTCTTTAATTACAACACAAATTTAGTGCCAAATTGACAACTATAATTCAACAGCATATTTTTTTACAGGTTTAAAGGTTTTAACTTGTTGAACAATCAGATTTTGGTTGAATTCACTTTATAGACCGCAACTGTTTTTAAATTCACCGCTAGTTGATTGTATACCCTAAATGATTCAAACACTAGTAGCCAATTAATGACATATATCTATAGTATTATACTTAAGAAATTGTTAGTAATGTACTTAAACATCATAACATCTATAGCAGGTGGTTTCATAAAATGCTGATCTTAGTTTTTTAAAGTTTGTAAAAAACAGACATTACCGGTAACAACATTTTTTATTTTGCTTGTCTATTCATGAGAGGTTTGGATCTTACCTACCAGGTGCTATACTGTGCCTTAGGTTGACATCTATAGTTTTATAACATATGATCTCAGTTGATAAAAATTTGTAAACAATACATTACTGATTTATACTTTAAAATAATATAATTGTACAATCCTTAATTAGATGTTATTTTTGTTTAAAATGTTGCTTACATATAGGTATGTGTCACTAGTCTTTTTTAAAACTCTAATAGTGTGCTCATTTAAACCCTTCAGGGGGCAAATTAGGTTTTCAACCCTAAAGTAATAGGTGTACTCTTATAACCCCATAATTGGTGCTAAATGAGTATGTTCTCAGAAAAAAAAAGACATTTAGTGAGAAATTTAAGATTAGTTGAAGACATCTGTGTCTTCTCGTCTCCAGGCTTGGACAGGAATGGCATGCAATCACGCACTAATGCTGACCATGCAAATGATTTTATTTCTTGACAACTTCACCACGATTATATATATGTTTTGATGATTTAAACATTTCAGAAATGCGCTGAATGTAGAAACGCTAAACTTTGGAAAACAAAACAAAAAAAATTGTTTTTCAAAAAGTAAAATGTTTGTTTAAAAGATTTTAAAAAATCGTAAGTTACAAAAATTAATCGAATGAACATTACAAAATGCTTCAAAACTTTTCCAAAATACATGCTTATATAAGTAAATAAAGTTATTTTATATTCTTGTATAATTCACATATAATGTCTAAAAGCTAGGCAAAGGTTTTGAACTTATTCATAAATTAAAAAAAAATCTTTCTAAAATTAATGCTTTGAAAGATTTTTAAGAAGACATGGGAAAATAGTTTCAAACGTTTAAATTTATCATGCCTACACAAAAAATAATTTATAAAAACATTTTTTATTAATTTACACACGCGTTTATGTAAACAATCATTAAAAATAATTAAATGGTTTTATTTTAAAGCCTTCCGCGTAAAATAAAAAGATATTCATAATGTAACACTTTTTATTACATTTAATTTGTTAAAACATCAAAATAGCTGTGGTCAAGTTATAAATAAAAAACTATTAGTGTGGTCAGTTACAGAGTACGATCGCACGCCATTCCTGTCCAAGCCTGTATATCCTTTTGGAAGTTCGGCTTGTCACGGTAGAAAATGATAATAATCATTTCGTGCTGTTTTTACAAAGAAAAAAAAATATCATATCATTTTGTACCATATTTTTACGAAACAAGAAAATTATGTTTCGTTTCGTATCGGTTTTTACGGAACAATTCATATTTCCCCAGTTTTAAACAAATATTTTACAATTCCCACAACCTGAGCTATTCATGAACTATAACATTCAAGTAGAACAAATATGTGTTTAATACTCACTAACTTAATGTTTCTTACACGAAAGTTTAACTAAAAAGTTTAACTTTATTTCATTTTGTACCGGTTATTTGGTACTTTATTTAGTTTAACCTTATTTCGTTTTGTACCAGTTTTTACAAAACAAGAAATTATTGTTTCGATTTGTACCATATTTTTCACGAAACAAAAAAAATTATGTCACGTTTTGTACCGTTTTTTGCGAAATTGTATATAATTGTATTTTGTACCGGTTTTATCGAAATAATATTTATCATTTCGTCTCATTTTGTCTTGCACCGTTTTGAGACGCAGATGCTTAATCAGTTGATTATCTGTGAAGTACAAAAAGAATTTTACCCATTTTGGTTGCAGGCTAGGTTAGACATTTGTAATATTTCTGGATTATTAGTTAGGTTTTGGAACAATACTGTTCAAGTGAAAAACCCGTATTTTTATAAACAAAAGACCAATCAATACAAAAAAAAAAAAAATTTTGTATATTTTTTTATATATCTGTTAGAAATATTTAGTGCTTTAAATTTTACTTATTGTTTAAAAAAATTATAAAAAATGTGTTCTAAATAACGTTTAAGGTAATAAAGCAAGAAATTGCTTTTAAAGATTGTATACTATAAAAGACATAGTTAATATAATACTATAAAATTTTATTAAACAATAATTAAAGGGATCCCTAAGTGCTCCTAACATATGATCTTATATTAGAGAGCATAAAAAAAAAATATGTAAGTTTTTTTTTCTTTTTCACTAAATTGTAATAATAAATGCAACAAAAAGCAATTGCCAAAATCACTGAAAAACAACTCCATTTTGATTTTATTTTTTTACCATTGAAACTCGATTGTTAGTTGTTAAAAATCACGTTAGTACGCCACAACAACTTTAGAATATCTACTTCGATTTTCAAGTAAAAAAAAGTTGTGATTAAATAGTCAAGTTTTAATCAAGTTTTTTTAATTAGTTTTGCAAAAACAGTATAATAGAATTCGGTTGAAAGACGTCATTAAAAAAAGTTATTAAGTAATAGTTTTAAATAGTTTAGAACTTATAAAAAAGTCTTACAGGGCTCATATTAAGCGTATTTAATATGAGCCCTGTCTCGCGATTGCGATTGCTACACACACTTTTGTGATTAGTTTTTTCTTTAAAAAAATCTTTTCGCGATTTGTTTTTTATTTTGGTTGTTTAATTACTTTTTTTCTAGCTTAGCATTTTTTTTAACAATTCTTAAAAGTAATGTTTTTATCATAAAGAACGTCACACAAAATTTATAATTCTGAATAGATAGATGAATAGATGATTTGCTCTTTCGCGCGGAGATTTTCTTTCAACGTAAAACATTTTTGAATTTAAATTACTTTAAACCTCTGCGTGAAAAATTTTTACAAGGTTGTTAAAGCGAAAAGTTGATTTTTATCTTTGTTTATCAAAACTTCATGTTTAAAATAAGGTTTAAAAACGTTAAAGTAAAAAATTGCTGACTTTTATTTGCATTTTTGTTTGAAAAAAAAAAAACTAATAAAAAAGAATTATTATTATTATTATTAATTCTAATAATTATTAATTAATATATTATTAGTTAATTCTTTTTTATTAGTTTATTTTTTCAAACAGTATAAAAATGCTAATAAAAACCAGCAATTTTTTTACTTTAACGTTTTTAAACCTTATTTTAAACATGAAGTATAATTCGATTTATTAAACCAAATTTTTTTGTTTCATCTTTTATTGGAAAATTTGAAATAGAAAAATTAAATAAAAACATCAACCATTTAAATGAAAAACTTAATTATATATTTAAACTTTTATTAGTCCTTTATTCAAGAAACAATAAATTATAAAAAACGTGGTATCTAATTTTTTATTGAGTTTTTGACAATGTTTTTTGATTTATTGACGATAATTTTTCCCCGATAATTTTTACCGCAAGCTATAAGAGAAAGGGGGGGAGAGAGCAAAAAAAAAATTTTTGCAATTAGATTTTTTTGCGTTAATTCAAGCCTTGTCTTAGTTTAATTTCTAATAAAATGTCTATTCAACCTTATCAATTTGAACCAAAAAAATATAGCAAAATTAACATAAATGTTAATTTAACTAAAAGATTGTACAATAATTATTTTTTTTATCAAGCAAAAATGAGAGTAACCGTCACTTTTGAAACCATAAAAATGACTGAAATAAATTTGTTTTTCTACTAAGGAAATATTTTAAATAAACTTTCATGTGTCTAAATCAATATTCATTTGTTAAAAACTGACTAAAAAGAGTTTAAAATTTGACTACTATTCATTTTTGGCCTTATAACACAAATATATAAATTAAAATTATAAAAAAAAATTTAATATACAAATATATTTTCACAAAATGCTACCAAACTTATTCTTGTAAGTAATTATGTGTTAGTTGAAAAAAAACGACTTTAATTTTAAATTTAATTACCAATTAATAAGTTTGCAATAATGACACTATGTCTATTTTGTTTAATTTGACGTACAAACGTTAGTTTTTTGAGGCAATAGAGTCAATAAACTTTGAGACAAGACGCATTTTTTTTAATCGAAGAAAAATGTTTTTTTGAAAAATAAATTTGTTAGTGCATTTTCATTATTACGTTTTAGAAAAAATAATATACATCAAACATTTTTTTTTTTTATGCTCTTTCATATGAGATCATATCTTTATACCACTTAGGGATCCCTTTAAATGTGAGCTTTTTTTATTTAAAAGAGTTCGTCTTTAACTTTAAAAAAAAAATCAAAGTTTTAAAGTTCCGCATGTTGGGTTATAAGTGAAATTTTTTGTATTAGGAGAATTTTAAAAAAATCTTTAAATTTTTTTAAAATGTTTAATTAAAATTATTTATATTATTATTATTTTATTAGTTTATATATTCTTTTTTTGATTGATATATAAAAAAACATAAATTAATAAAAAATAACTAATTAAATATTTTTATCTAGAATTTTTATCTTTTTGCTATTTTCCTAATATAAAAAAAATCATTTAGAAATTTTTCATACCTTCAGTTATTCAACCTTAATGTAATTACGAAACATAATTAAAAATAATTTTCTAATAGTTTTAGTTTTTCAGATTTATATTGGTTGATTTTTTTGTAGCTATAGGTTTTTATTCTATTTTATTTCTTTTAATTTCTCTTTCGCTAAGATTCCTTTTTTTTTTATATATTTTATATACCTTATATAGCTTGTTTATAATTTTTTTTCCTTTGTTGGTTTTTTTTAAGCATGTTTTTAATTATCTAAAGAGTCGTGTTCAAGCTTTCAAAAAAAAAATTAAATGTGTGCTCAGATTGGAACACAATTGCACGCTTTTCCTGCTCAGTATTGCATATAACATCCAATATTTAAAACATTTACTTAACTAATCTAAGCACTATTTTTATTTTTTTATTTGTGACAACACTTTTTTCTTTCTTTTCAAAATGTATTTTGAAACAGATTAAAAACTTAATGTTCTGTTTTCATGCTTCTTAGACACTATTACTTTAATCTACATTGCACCATTTCATTTATCAACCGTTACATTGGTTTCATGTCTAACAATTACAACAAATAAATTAATCACAACTTTAATCTTTTTTTTTTTTTTTACAAACTTATTTCAAGATTATATATTGCTACAAATTTTGACTTGATTACCTCAATATGAAAAGTCATAAGCCCCTTTTGCTTTCTGATCAACAAAATACACTTGGATCTTGAAGACATTTATGCATATGTTGTTTCATGTTGTATTTGTAACAACTATAAAGAGGTCATTAATAATTGAAAAGTTAAAAACTTACGTTTAAAAGCTTCTGCTGCACCAGGAGCATGATTTTTATCAGGATGAAACTGCAATGCTAACTTTCTATAAGCTTTCTTTAATTCATTATCTGTAAAGTCTTTACTTATACCAAGAACATCATAGAAATCTTTACAACCTTTAATTCTATTGAAAAAAAAAAAATGAAAATCAAAAAAATATTCAAATAAAAATAGATGAAAAATCAAACGTACATGATATTATGAATTAAAAATAGAATAATTGAAACTAGAAATAATATAATAAAAAACTTTGAAATTTGTTGTATCATTAACAAAACACGACTAATATAAAAATAACAATATAATCTTTTGTATATAAGCCATTTTTTATATATTCACTACATATAAATGCCATGAATATAAACACTGTTAGTGTTTGTCGGCAAATAACAAAGTTTTACAGCTTCACATCACTGAAATGTAATGGCTTTTGCCCCCTTGTCCACTGTGTATTTCTTCGATTCTGGGTAAGTTTTTTTTAGTTACAAGTAGTTTGGACATATCGAATTTATCACTATTAAAAGGATCAAGTTTCTCATTATTGATGGGATCATAATGTTTACTGTCTTCATTATTCAAAACTATACTAGGCTCAGTTAGGCGTTTGTTTATTTGGTCACAGTGTGCTAGTGTACCTGAAGAGTTATTCCTCAATATGATTGCAGTGTTTTAACCAGCCTGAGAGATAAATGAAACAGGTTTAGGTTTTGAATCTGGTCTCTGGCAATACCATAATGGTATTCCAGTTTCATAACTTAGAGTGAGAGGAGATCTCAACTGCCTCCCCATCATTCATCAGAAGGACTCCTTATTCTTCTTGCATGAGGTATTGTTCTGTAACTTAAAAGCGTTCTGCTTAAATATCCACATAATAAACCTTTATCCAGTGAATAAGCTTTTAAACCTCTCTTGACTGTCTCCACCATTTATTCAGCTGCTCCATTAGATTGAGGATGGTAGGGTGGGGTCTCATAAGGTAAGCAACCTATTTTCTTTATCCACTGGTGCAAGGTGGTATTATGAAATTTTGTCGCCTTATTAAATACCAAAACTTCTGGAACTCTATTTTTCAAAAAAAAAACCTTGTAGTACTGCCTTCACTCTGGCAGCATCACAGTTATTTACCTTAATAACTTCAGGCCATCCAGAAAAAAAATCTACTAGAATTAAAGACAGCCCAACACCCTGTATTTGGTGCAGAGTGCATATGGATCATGCCTATGATCCAGAAGCACTCTGTACCAGGTTTATTTTCATTTAGCCATGTATGTAATGTCCTCTCTTTCTTCACCCTATATCTCTACACATTTTTCACATATTCTTCAACATCTTGAAAGTAGCCAAGCCACCAAGCTTCCAACTTTAATCTACATCAAGTTTACATTGTGCCACAATGTATGTCAACACGGACTGATTTGATGAACTTCCTTCTCATTATTTTAGGAGGTAAAATAAGATCACCACTACATACAATTCCCTTTTCAATAGTCAATTTATTCCTAATAGGTTTATAAGGTCTTTCTGCCACAGAGCACCTCTTCCAATTATTTTTTGCTAATTCTGGTTTTGATACCCATCAATACTCTATCATTTTCTGTTTCTTTTATTTTCTGCTCAAGATTCATGATATTTGACTCGACTAAGTGTATAAAGGTTTCTTGGTCCTTTTCTTCATCCTGTGGTAGAAAAGACAACAATGCATCAGCATGAGGAATGTTTTCTTCCTTCTTATAGCTTATTTCGTAGTCAAATGCCATTATTTGCAGGGTCCATCTTAAAATTCTAGCAGATGTCACTTTAGGCAGTTCTTCATTACAATCAAATTTAAACTCTAATAGTCTGTGATCTGATATCAATTTAAATTTCCAAACCAAAAAAAAAAATGTGAGGATTTATTTTGAGTATTTTGCTGACCAAATTAGAATCTGGGGTAACTCCCTTTTCTGATTGTTTGTATCCTAAAAATGAAAAACTTGTTCCATTCACTAATTTTCATTTATACTCATCTCGGATTCTTTCAATTTGCTCAAAACTTTACTCAAATTCGATTTAAGCTCTTCAGCATTTTTACCACCGACACATATATCATCTTAAAATATAATCATATTAGGAATAATATCACCAACAACAGATTCTATTGCTCTTTGGAATATCAGTTTTTATTCCAAATGGTAAACATGTCCATCTTAACAATCTAATAGGAGTATTAACTGCTGTTATTTGTTGCGCCTCTTTGTCCATCTCAATTTGATGAAAAACTCCCTTGAGATCAATTTTAGAAAAATATTTCATTCCAGCCATTTTATAAAATACAGTTTCAATATTTGGAATAGGGTACGAATTTGAGCATATCTTTTAGTTAACATCTATTTTGTATTCTGCACATATCCGTAAATCTCCATCTGTTTTTCTAACAACCACAAGTTGGTTAGGTGACTCCCCACAAGAGTATTCAAATTTATCAATTTTAAAATTGATCTTGCAAAAGTTGGAGCAAAAAAAAATTTTAACTGGCAGGTCCCCGCCAGTTCGATTTTAAGCCAAAAATGTTTTAAATGCCTGGTGAGGACCTTAAAATTTGTTCTATAAAATTTTTTACTCTTTTAAATATTATATGTCGGATTAATTATTAATCACATAAAAGGAACATGTTGAAAAAATTAAGAAATTAGTCTACAGAATCTTCTGAAATTGGTGAAAAATTCAAATTTTTCTTTACAAAAACCTATTATATCACTCTGTGGCATATAAAGCGTTTTTGATTTTCTAATAAGCTGTTTCCAGACATGGAAAAAACTATAAACTGGATAGTTTTTATAATAGTGTAAAATTAAGTCTAAAAAAAAATAACTTGATCCATGTGATCATGTGAAAGGTTTATGTTTTGATACAACTGCTACAATTACAGGAAGAATTTCTTGTACAAATGTCAGATTTAGTCAGAAGCAAAATTCAATTGTACTAGAGCTGGCTTGCAGGAGGCATGTTTATGAATTACATCTAAAACACTTCTGTGAAAAATAGTGCAGTGAAAAAAAAAAAATTCAAGAAAACTTAATGTTCAAACAGTTCCAATTAAACTAGAATAACATTAAAAATAGCATTGACTCTTCAAAGTTTGTAAAATATGATACCCGATCTATTGCTAAAACTTTCGTAGAGATCCATTGACTCAACACTGTAAAATTTTGCGAGAATGCTCAAAAGGTAAACATTTTCTCCAGAGGAGATTACAAAGAGCTTATAACTTACAAAGAAGTATTGAAACTGACTCTCATGTACTTGTCCAATAAAAGAGTTTTTCAAATTCAAGTTCCAGGGTGTGTTATGCGCATTTTATGTTCTAAGCTATTTATTATCTCGAGATTCAGATATTGAGTTCACAACTTTCTTATGAATTGATAGCAGGCCTTGCGATAAAGCGTCGGGCGATGTAAATTTTATGTCGTCCAAGAGCGATTTTGCGTGTAGCTAGGCTATTTGCGTCGAGCAAAAAAATTTTTGTTTGAGTATATTTAAAGATATTTTTGAGCGGAATTTTAATGGAAGTAATTTACGATTATTTCAACATTTATTAAAGTATTTTAAAAACCGCACGCAGTTGATATAAAAGTTTGAATTACAAAAAAATTAAATATGCTCATTATTTACAAGTAGAAAAAATTCAGATTAAAAAAAAGTTTAAATTTTTTTAAGCTAACATTTTAATAAAATTACTCAGCAATAGCAAAGTTGTCAATAAAATTGAACAAAAATACTTTCTTTTAGTTTTAGATTTTTAACTTAAATAATTATTTTACGGGGGTTTGTAAGGTTTTAAAATTATTCCATAGATTTAAAAATATTTATTAACTGTTAGACGCATTTACTCTTAAAGTATTTAAGAGTAATTTCGAAGAAACGTTTTAAAAATTTGTAAGCGCAAATAAAAAAAAATAAAAGAATTAATTTTAAAACATATTCTACTTGATTCAATAAAAAAGTACAGCTATTAAAATTTTTGTAAAAAGTAACTCGAAAAAAATTACTTAAATAATAACAATCGCTTTTTTGTTAAAAGTTATTGAAACTCAACGAAGCGTGATCAAGAACAGCTGCTGAAAAATAGAATGTCAATAGTTTTTCGAATAATTTTTAATAATAATTTTTAAGAATAATTTTTTCGCTGAAATATGTCTTTTATACCTATAAGATTTTTATTCTACCATTTTATTTTATTTTACCAAAAATAAAATTCCTTGTAAACATTAAAAATTTATTCAAAATGTTCGTTAAAGTTTTTTAGTAATACAAGTGATTGTGCTTATCAACCGCTTTATGAAAATAAATAAAAATGAATAAATAAAAAAATATAATATAAAATCGCTAGTAAAAATATTAGCTATTGTACAGTTTTTAATCGTATAATATTAAAATTTCCAGTTTATTAATTGCTGACTTTTTAAAAAGAAAAACTAATTATTTGAAAAACTTTAAATTAATATTTGAGAAAATCAAATATTAGCATATTTTATAATCTTTTTTAAATGTTTAGTTATAATGTTTTTTATTCGTTTAGTAGACAAAGCGTCGAGAAAATAAACCAATGTTTTTACATTTTAAAAAACAAAACATTCCAAAACATTTTTAAATAATAACATTTCTACATTAATGATTTAAAGTAGTTTTGCGGTAATTAAGTAAATTGGTGCAGTTAATGTCGATAAATATGAAAAGCAAATAAAAAGAATTTAATGACGTCAAAAACCACGTTGTGCATATGCGTCGCGCAGTTTTTATTCATCACAAAGCCTGTGATAGATAATCAAAAGAAAGAAGTGCAGTCTACAGTCAAGTTTATCTCAATCTTTTATTCCGTCTGGTTTTAGAAAACCTTATACCTTATGCTGCGCCTAATGGCAAATGACAAAATATAGAGAATATGTAGAAAAATATGCTCAGAAAAAAAAATATGCTCAGAATTCTGAAACAATTTTAAATGGAATTGATACCACAATGGGTTCAATGGAATCACATTAATGGTACCTTGATGAAACCTTGGTTCCACTTGCTCTTCTAGACCTTGCTATTTCTGTAGCAGAGAGAGAATTGTTGCAAAAATGCTCTTCTCAAAACCAGTTCCTGAATTTTTATGGCATTCCTTTATAAAGGCTACAACACAGTGGCATTATTAATAATATTATTAAACAATAGGTTCTGAAAGAAAACAATTTGAAATATCATACAGTCTTATTTTATTCTTTTGTTTTAGGACAACTATTTTAAACAATAAACAATTATTTTACTATCTATTTTACTTATAAATATTTTACTTTCAGACAGTAAAATATTTTGCCGAAAAAGAAAAGGTTAAGTTTCTCTTAGATATTCAAACTTAAATAACTTGGTCCAAAACATAATAAACATATAACAAGATCTTAAATTGAACTTTTTTTTCAAACTGAATGGTTTAATGAGCTTTACCTTTTTACTTCTTTAAGTTGCTCAGGTGTATAATTTAATTCAACTTGAAGTTCTTCTTTTTGAACCTCCTCCTTCTTTGCTGAATGACTATTAGAGTTGTTGTGTGTACGCTTTCTGTCTGAGCTATCATTATTGGCAGTTCCGTTTTGTATATTTTCTGAAAGTTCTTTTAACAAATCTGTAAAATAATATTGTTAGTATTAGCATCAATATGCAATTCATTTAACATATCTTACAACAATTAAGTTTATCTATTTCATTCTTGGTTGTTACAGTGTTACACATTTTATATTGATAGATATTATTAGTATTATTGTATTTTCTTTTTATATATTTTAATATTCTTATTAAAATTGTATATAAAAAATTACAATCAAATTTGTATTTCTTTGTGTCCAGTTTACAAGAAGAAAATATTCTTAGATTGTTAAAAATTAGCATCAATATGCAATTCATTTAAGATATCTTGCAACAATTAAGTTTATCTATTTTATTCTTGGTTGTTACAGTGTTATTATCACATTTTATATTGTTTCTGTACGTTTCTTATTAAAACTATTTACAGTTTTTTTATAATTAATTTTAATTTTTTTTTTTTAAAATCTATAACAGTTATTCTTTTAACATATCTGATTTCAAGAAATTTGATTGTTGTATTTATTTATTTTTTTGCAATGAATATAATCTTATGTTTTTATGCAACATACACTTTACATACACTAATAGGATTTTTGAACATTCCAATAAATTATTAATTAACAAAAACAATTAGTCATAATCTAATTTAAAAAACATAAATCCGTAATCCAAAAAATTACATTATAAAAAAGAATATTTAAAATATCTATAAAAATAATTACTCTAGGACTGTGTTTTGATTATTTACTTAGTTTATTTTAGAGTAGAAAAACTTTTAAGAATTAAAATTTTTGTTCTTTATACAAGTGCTTAATTTTCTACTCTTATTAACACAAAATATGGATAGAGCCTTAAGACCTTCTCGCTTGGATACATTACCCAATTCACCTTCTGTAACAAAATTATTTAAACATTGGCTCAGAACATTTCAGTATTATCTTGATAAATTCCCTCAAAAACTCAACAAGTTAAAAATTCTGACTGATTTTGTTGTACCCGATGTTTATGAAATAATAACCGAATGTCCAAATTATGAAGCAGCAATACAAGCTTTACAATCTGTGTACATTAAACCATTAAACAAGGTTTATGCACGACACCTCTTGGCAACACGTAAGCAACAACCAAGAGAAAGTTTTGATGATATTTACATGCTCTTAAAGTTTTAACAAAACATGATATTTACATGCTCTTAAAGTTTTAACAAAAGAATGTAACTTTAAACAAGTGTCTGCTATTGAATATCATGATGAATATATTAAAGATGCATTTATAACAGGGATAAGTTCACAAATTGTTAGATAGCGACTACTAGAAAACAGTACAATAAGTCTGGATGAAATGTTTTTAAAAAAAAGAACCTTGGAATCAGCACAGAAAAACGCTGAAAATTACCTTCGTATAATACATCAGACTCAACAGTAGCTGCTATAACAAAAAAGCCAAAGCAATTTAACTCAAATTCTGTTTCAAATTGCTGGAACTGTGGGAATCAAAGACATGCTAAAGTTGTCTGTCCCGCTAAAGAGTTGATTTGTTTTAATTGTGAGAAGGCTGAACATTTTGCCAAGTTATGTAAATCTTCTAAACTTACAATAGCAGGGATAAACCTTGTTGTTGAACCTTTGAACTCATACAATCCTTCACTTACTTGACTAGACTACCCTGAACATAGAACTAATTTAAAGAACATTTTTGCTTCCATTGTTTTTGTCAATATTTCAATAAAAAATGAGCATTATAAACTAGTGAAACTTAACATCTTAAATGAATTATGAATTATGAACTATTACAAAAAACAGGTATCTATGGCTTCATTTTCTTTATCTAGTACAATTTGTGGAGTAGTTTGTCATTATTTCAATAAAAAATGAGCATTATAAACTAGTGAAACTTAACATCTTAAATGAATTATTTTATTGTTATTGATTTTCAAAAACAACGAAAGCTGTAACCCTTCAATTTGAAGGAAAAAGAACCCCACTATTAACTTGTGGTTTGTCAAAGTTGAACGTATCTCCACCTAGTTTATTTGGCAATTTATCACCTAACAATAAACCAATAGCTTCAAAATCTCTTCGATATAGCAAGGAAGACCAGTTATTCATTGAAATGGAAGTACAATGTGTGCTTAAAGAGGATATTATTAAACATGCAAATTCTCCTTGGAGAGCTCAGGTAGTTGTAACTATAGGAAAACACTCTAAGAAAAGATTAGTCATTGACTACAGTCAAACAATAAATAAGTATACTCAACTAGACGCTTATCCATTATCAAGGATTGACGATCTAGTAAACAAAATTGCTCAATACAAAATATTTGGTACAGTTGATTTGAAATCCGCTTACCATCAAATTCCAATTACCGAAAATTATAGAAAATTTACAGCTTTTGAAGCAAATGGCAGGTTGTTCCAATTTAAGCGAATGCCTTTTGGAATTGAAAATGGTGTTGCTTGTTTTCAACATATCATAAACGAATTATAGAAAGAGAAGGACTTTTAAATACTTTTGCTTATCTAGGTAATGTGACAATATATGGTAAAACCCAAGAGGAACATGATAGTAATCTGGAAAAATTTTGCAAGTCAGCTGAAAATATAAATCTTACATATAATCATGATAAATGTAGCTTCTCTTAAGATAAAATTTGCATTCTTTGTTATCTTATAGTAGAAGGAAAACTCAAACCAGATCCCAGTTGTCTTCAACCTATGAAATAGATGCTTCTCTTACCAGAAACACCAAGTACCCATTAAATTATCAGTGTGTAAATGATTTTAATCAACTTAAACAAGACATTGCAAACGCTGCACTATGCGTCGCGAAGCGGAAATAGGATTTTACTTACTTTTCAGAAAAGTTTTTTCAATTTTATTATTTAAAATATTTTTAACTGAAACTAGTTAGTATTAGTTAATAAAAGAAAAGTTTTTTAAAATTTTTTTAAACTTGCCTTTTTAGGTGCGGGATTTTCAGGGGTAAAAAAACCTATGCTTTCACTAAATCTTTAAATTACATAAGATAATTTTCAAATTTCTTCATTTTTTTAGCACATTTTCTAATAAATGATACATTTTGTAAATTAAAAACCAAGAAAAGAAAAAAAAATGTTTGGATCATTGTTTTTGGGTGTCTGTAAAGATTGATCGATTAGACCATGTTACTACAGAGGTAGCCAGTTTTTTATTTTTTTAAAATTTTCTCAAACAAATTGACTTTTTATAAGTGAAATAATATTCTGGCTACCTCTGTAGTAACATTCTATAAAATCAATTCAAAAGAGGTGGATTTATTAAAAACCGGTTAGTTAGTTTTTGTCAAGAAAAAACTGGATGCGGGCGCAACATTCTTTTCTAGTCTTTAAGTTATAACCTAAGTTTGGCACTCATCGTGATTTAGAATTTTTTAAAAATGGTTACTTTTAATCTTAGCAAACTTCTGGCTGATGATTTTCCTCCAAGGCATATTTTCACGAGTAAAAATGTATCTGAATGTGCTATATTTTTGCAGTCCAAGTTTTTGTCACTTTATGCTGATTGCACTGTGAATTTCAACATTTTCAAAAGTCTGGCTTTTAATTTAATAAAAAAATTTAATGAGTGCGGAAAAAGAAAAAAGTACTTTCTTACTAAATATAAACATTTTTTGGATCAAAATCAACAATGCAAATATCTCTTGTGAGTATAATATATTCTATATTGATTTATTATAAATAAGTAATAAATATTGCATTATAGTGTATATATATATATATATATATATATATATATATATATATATATATATATATATATATATATATATATATATATATATATATATATATATATATATATATATGTATATATATATATATATATATATATATATATATATATATATATATATATATATATATATATATATATATATATATATATATATATATATATATTATACTTGTGCGTGTAGATTAGAAAAAGATTCTGAAAAAGAGATAAGAACACATGAGGTAGAACTGCTATTAATTAGAAAAGGTGAAAATCTGATTAAACAGGGTAATCAACTTATCAAGCAGGGTGAGCGTAAAATAATAGAAGGGGAATTACTGCTTCATACTCATGGATCCAATGTAAACAGGTATGCATAGATAAATGTATCTCCCTCTCTTTATTTTGCACACACACATACAAATTATTTGACTATGTTTCACAAAACCTTCAAAATGTATATATGTTTCAATGTATTTTTTTATTATTTATAGTGTACCATGTAGAGTACCTAAATCCTCTGCCGTCAATACATCTTGTACACCAAAACCTAGAAAGTCTTTTATTAAGCTTACAAACAGGATGAAGCATAAAAGAACAGATAGTCTTAGAGAACAAGAGGTGGAAAAACTGCAACATGCTGTCAAAAGGTTTAAATCTAATTCTTCTACTGATGGTAGGGCTATTTTATATGGTTCAAATTTGTCATTGCAAGCTCTTTGTAATTTGAAACTTACAGATAGAACATGGACTGAATTTAAAAATATAGTGACTCATAATCGTCATCTTGTTCCTCCAGGTTTAACCAAGTTGAAGCAATACAAAAAATTGACATATCCAGAACAGGTTGAATATTCTGAAACCGAAGTAAAATGTAGTCTTTTCCATATGATAAAGTATTCAGTTTCTAGAGTGTTTGAATATCTTTTGGATTATGAAAGTAACTGCATAATGAGTTTATCACAAGAAGAGCGTGATAATGTACAAATTATTTGCAAAGTAGGAGATGATGGTCAAAGTGATCAATCTGAGTTTCAAAATTCAGCAACTATGAAAAGAGGTGTAGATGATCACTCTGTGTATAGTATAGTGTTTGTACTGCTGGAGATCCGAAGTGGAGAAAAAATAATATGGAAAAATTTAATTCCAAATAGTCCAGATGCAACCCGTCATCTTCTTTTTTGTTTTTCAAAAGAGACTGCTAGTTTTATTCAGGAAAAATTTGAACATTTGAAAAATGAAATTTTGTTATTTAAGAATATTGAATTTAAACTTGGTGAAAGTACTTTTGTAGTAAAGTCTAGTTTGTCAACTATTTATACCACAATGAATGATGGCAAAACACTAAACGTTGTTGTATCAAATATGCTTAAAAAAAAAATTTCATCTGAGTCCTGCCATGTATGCCTTGCAAATTCTAAGGAAATTAACTTGAAAACTATTTGGAAAAAAAATATTAATTTAAACAAGCATATTTTGAAACTTGGAATTTTCAGTCTTCATCTATGGATGCGCTGTATGGAGTGGATTTTCAATACTGCTTGTAAACTCCCAGCTGTTAAGCAACGAAGAAATATTCCATCACAAAAAAGTAAAGAATTTATTGAAAACAAAAAAAAATTCCAGCATTTATTCAAGATACAACTGAATATAAGGGTTTTTTTATGTCAGGAAAGGATGTGGAACAACCAATACTGGAAATGTTGCTCGCAAATTTTTTAATAACCCGATTGTGACAGGCAGAATTTTAAACTTTGATATCAGAATGGTTAAGTTGTTTCGAGATTTACTCATTGATATAAATGGAACAACTACAAGACCGGATGATAAAGGTTTTCAAACAGAAATCTGAACATCTATTTGCACTCATAACTAATGATAAATTTTTAAAAACCATACCTGTCACAATCTGTGCATAGAGTGATAGTTCATGGTACTTCTTTTATAAGGTATTTTAAGTATTCGATAGGTTCTTTGTCTGAGAGTGCTATTGAAGCCATAAATAAGGAAAACAAAACTGCTCTAATTGGTCATGCTCGTTTAACCTCTTTTGGAGAAAACATAAGGGATACAGCTAATTATTTGTTTATGACATCTGATATGTACCTCTTTTGCAAAAAAAACAAAATGGATAAAAAAAGAGTGAAAACAAAATAGTTTAAGAAAGCAAAGTGACAGTTCTTCTGATAACTGCTTAAAATAAAGGTAAAATAGTTTTATTATTAATATTGTTAATAGTTTTGATTGATTTTTTTTGGTTAGGCAATCTCATAATTTTGGTTAATTAACAATTCAAAGTTGCGTTTTTTTTTTTTTTTTTTTTTTTATGTTTTTAAAAATAATTTTAAGAAATAATTTAATCAATTTTAACAAGTAATTAACTATTTTAGGAAGTAAGACCATAAAGAACCATACTGATGAGCTGTTCTGCGTTGAATTTTTAAAAAACGGCTATTTTCATAGCCACAAGTTATTAAAAACATCTATTAGAATAGAACGTTGAGAAACTGTGAAAGAATTCAAAGAGCCAAGTATCATATGATAGCAGAGTTGTTTATTATATTCAATGATATTGTTTATTTTGAAATAGTGTTCATATACATAGTTTGTAAAATTCTATAAAATATAGGCGCCTACTTTTTTTTGAATAAAATCATCCGGACTTGTGTAGTTTTCTGGACAAATCTAGAATTAGTCCGGACTAACCGAAAAAAAATACAATAAATTGTTTTTTTATGAAAACCGAATATAATTCTTTTAAATATAGAAATATAAATAAAAATTTGATGTCTTGTGAAAAAATAAGTTAAATATTTTAAGTCCTTCTTTATTTATATGCCTATTTCCTCATTTTGTATAAGAGCAACGCATAGTGCGCTGTGACAGACTATGTGAACAAAAATATCCTGTTTTAAGTAGAAACCAATGCATCTGACATTGCTATAGCAGTTCTTAATCAAAATGGGCGCCCTGTAGCTTTTTTTTAAAGATTTCTTCAAAAATCTGAGTTCAAACATCACTCTATTGAGAAAGAAGCTTGTGCAAAATAGCAGCAGCCAGCATTGGAAACACTACCTTACTGGACACCATTTTAGACTTATTACCAATCAGCAACCTGTGTCCTATATCTTCGAAAAGCAACAATAAATCAAAAATTAAAAATGATAAAATTTATCTATGGAAAATTGAACTATCTTGCTATAACTATGACATTGTCTACAGGGAAGGGAAATTAAATATCCCAGCTGACACATTTTCTAGAATACATTGCTCAGCAATAAACACTGACAACTTAATTCAGCTTCATCAATAACTCTGCCATCCCGGAGTAACTAGATTTTATGCTTTTATTAAAAATCATAATTTACCTTTCTCAATTGATGACGTTAAACTAATAACTAATCAGTGCAAATTATGTTGTGAATGTGAGATGAGATACTACAAACCACTAAAATCTAATTTGATAAAGGCGACACAACCACTGGAACATTTGAACTTAGATTTTAAAGGACCTCTTCCTTCAGAAACAAATAAAAAGTATTTTTTTAACACTATTGATAAGTATTCTTGTTTTGCTTATATGATCCCGTGCCCTGATATTTCATTTCAGACTGTAATTAAGTGTTTGTCAGAAGTATTCTCAGTTTTTAATTTGTCAAGTTGTATCCATTCCGATAGAGGTTCAACCTTCATTAGTAAAGAATTAAAACAATACTTACTATAGAAAGGTATTGCGAGTTAAGTCATACTACAGCATACGATTCCCAAGGAAATAGTCAAGCAGAAAATTTATTGAGATTACTACTAGACAACACAATTTACCCATCAAAGCTTGGGGAAAAGTATTGGTAGATGTTCTCCATTTTTTAAGATCATTAATAAATACTAAAACAATGGAGACACCTCATGAAAGAATGTTTAAGCACCTTTATAAAACAGTTACTGGATGCACTGTACTTTTAAGGTTATGTCATCCTGGACCAATACTAATAAAAAAACATTTACGTAACAATAAGTATGAACCACTGGTAGACAAAGTTCAACTCATAGATGCTAATCCTCAATATGCTCACATAAGGTATACAGATGGAAGAGAAACCACAGTTTTGCTAAGACATTTAGCTCCAACTGTTATAAATAACACCTGGAAAAGACGCCCATAGATCCTCAAGAGTAAGTTGTCAACCATTACGACTTATAGAAGAAGATGCGTGAACAATCTTGTTTATTTAATATGAACTCTGTTTATATTATGAAAATGTTGTGTTTTGATTATTTACTTTGTTTATATTATTTACTTTGTTTATATTATGGCTGCAGAGAATGTTTATAAGCTTTTCTACTCTAAAATAAACTTTGTTTATAAATGTAAATACAAACCTGATTAGCTGAATAATTCATAAAATATTTATGCTATTAAAAAAAATGTCATTTTTATTGTAAAAACCAAAAGCATCATTTTACCACAGAAAAAACTAATATTTTGCTAGTTAGAAACTCTAAGTAAAAGATTCTAAAGCAATTAGAAAAATAAACATACTTTAAAAGAAACATACTTAAGAGATTCAAAAGACTTAATTTATAGTTTGTAATGTGAGCAATTGTGTTATTTAACTTGTTTTTGGGTTTGACTTACGGGTCATTTAAATATCAATCATGTCATATTTCAAGTGACAGTTCTGATCAGCCTTGTTTGTCAAGATGTTTAATTTTTTTAATTTTTCTAGTTTTTACATATGTCAAAAGCATATGAAAATTTTGAAAGTTTGAGTACATAGCTTTAGGATTCAATTTTGCTTATTTATGAAGAATTTACTGCAGCATATTTGTTTTGACACTAAATACCATACTTAATTAACCAAATGAGGCTTCAACCTAAAACTTTTCTTAAACAGACAGTCTTTCACTTGGAAGAATAAAATATCATACATAAAATATTTGTAGAGCAACATAACTACATAAAAAATTAAGTAATAAAAGCATAAAATTTAATTTTTTGATGATCATAATCGCTAGCAACAATTTATTTTATCATGCATTTTATTTTGCATGTTCGTATAATTTAAACATTCTACATTTAAATAAGAATACAAAAGATAAGCCACCACATTTACATTTACCACACCCAAAAAAAATTTTTTTTTCTTAACTCTATAACTCAAAAAACAAACCTTGAGGAACAAGGCTGCTGCATGGGGATCGAACTCGGAACTTGTCGCTTATGAGGCAAGCTCTCTACCACTACACCACAACCGCAATTTACAGGAAAAAAACTCATAGCTTGTTTATGTAAATCACTTAGTAGTTCTATTTAATCGAAACTTAATAACATTGCAAAAGATTGCTTAAAGCTTTTTAAAAAATATAAGTATATTGTTATTTTTATATCATATATATATATATATATTAGCCACCTTTGTTTTGATGGGTTTTTTAAACACTTTAGGTGTTTTAAAAAACAAACATCAGCTATCATAGTCACTATATATTACAGGCCTCGGCAGGAATAAATGAGCACGAGAGCTGAGAAAAGCTCTCTTAAAACGACTTTGGGGAGCTGTGCGATCTGCTCTTTATTTAAATTAGCACTCTTTCTTGATTTTAATTTTTTTGCAACAACGATGCCTTTTAAATTAATTTTTTTTTTAATGACATTTTGGTTTTTACTTTAGTTACAACAATAAATATACTTTCGAAAGAAAAATTATACTTTTGCGAGAGCCATAAATTGCTCCCGTAAACCACTTTAAGGGAGTGTGGGCAAGTGCGAGAGCTAAAGCTCTCACTTCCCGTAGAGGCCTGTATTATATTGTCTACCTACATTTTATTGTCTTTTAGAAGCATTTGATTTCCATGCAGCTGCTTTGGAAAACAAAATAATTTAAGAGCAAACATAAAATTGATGGATACTTGCTGTTTCAGTGAAATTAAGACACATTTTTTTTCAAATCATCCTGCATTATTGCTTATGTGTGTATATTTCTTATTTTGCTTCGATAACACCTGAATACTTGTCTTTAACTACAACCTTTTATTTACCCTGATTTTGGATTCAATGTTTCTGTGGAATTACAATTTCTTTATTTATTTCATTGTTCAATTAATCTCTTAGGCTCAATCCTTTTTGTATTAAATCATCACTTTCTTATGTTTACCAAGCTTCTTTGTTTTTATTTTAAATAACTATTTATTTTTCTATACCCTACATTATATTTACAGTTTTGTTATATTTTTTCTCTCCCATTTAACAAAATCTTTTTTTACTGTTGTTAGTAGATATAATTATCAATTAGTTTTAGGATTATCATTGCTTTCATCATCAGTTTTAATGAACATATCTATCATTCCAATTTTAATTTTTTCTTACAAAAGTGCAGTGTGGGAATTTTTTATTGAAAAGGCATATAATTCTTGTTGACTTGTATATTATTAGATTATTATATAATTTGTATAGTGTTAAATTTATAAAGTAACAAGTTGGCTACTGGTTTATAGAGAGCACTTACACATTCCATATGACTGCAAACCAATAAGCTAATTAGATGTTTAAAGTAAGCTAATTAGAAGTTCTCTTAAAAAGCTAAGGAGCTGTTCTCAAGATCCTTCCAAGACTTAAATGACAATTTTGTTTTACTTATGAATCAATCTTTCTTTAAAATATAAGATGCTGATCAGGAGTAACTCCTAGTAATTTTACATTTATAGGACATTTCATGTCTACATTTTTCAGAAATATCATGAAATCATCTGGAAATTTTATCTTCCTAGGAGCTTTGAAAATTGTTGGGTTTTATTTGTATTTATATCCAGATCAAGTTTACTGCAATATTCTTTAGTTTTTCCAAAAGCTGCTATCAGTTTTTCTTTTACTAATTCTAAGCTGATATCAGTTTTTCTTTTTCTAGTTCCTATTTTATTATTCTTTTACTTACTAAAAAGAAGGAGCTGCTACTGATTGGGTAATATCACCTCCAAACTATATGATTTAAGACTAGCACTCAATTAAAAAATTTCGAACTAATAAATTAAATAACTCCAGATTAATTCTACTTAGAGAAGTGCTTCTTATTTGTTTCCATGGAGTAATATCTAAAATATTTTTACTCTTTGATATCTGTCTTTTAAATAGCTTTTAAACCGTAAGCCTGTTTTGCTTGAGCTTTCCTAAAGCTCAAATTTTCCTTACGTTAAATCAATAGTCCTTTGGTATCCTTAATATTCTTCAAGTTTTTTTTAAATATCCAGATTTTTGAAGGCTTTCTTTAGTTTTTCAGGCAAAAATGCCTGAAAACAGTTTTTCTTATAACTATATATTATAATTTTTTTTTTTATTTTAGCTAAAAAGCATAATTAAAAAAAAAAATTCTATAATAAGAGCATTATCCTTTTTGATGTATCTTTAAAAACTTAAAAATCAAATAAACACTTTGAACTTTAACTTTATGTTTTAAGAAGTATAAAAGAAGGTGTCCATTTAGCATTTATTATTTGTCAAAAACAATTTTTTTTTTATTTTTTTTTTTTTTTTTGTTTAATTACTTTGAAAACTCAGAGATTTCTATATGCAACTTACCCTCAGCTTTTTTAGTAGGAAATAATTTTATAGATTTATTTAAAAATTTAATAGCTTTTTCTTTATTTCCATTCAAAGAAAATTTTTTGGCAAATAAAAAACATTTTTCTGCTTCGTCTTTATTACCATCCATATTCTTTTTTATAAATATTGCTGTGGGCATACAATGTTAAAAATTAAAATTTAAGGAATAAAAGTATATTTTTATAGGAGAGTTTAACCACGCCTTGTATTAACTGCTAGATAATATTTGTTTTTAAAATGAGCAAACTCCAAGCGATATTTTTCTGCAACTCAAATAAAAAATCAAAAGTTACGTCATTTTCTGGACCGACACCAGAGTGTTTGGTAACCTATGCAAGCCTGTCAAATTGTATCATCTCTTCTTCCGAACCCACATCAATCAGTTAATTAATTAATACTAATTTTCTCAAAGAAATACTTTAGGTATGCTAACCCAGCCAGCACGCTACGTAAAGTCGAAGTTAAGACGACGTTGGAAGCGTTGAGCCAACGCTGTACCGACGTTGGTCCAGCATGATGTGCATGCTGAGATGTTGTTAATTTCCATTAACTTATCTTTAATTTATCATTCACTAAAAATTTTATTTTATTTTTTTTAAGTTATTTAGGTGCTCCAGAAAGTCCTTAGTGTCTTTCACAGAGCACCGTAGAAAAGCATTTAACCAGGAAGTTCATGCTTCCTTCCTTACCAATAATGAATATAAGGCCAGAGCCAGCTTGAAACCACAAACCTCTAGTTCTGAAAAAAGAACTCTAACCACTACACCACGGCTGCTACAATATTAATATACTAAACTACGGCTGCAATTGTTTCTAACATTAATGAGTTCAATTGATAGAGTAGCTAGTTGATCAATTGATAGAGTTGATCAAGTGTTTTTTGTAAGCTCAGCTCATTATTAGCTATAGAAACTCGAATTTTAAAGCAAAAACTTTTCAAGAAGGTTTTCAGAGCTATAAAGGTGTAGAGGACACAATCTGTTGAATTTATTTTCCATATAAAATTTATTAAATCTTGTGACAATTTACTCCTTGTAGCTTGTCTTAAAATAGATTTCAGTTCCTGGCTTAAATCAACTGCATTGATATCTTTGGGATTTCCGTGTTGCAAAGCTTTCTCAAAACTTAAGAAATTTACAAACGTTTTGTCGCCTCAAAAACAGTAAAGTAGAGGGGTTTTTTTGGGGGGGTTTTTTTTGAATTTGTCTTTTTGTATCTAAAAAGGTTTATGAAAATAATAAACTTTCACAAACTTTTGATAAATGATATAACAAATATAACGCATGGTATCTGAAAGAAGATTAAAGGATCTGGTCGTCAGAACCTTAAATAAATTCAAACAAGCATTTAACAAAGGTAACAACAATATTAAATTCTACAAATTTCCAAAGTACATTTTATATAATCAAAAGAGAGATCACGCAGATCTACTCACCATATATAAACGTATATATACGACAAAATTCGGAAAAACAATTTTATCCCAAAAATGAAGTGCCCGAAATGCAATACAAAATTGATTAAAGTTTGTTTGACAAAAAGTTTCATTTAAAAAATCAGTATTTCTCAATTTGTATTTATTCATAGGTTTCGGAGTGAAAATATCTTTGAATACAAATAAGGACAAGTCATTTTCTCACATGTATACAAGGCACAAAATATATATATTTAGCTCGTATATATTTAAAATTCTCATTAAAATAATTAATATTTTGCGTGAGAAAAGCAATTTGCAAAGCAGATTAAACGGATTGCATGTTTCTGACGGCGATAAAGACGTTGCAACTTTTTTCTGTACTACCCCAGGCAATATTAGCATAATTTAGATAACTGTGTATAAACGAATAATAAAGTTTGGTTAAAAATTTTTTATCAAGGTAGATTCGTGCTTTATATAAAACTCCTAGGTTATTTAAAATTTTTGTGCTTATGTGGTCGATATGACGATTCCAAGCGACGTTTCCATAAAGATAAACATCTAAAAGTTTGTTACGGAATCCCTTTTTATTTCAAGTTGATCAATAAAAATTTTAGGTAAGTTTAATGGCAAAAACAGCTTTTCGGAAAGCGAATGGAATAAGGTCTACTTTGTTTTATTAGTATTTAGAGTTAACTTATTACACTTAAACCAAACCGATACATCCCTAATCTAATTAGGAATAAGTTATTATCATCTGCAAACATAATACTTGTTAGTTTAGAGGCTTTTATTTAAATCGTTAATATAGATTAGGAAAAGGAGTGGCCCAAGAATGAAGTCTTGTGGGACTCTACATGTTACAGAAAGACAAGTGGTGTGATAACCGTCATTACTGTTGTGCAATCTATTTTTAATGATATATTTACTAACTCTTCTTTTATTTGTTTTAAAGATTTATTATAATATCATATATATATTACAACGAGTATTATATAAATAACCATAACGCACCACATAATCTTTTATACTAACTCACGAGTTCCAATGCGTTCCACAGGAACGCGCTCTTATCAATCATAATGTTATGTATTTCGTTACCAACTCTCAACAGTTTTCCCTGTTTGTGAAAGCTTTTATTATTACTCAAATAAATAAATCACGTTTAAAATGTTTAATAGTAAAACTTTATAGGTCCATTAATTCGCTTATATGATTTTCTTTCAACTATTTTTCTTTCGTTATTATTTATTGGTATTTCACGTTGTATATTTTCAGCTTCAGGTTTTAAGAGTTTTTTAATAAATTTTATCTTACGTGCCAACTTGTTTCTTTCTTGATCGACTACAATGATTAAATTTTGCTTTCTTTCTTAAACTATATATTTCTTTTTTAAATATTTTGAGTCTAATTTTCCTCCCGGTTTATGATGTTATACAAGAACCTGATCTCCTTAATGTCATCTCTCTTCTTTACATGATGTTTTTTATCAAAATATTTTTTTACTCTTTTATACTTTTATCTTGACGTGCTTTCACTTCTTTGTCATACGGTGAATTTTCAATTGTATTTGAAGGAAACTTTTTTTTGATATTTCTATCGAATAATAACGTAGCTTGTGGTTTTCCAATAGTAGCATGAGGTGCACATCTATAATTTCGAAGCATGCTTTGAAGTTCCTCACTTCAATTTTTTTCCCCATAAAATGAGTTGCTTTAATTAAATTTTCCTAGCACATGCATAATTTTTCTACGATACCGTTTGCTTGCAATACGTGCATTTAATTTAAAGCCAGAAAAAAAATGAACTTGAGAGGTTTGTGGTCCACTATGAACTTAAAATTTTTTCCAAGTAAATACAAATGTAACTTTTCAACAGCTTATACCAAAGCAAGAGCTTCTTTTTTCTGTGATGCTATATTTTAACTCGGCTGCGGTTAATGATCTACTTATATTGCAGATTGGTTTGATATATGTTCCTTCTTTTTGTAAAAGTATTCCACTTATGGCATGATTACTAGCATCAGTAGTTAACTGTACTTCTTTGCGCAATCATAAAAAGTCAAAACGGATTTACATAATAATTCACGTTTAAGCATGTTGAAAGCATCGTTATGTTTTTTTTTCCACTTAAATTTTGAATTTTCTTTAATAGTTCCCGTAGTACTGTTGTTTTTCATTTAAGTCTTTAATAAATCTTGATACATTTGTGACTGTTTGAATCTGAGTGTTGTTGGTGATTTTGGATTCTTGAAAAATTCTACTTTGTTTGGATCTGGATTTATACCATCTTTAGATATTTCAATACCAAAAAATTTCAATTTTTCTTGTGCAAAAATACACTTTTTTAAGTTTAACTTCAGATCTAATGTCCTTGTTTTGATGAACAAAAGTTCTAATTTTGTAATAGTCTTGTTCGCCTGATGCGAATATTATAATATCGTCACTTAAAAGTTTTGAACAAGTTGTTGATTCCATACATTAATCTTTTGTGTCGGTAGACTCCTCATCTGTTTGAAAAAACTTTTCAAACAGATGAGGAGTCTACCGACACAAAATTTTCTTGATTCGACATCCAACTCTAATTGAGTATAGACTTCCTTCATGTCTAGGTTGGCAAATATTTTTGAACCATACAATTCATCTATTACTGAATCTAATGTAATTGCTTTGTTTATGGTTCTAGCATCAAGACATAACTTTACTGTCTTATTTGCTTTTGATACAATAACAAAATTACTTATCCATTCTTGTGGTCTTTCAACTTTTTCATTAATGTCAGCTTCTTGAAGTTGCTTTAACTCTGCTTGAATGTATTTTCAAAGGTGATACGGGTAACGACGCAAATTTTGCGCAACTGATTGTATATTTTTGTCTACATAAAGTTTGCATTGAAAATTTTTTAATTTACCATGTCCTTCGAATATGTTTTCGTATTTTGCAATTAGATTTGTCAAATTATTTTTGAATTTTAAAGAGACTTTACAATTTGAATGCTCAAAATTATTATTATTTTGATTCGTTGGAAGATTTTATCATTTGACTAATTATCCACTGAGTTCACATATTTGTCTTTATCAATCACAAACTTTACACACTCTACAATTTTTAAAAGTTTTCGATTCCTTAGCAGTTTCAACTCCCATTATGTTTCCAACATTATTTTTATCTTTTATATATATATATATACTGATTTGTTTTATTAAATTGTCTTTTTCGTGTTGAACTACATGTAAGGGCAAGCGTATCTTTTGATTCATTTTCTGAGCTGTGTTCACTTTTAGCTTTATTATTTATTTCATTAACTTGTCGGTTTATCCTATACAATGGTTTTAGAGTATTTCGGCAACAAATAGCTAAAGCAAAGATTAAAGCTAGATTGTTCTTTTGACATTTGAAACACATTTTTCCTATAGCTTTGTAATCTTTTTGGTATCCAACAAAGTGGTTTTGGTATCCAGTGGCGGATTAAGACTTCTTGGGGCCCGGGGCTATTTTTGTTTTTGGAGGCCTTTTTAAGGGCCAGAGCCTAAAAATGACTTTAAAAAAAAAAAAAAAAAAATCCTCTAAAATTTTTTGGGGCCCCTAAATTTGCGGGGCCCGGGGCTATAGTCCCCCCTAGTCCCCTTTTTTTTTTTTTTTTTTTTTTTTTTTTTTCTTTTTTTTTTTTTCTTTTTTTTTTTTTTACATTTATTTTGCTGTTTAACAAATATAATCAACACATATATATACAAGAAAGAAAGAAATATGTCCGTATAACAAAAAAGACAGTAAAATCTTGTCAACAAGCACCGTTTTTGTATATACAGTATATAAAATAAACTTTACTTTTAGATAGTAGTTTTCATTTATGTTTATTTCAAACTTGTTAGTAAAGTTTGTAGGAGAGAGATTATTATTAAATTGATACATAAAAATTAAATGCTGATAGATATTTATTTCAAAAACATCCATCATTTTCATATCTTTCATTATAGGTTTTGCATGCTCCCGCTTATTTTTAAAGTAAATGATTCTGCATGCGTGTTTTTGTAGACTATAGATTTTTTTAAGTTTTGATGGCTGAGTACTTGCCCATGATATGTTTGCATAGCTGATAAAGCAATGAATTAGTCCAAAGTAAATTAGTTTTAGACTTTGTTTATTGATATATGAGCGAACTCTATACATCATACCAATTATATTACTGATTTTAGATTGAATATATCTTATTTGAGGAAGCCAGGATAGCTTCTCATCAACAAGAACTCCTAAGAATCTAATGCTGGCTTGTTTTTTAATTAAGTTATCATTTAGGATAAGGTCAGGCAACTTAAGAGGAAGGTTTTCTTCTTGCGCCTTTTTATGGAATAATATATATTTTGTTTTCTCTGAGTTAAGCGAGAGTTTGTTAGCTCTAAACCAATTATTTACTTTAATTAGTTCGATATTCATGTCTGCATATAGATTCTTGATATCACTGTTAGTAAGAAATAGATTTGTATCGTCAGCAAACATGACTGAATTTAGTTTTAAAGATGCATTGCCAAAATCATTTATATAAATTAGAAACAGAAGTGGACCAAGGATAGATCCTTGGGGAACTCCACATAAAACATTTAATACTCCAGATTGTATATTGCACACATATTGTTTTCTATTGGTAAGATAACTTTTAATCCAATTGTAAGTTTTATTAATTATACCATAGTATTTTAGTTTATCTAATAGGATGCAGTGGTCAACTGTATCAAAAGCTTTTGATAAGTCAATAAAAACTGCTAAAGTAAATTTGTTTTGATTAAAACCATCGGTTATTTGATTAACTAATTCAATAATTGCATGCTCTGTTGAAAGGTTTTTTTGAAATCCAAACTGGTTTGGGTAAAATAATTTGTTTTTGGTAAAGTGATTATAGATTCTATTATAAATTACACGTTCGAAGAGTTTTGAAAAAATAGAAAGTATTGATATAGGTCTAAAGTTGGTTATGTCCGAATGTTCATTACATTTAAATATAGGGATTACTTTTGCTAATTTAAGTACATCAGGGAAAATCCCAGATGTTATTGAGAGCTTTAGTATATGGATCAGAGGTCTACTTAAACTGGTTTTATTAAAGATAACTAAATCACTAGTTATTTCATCAAATCCAGGTGCTTTCTTTTTTTTTAAAGAGGAAAAGGCTTCTTCAAATTCTTTATATACAAAGTCTTTATCGTACATGATGGCTTTATTTGTGGGTGTTAGATAATTTTTAAATGAATCAGTTGTTGGATTTATTTTATTAGAGAGATTTGGACCAATATTTATAAAGTATTTGTTAAATTCTTCGGATATTTGTTTTTCACAGAATATGTCTGTATTGTTAATATTAATTCTTTTTGGTAAAGAAGTTGTGTTTATTTTTTTCCGTCCCATTATTTTGTTAATGACGGACCACGTTTTCTTACTATCAGATTTGCATTTAATGATTTCATTACTATAGTATTTATTTTTTGCCTTTTTAATCAGATTTTGGTAAAAATATTTATAATTTTTGTAATTTTTCTCGTTATCAGTGTTTTTATTTTTAAGATATTTATTATAGAGTTTTTGCTTCTTTTTTGAGCATTTTATCAGTGATTTATCCATCCACGGATTAGAAACTGTTTTTGTCTTAATTATTATGCCCTCTAGAGGACAGGTTTTATTAAAGCAATCTAGGAATATATCTAAAAAATTATTGAAAGCTTCGTTGGTGTCCTGACATCTATACACGTTGGACCACGTTTCTTGTTTTAGTCTGATTGATAATTCATTAGTGTTACTTGTTTTAAGATTGCGTTTTTTCAAATTTATAACTTTTGGTTCATAATCAGACATGGTTTTTAAATTTCTTACTTTTATAAATATCGGAAAGTGATCACTAATATCAGTCATGAATATCCCGGTTTCAAGTTCCATTTCCAGGTAATTATTAATGAAAATATTGTCAATTGCCGTTGCCGAGGTTTTTGTCACTCGTGTTGGCTTATTAATTGCTGACAAGATCTTGTCAGCAATTAATAAGCCAACACGAGTGACAAAAACCTCGGCAACGGCAATTGACAATATTTTCATTAATAATTACCTGGAAATGGAACTTGAAATGTCTTAAGACATTAAATTTAAGTAGCATATCAAAAAAGGATTTTGTTTTTGGAAATTTTGAACAAGTTAGAGCATCAAGGTTTATGTCTCCAATAACGTAAAAAGTTTTATTTTCTTTATTTATTTTTTCAATTGTATTTTTGATAAAAGTTTCAAATGTTTTGACTTTACCACTTGTTGGACGATAAACGCATCCAATTAAAACATTTCGAATTTTTTTTGTTTATGATTTCAACAAATAGACTTTCGTAATTATCATTTGAGAAGCTTAATACATTTTTTATTTTAAAATCGTGCTTTTTTGAGACATAAAGCCCTAAACCTCCACCTTTTTTTCCACTTTTTCTTGGTTGACTTTATAAAATGGCAAATTATAAATAGAATTTAATTCAAGAGAATTTTCAAAATCATGCCAAGTCTCTGAAAGAGCTATGACGTCAAACGTGTAATTTATAATATTTAAAAATTCTTTTAGTTTCTCAAAATTTTGCTGCATGCTTGTAATGTTTATATGTAAAACTGAAAAAGAACAATGATCATTTATTGTTTTAAAATCAAAAGGATCAATATATGGTGTGTCAATTAAGATTGATCAGACACTGCAAAGTTCTCCTACTCACATCGAAAACATAACAAAATATTTTCTTTTTTGTCTATATTATTGTTTCGGCTAGGCCTCCATTTAAAATCTGTCGTTTGTTTTCTTCTTCTGAAAAAGGTTTGTTTTTCTAAATGATCTACTAAGTCGATTTCCTCTGTGCATTTACTTTTTTATAAGAGACATTTTTATATAAGACATTTTTTTTGCCTCCTTATAAGACATTTCTTTTTGTTGTTTTGACACTTCCATGTTTCGACCAATTTCAACACATTTTTTGAGATACATTTCTCTATCTTTAAAGAGTTTTTGTTTTAATTTTATAGAATAACACGATGATATGAACTGAATTTTTACTGCCTCTGTAACATTTGGGAAAGCACAGTACTCCGCTTGTTTTTTTAATCGCGTAACGAAACTCACTGTACCTCTTCGTTTTGTTCGATTCTCGTAAAGACATAACTTTCGTATGTTATATTCTTTTTTGGACTGAAATATTGATCCAGTTTATCACACATTGTCTTGTATTGATCGGTGTCAGATCCTTTCAAGGTTTTATAGATTTCTTTTACATCTTTCCCTACTATTTGCAGAAGTAACGCCTTTTTTTGCACGTCTTGTGTGACTCCAGTTGCAACTAGGTATAGCTCAAAATCTTCTTTCACTATTTGTCTAAATTATTTGTATCATTTTTATTTATAATGAACTGTTCTAGTCCAGGTAAATTATTAATTACTTTCGCCATAGTTTGATTTTCGTCCCCGTTGCCAACTGTTGTGTTCTGTATTTTTAAATATATGTCTACTAACTCTTATTTTATTTGTTTTAAAGATTTATTATAATAACATATATATTAGGCCGGATCATAAAAATTAATTTTTTTTAGAATTTGTGAAAAGTGGCGTGATATAGTGTTGCTTAATATTTACAAAAAAAATATTTCTAAAGAATTGATTATACTTTGCATTTTTAAGTTTTAAGGTTTTATATGCTAAGTATATTAACTTTAGTACATGCATTAACTGAAACATGCATTTAACCCTAATACTAGATATAATCCCAAGGTTATGAAATTGAACCAAACCTATACCTACCTAACTAAATTAACCCTAATGATATGATTAACTCCAACACTATTATAACTTTATCTTATTATATTATTATTATTATATTATTCTATTTTTATATGATTGTTTATTAATTTCTGCTTTTATTAACTAATTGCAGAGTTTATCCGTCTCATCTTGTATTTTTAGAAATTAACTGAAATTCTGATATGTTATAAAATTGTAAAACAATAATGATTTCAAGATCTAAAGCTTCAAAGAATCGTCATATACTTTTTGGAGAAGATCGTGAATTACCCAATTTTTGCTTGCCAACCCACAAGCAAGTAGGCAAAGCATACTTGTCTGAGAAGAATTATGAAACTGAACCACTACGGTCTGTTTGTAAGAGACTAGCAGAAAAACTTTCTCAGATATGGATTAAAGCATTAGTTCCTACAATAAGTCTTCGAGGCATAGAATTACAGCTGGAGCAGTACATAGGCGATGTTCAGAAAGTGATTCGATCAAAGTCTGCAACAGTCAAACAAGATGAAATAGAAAAAGATCTTGACACATTGTTTGACATTTGTTCGTGTAAATGCAAAGAACTTTCGTCTTGTTGCTGTCCAATGGTTCTGAAGGTGTCAGCAATTGAGCATGACTTCCTAACTGATCAACACACTATACGTGTTGGCAGAATAGCTGGAATCGACAAGAAGGAATCCGCACGTGCTGAGAGGCGTTTAAAACGGAAATCTGTTTCATTATCAAAGGAAGAGACTGCAGTTAAGTGTGCCAGAGTCGTTGATGCATCTGATAATGAATCAGATAATGAAACAGACAACAATTCTGACACCGAAACTTATTCCCCTTCTGTATCAGATGTCAATACCGAAGTCACATCTACTCGTCTGAAAAACCGTTGTTTAAAAAATATTGCTCTACAAGCAGATGGTTTTGGCATATCAGATAGAGCAGTTGCCGCGATTGTATCAGCAACTCTGGTTGATTTTGGTATAGAACATATGGGGCCAGTGGATCGGAATAAAATTCGCAGAGAACGAAAACTACTGAGAACATCCTGTAAAAATGCTGATTGTAGAATTACTGGATTGTATCCAATTCTACAATCAGCATTTGATGAAAGGAAAGATCAGACTTTAAAACTTGAGGGGGATAGGCAGACTATGATTTCTGAGGAACATATTTCCATTTTATTGGAGTCAAATTTAAAATATGTTGATCATTGTACGCCTTCAAGTGGATCAGCCAAATCCATTGCAGATTCAATAATTGATACTGTTGACTGCACGAACCTTTTTTGTATTGGTTCTGATTCAACTAACGTTAATACTGGTTTAAACAATGGAGTTATACGCAGAATGGAAATTGAACTTGGTCGACCACTGCACTGGTCCATTTGTCTTTTACATCTGAACGAGCTTCTTTTGCGACATCTTTTTCACTCCTTAGATAATGCAACAACTGGACCCCATTCATTTAATGGACCAATTGGCAAGTCTATTTCAATGTCTGTTCAGAAACCTATAGTCAGCTTTGCCATAATTGTTGGTGAACCTATTATATGCGATAAGCCGTTGTTAAGCAGTGATCAACTGTACTTTTTCGAAATTGTTAATGCGGTGAAGACAGGTGCTGTACCAGATAGATTTAATTCTAGAACACCTGGGCGACTAAACCATGCAAGGTGGTTGACACAAGCAAACCGTGTTCTACGCCTCTATATATCTACTAAAGATCCATCAAATACACTAATACTTTTGGCTAAATTTATTGTGAATTCATATGCGGTTGTTTGGTTTGACATTAAGAAACATTTAAACTGCTGGAATGCTGCTTCACACTATTATAAAATGATAGAAACATCACGATTTCTTCCTGTGCGTTATCGAATAATTGTTCAGCAAGTTTTAAAGCGCAATAGCTACCCGGCTCATATCGAGAGCATTATTCTGGCTATGCTCAAAGACAACCGTCAAGTGATCCGTAAGCTTGCGTTGAAGAGAATTCTCCGTGCTCGTGAAGATGACATACCAAATCGAAAATTTCAACTCCCTGAGATACGATTTCAAGCGACTAGTTATGAAGAACTGATTGACTGGTAAACACAGCCCCGCTTGGAACCTGTTCTGACAAAACATATTCCAACTGTACAAATATTGGCATGGCTTTCGTCAGTTGAAGACATAGTTATTGACATTGAGCCATTTCCATGTCACAATCAAAGTGTTGAACGTGTGATTAAAATTGTGACTGACACAGCATCCAAAGTTTATGGTCATGAAAATTGTGATGGCTATATTCGCGTTCAACTGGAGCGCCGCAAGTTGATGCCTCACTTTGACACAAAATCTGAATTTAAGAACATTTAAGTATTGTTGCTAATGATATATTGTTTTGACTGTTCAAATAATTTGAATTTTATTATACATTCAATCAATAAATAATGTAACAAATTAGTGTTTTTAAGTTAATTTATTTGAAAACTTCAAAGGTAAAAATGCAAAGTATGGCAAAGTAGTAGCGAAAAACGGTTTGCAGCATTGCATTCAGCGTATTTGAGAGCCAATTACTGAAAATTCCGGAAGAAATTTTCCAAATTTTTTTAAGTTATGATCCGGCCTAGTATACATATATTACAAAGAGTATTATATTATAAACAATCGTAACGCACTACATAATCTTTCTTACTAACTCACGAGTTCTAATGCGATCCACATGAACGCGCTCTTATTAATTATAATGTTATGTATTTCGCTACCATTTATTTTTTATTTTATTGTGTTTAAGTTTATAGATTAAAATTTGGTGACCGACCGTATCAAAAGCTTTTGATTGGTCAATAAAAAGTCTTAATATATATTATGATCATATATATACAGAGTATATAAATAACGTATGTTGTGATTATATATATATATATATATATATATATATATATATATATATATATATATATATATATATATATATATATATATATATATATATACATATATATATATATATATATATATATATATATATATATATATATATATATATATATATATATATATATATGTATATATATATATATATATGTATATATATATATATATATATATATATATATATATATATATATATATATATATATATATATATATATATAGAGGCGGCTCGTCAATAGGGGCTATAGGGGCTCGGTCCCGCATATATTTATTTAAAATTTTAAAGTATTTGTTAATGTAAATATGTATTTATATATATGTAAATATGCAACTATTAGTCTAAACTATTTGCAGACAAGTTTTATCAAAATAAATAGTTCTAACTTTAAATTAAGTAATTTTTATAAGTAATATGTTTATTTACAATTTATTTAAAAGAATGAGAAGAATTTACTGTTGCAAAAAGTCAGAAGTTACTCTCGAGTTCCTAATAAACGTCCCCCCCCCCCCCTCGTTTATTAATTTTTGGATATTTTTCCCACCCACCCTAAGCTTATTAAGACCCCCCCCCCCCCCCCCCCGTTTATTAATTTTTACTTGTTATCAACAAAAAAATTATATATCTCAAAAGTAAAAAAAAAAAATTCAGTGAAAATCGGCCTTAATAATTTGAAAATAATTTTCAGTCACCGATAAAAACAAAAACTTTCAGTGTAAACAGGTTTTACAAATTGTCGACCTATTAAATCTCGATTTGCTAAAAATGAACTTTTAGTTTATTTCTCAACAAAGCTTTGGTTTTAATTATAGGATTTAATATGCTGAATATAAGTTTTATACTTTGCAAAGTACAAAACTTATATCAGCATATTAAATCCTATTGAAATTATGATAAAACAGCCTAACCCTACCCTAACAGCTGTTAGAAAATGCGCTTTTGACCGCAAGTCAAATGCGCATTTGACTTGAACATGCATAAATAGTTTTATGCATGCTTTGTAAAAAATATTGGTTTGGATTTATAAATTAAAATTTTTTACAAAAATATTTATATTGTAACATGGCGTCAGATCAGAAATTTTCAAGAACTGACCGAGATAAATACAGTTTGGAAGAAAAAAATGCTTTTGGTAAACTTTGTAAAAGTTCCAAAAAAGAGTACGATTTATCGATTGCTGAAAACTTTCAAAAAGTCAATTTTAGTGAAAAAAGAAAGAAACACGTTAAAACATTGCCACGCGAAGGATACCTCGCAAGAGCTGTCAGAGAGTTTTATTCGGACCTTAAAGACATTAAGCATGATAATCCAACCTTAACAAAAGCCCTAAAACTTGGGAAAAGATGTCTAAACCAAGTTGAGGCAGATGAAGATGCTGTAACTGCTCCTTCAAGCAAATCAAGGTATCGCCAAGCAGGAGGAGGACGAAAATTAACCATCCCAGACGTCAGACAACTTTTATTCGAGTGGTTTGTAGACATCCGTGGAACCCTTAAAACACGTTTACCCAGGAAAATGTTTACAGCACAATGCAAACTTTTTTATGAACAGTGGCTTGCCCAACAACCAGAAGAGATGCCAGAGAACAAGAAAATTGTTTTCTCAAACCGTTGGTTAAATAACTGGATGAGTGAGCATGGTGTCAGTCTGCGCCATGTCTGCGCCATCATCCTAACAAACGCTTTGAAATAATGCAGGCTGACCATGAAGAAAGAATATTTGAGTACCTGAAAAACATTTGGACTGTACGTAAATACTTTATTGAAATTTTTGGAGTTGATCCACCTGTGCTGAATGGTGACGAAATGCCACTCCACCGAAATGAAAGTTCTACCCAAAAGACCTTGAACTTTACTAGTTTGGACACATACGTCAAAGAAAATTATTCTCTTTCAAGAGAACGAATTACTGTTTACACTCAAGTTTGCAGTGACCCTAAAGTCTCAATTAAACCAGAGTTTGTGTTTAAAGGCAAAGGTGTTAGGGTTAAACTTAATCCTCCTCAAGATGTGAAGTTTCAATGGGCACCTAAAGGTTCCTATCGATTGGAACATATGCTGAGTACAATAGCTAATTTACCAAACAGGCACAATATTTATACACATCAAAATTACGGGATTTATGTTCTAGATGGTTATAGTGTTCATATAAAGCCAGAAATCAAAGCTGCCTTACAAAAGAAAGGCTATATTTACGTTGGAATAGGTGGTGGTGTAACATGGGACGTTCAAATTAACGATACAGATTTCCAGAGGCCTTTAAAAGCTAAATACCGAGAGTTGGAGCAAAACCTTATGATAGAGCAATTAAGGCTTGACCCCAAAAAAATTCCACAGCCATCCAGGGATCACATGATGCAAATGCTACTAAAAAGTTGGAATTTGTTGGAGATTGATGTTACTAGTCGATTTAAGGCACTGTGGGTATCCAATGCTTTAGACGGAAGCGAGGATTATCTAGTTTCGGAAAGAATATTTGCCTTAGTTGGAAAAAAGCTTCAAGCATTTCGGAAAAAATTTATGCTTACCCCAAGCCCAAGAAACTTGAAAGATCTTCAGGGGCTAATTACACCTCCAAAAGGAGTGAAACGAAAGCAAGGACAAAACACTTGTGAAACAGAGCCGCTAGATGAAGGATATGAATTATTTGATTGTGAAGGTGAAACATTATTTATAAATCAACTTGATGAAGAGCATAAGACAGACGAGGAAAACAATACAAATTTGGAAACAAGTGCTTTAGAAAATCAAGATGAAAACAATCGAGTTAATTTAAATACCGATAGATCATCCAACGACTTATGTCAAGGCAATGATGATCTAAGAAAAGATGTTGTTTTTGTTGATGAATTAGGAAAACTCTTATGTAATGCAGACACATCTACCCAATTTATTCCACATCTTACAAGATTGAAACGGAGCTATATAACATCTCGCCGTGCCATAAAAAGCCGTATTGAAAACAACTTTGAAGCCTTTGACAACGAACAGTTAGAAAATGAAGTGGAACACCGCGATGAAAATGATTCAATCAGGAACGCTTTTGAGGATCTATTTAAATAAAAAGATCATTTTTATATATTTTATTTAAAGTTAATAAATATTGATAATTAAACCTATTTTAAAGTCGTACATTTTCTTTTGGTAAATTATTTTTGTACGTTACTACGGGGGTTGTAAGAAGGGGTACGGGGATTACATTTTTTTTTTTTATTTAATTTTGCCGTAGAAAATTACAATTTATAAAATAACATAAATAATAAAACAAATGGCTGGAGCAAGAAGAAGACATCAGTTTGTCTTATCACCGAGCCCCATAGCGACTTCATTACAGGTCGTTTTTTACAACAAAATATATAAAATCGTGATAAATTGTTTGTGATAAAATATGTAAAAATGTGAAAAACTACGTTTTACAATTGATATAACTGTTTATATATAAATTCGTTTAGTAAAATAAATTTAGAACAAGTAAAAGTTAAAACAAATAAAATAAATAAATTGTGCTAGTTTATTTTTTTACTAAAAAAGAAAAAGAAAATTTAAGTCCGTAGGTTATAAAAAACGCTTTGATTCAGATTTGAACTGTTCAAGTGTATTTCTTTTGATAGTAACAATCTGGGGAAAAATTTTCCACAAATAAGGTCCGCGGTGTTGGATTGAGTATGAATTTAACTTTAATGTAAATTTTGGGATGACAAAGTTGTTATATGAGAATCTAGTAGGGTATTTACGACTTATTTCGCTAAAATAGGGTTGAAATATTGGCGGAGATAGTCCATTTTTTATTTTGCACATAAACTGTAAAACAAGATGTATGTTAATTTTGTATATATTCAATGCTCCAAGTTTGCATAAGAGAGGTTCACTAGCGCTTTTTTACTTACTCCGAAGACTATTCTACAGGCATGTTTTTGTTTACTGTAGAGTTTTTTAAGCTTAGTACAGTTTGTGCTTGCCCAGGCCATGTTACCATAGCTTAGATGACTATGTATTAATGAAAAGTATAAACTTCTTAAGGAAATGATATTTAGGAAAGGTTTTGCTTTATACATTAATGAAATATTTCTTGAGAGCTTTCTCTCTAAAGTGTTTATATGGAGCTTCCACGACAAATTTTCATCCAAGACCACACCTAGAAAGTCTATAAAATTTTCTCTTTTTATATTAGTATTATTTATTTTAAGATCAGGTAGTTTAAGAGGAATATTTTCGTTTTTATATGGTTTATGAAATAGGATGAACTTTGTTTTTTTGACATTCAAAGAGAGTTTGTTACACCTAAACCACTCGTTTATTTTATGTAATTCTTTGTTGACTATGTTAAAAAGTGTCTTAATGTCTCTATACGAATAAAACAAATTGGAATCATCCGCAAACAAGATTAAATTTAATAAGTCTGATGTTGAATGTAAATCATTTATATAGAGTAAAAATAACAATGGTCCCAAGATCGAGCCTTGGGGAACCCCGCAAGTTATGGCGCTATTTGTTGTTTTTGTTGTTTCATGCTGAATATGTTGCTTTCGGTTTGATAAATAATCTTTAAACCAAAGTAAGTTATTATTTTTTACTCCATACACTTCAAGTTTTTTTAGAAGAATGTCGTGATTTACGGTATCAAAAGCTTTAGAAAGATCAATAAAAACTTCTAGCGTAAAGCAATCATTACTAAAAGCATTAGATATTTGATTAACTAGCTCAATTATAGCATGATCTGTTGAGTGGTTTTTTTTAAATCCAAATTGTTTACCGTATAAAAAATTGTTTTCCGTCAATTGTAAAGTCTATTATACATGACGCGTTCTAGTAATTTGGAAAAACATGGTAAAACTGATATAGGTCTATAATTATTAGTATCAAAATCATCTCCAGATTTAAAAATAGGGGTGACTCGAGCAATTTTTAGTTTATCCGGGACAATGCCTGATTTTAGCGAAAGATCGAAGATGTGGTGCAATGATGGTTCAATGATATCAAATACTGAATTTACAACAAAGCTACTGATATTATCAAAGCCAGCACTTTTGTTGTTTTTTAGATTGTTTAAAGCGGATCGCAATTCATTAGAATCTAGATGTGTTTCTTTCATAATCTTTTCTGTGGTAAGGTTCTTAATCAAGTAAGAATGAAATGTTGCAGAACTCGACGGAATTTCTGCTGCTAAATTGTGACCCACATTAAGAAAAAAGCTATTTAGATATTCAGCTAATATTATCTTATCACTGACTAATTTACCATCAATTAAAAGCTTTTCAGGAGATTGCTTTTTGTACAGTTATTATTACCGATTATCTCTTTAATCGAATTCCATGTTTTCTTAGCATTGCCATGGTTTTTTTTAACAAATTTGAATAATAAAGCTTTTTTGAGTATTGTTTTGTTTTTTCAAACAAGTTTTTATAATTTTTATAAGTTATTTCATTTTTATAAGTTTTATTTTTTAGGAATTTGTCGTAGAGTTTTTGTTTTTTTCTAGAGGATTTGATTAAACCTTAGACATCCAAGGAGTTAGAAGTGACTTTTTGTTTATAACAACAGTTTTAACTGGAAACGCTTTTTCATAATATTTACAAAATTGACCTAGAAAAGGTTTGTAGGCGTTGTTCGCATCGCTTGATTGCAATATAAGATCCCAATCAACATTGTTTTTTAGTAAACTTTTAAATTTTTGTAAGGAGTTTTCATTGATCTCTCGTTTGTATAAAGGAGGTTTGGGAGAGGTATTGTTTGGTGCTATGTTTTTTAGTAGTTAAGAAGGTGGGAAAATGATCTGAAAGGTCTGTCTTAATTATACCGGTGAAAACATGGGAATTATATTATCGACTAAGGTAGAAGAATTTTTAGTTACTCTGGTTGGCTTGATAATTATTGGGATGAAATTGTGCTCAAGTAGAGTATCAACAAAATGTTTAACACTATTATTAGAAGTATGCTTTAACAAATTAATGTTTATATCACCAACTATGTAAACATGCTTTTGTGCGTTATTAAATTTGTTTAAGAATGAGCTAAGATGAGTTTTGAATGTTTTAAAATTCCCACCTGGTTGTCTATAAATAGTATTTATGATTATGTTTTTAGAGTTTTTATTAACTAATTCTATGCATAATGACTCACAATCTGTTTCATTCTCACTAAGATCCCTACGCAAAATAAAGTCGATTGAATTGTGGATATAAACACTTACGCCTCCTCCAGCATAAACTGCATAAATGCATAAACTGCATAAACAGCATAAATTTACTAACGACTATGAATACGACCTTCTCCAAATCTATAAAAAAATTACTGACAGCGCTCAAATAGCTTTTAAGGAGACTTTAAAAAATAAAAAGCAATGTTTGTATTCAAAATCTTGGTGGACACCTGAATTAAGTCGGTCTAAAACTATTCTTTCAATTCATTTTAAAAAATGGAGAGATTCTGGTTTTTCTAAAAAGTTAAACTCGGTATCATTTAACCGTTACCAAATGGCTCGTAAAAACTTTCGTAAAGCCGTCAAGTCGGCTCAAAATAATAAAATTTGCGCACAATATATTAAAATTGAAAAGTTAAAAAATACTAAACCAAAAAACTTTTGGAATGCTTTTAGATGTTTAAACAAAGACATAAACTCTAGATTATTTACCATAAATAATAAAAAAGACAAAGAATCTATTACTTCAGAATTCGCAAACCACTTCGAAAGAGTACTGAATACTCCAAAAATAACTCATCGTAAAGAAAATCAGAGAATTCCCCCGTGTACAAAACATGATGATGTAACAATAACTGAAGAAAATATAATTGGGGCTATTTCAAATTTAAAATTAAAAAAATCTCCTGACTCTTTCGGTATCTCAGCAGAACATTTGAAATACGCAAAGTGCGATACTTTAACAAAATGGCTCATCAAATTTTTTAATTACTCCATTAATTATGGATCGACTCCAATATCAATGTCGACGTCAACTATTGTACCCCTTGTTAAATCGTACAAAAAGTCTTTAGATAGCCCGAGCAACTATCGTGGTATTAGTATTATACCAATTTTTACAAAGGTTCTAGAATACCTGATCTTAATTATATGTCCAGATATTAGAGATACTCACTCCCTACAATTTGGATTCAATGCTAACTCTTCAACGCTACATGCTGAATTTCTAATAAGCGAAACAATTAAACATTACAACAGCAACCATTCCCCTGTGTATCTATGTTCTTTAGATGCAGAAAAAGCTTTCGATAGCTGTAACTGGAATATCCTATTTGAAAAATTATATTTCGATAAAAAATTACCACTATGTATAGTTAACACTATCTCCTCGTTGTATAACAATAGTAGCGCAACAGTCTCATATCAAGGTTGTAAATCAAACTCTTTTCCTCTAAACCAAGGAGTAAGACAAGGATCAATTCTTTCGCCTCACCTCTATAATATTTACACTGAAAGTCTTCTCGAAACTATTAAAAATCAGGGTATTGTTGGCACATCTATAAACGGCAACTTTACTGGTGTGGTAGCCTATGCGGATGATATAATACTTTTAAGCTCTACCTTATCTGGTCTCAAAAAGCTTATAAAAACATGCAATATTTACAGTAATCTAAATTGTATTAAACTGAATGCCGAAAAGACTGAGTTCTTGATCTCAGGTAAAGCCCAAATACAAACTAATACAATAACAATTTCTGGTAATAAAAAAAATCTTCAGAATAAACTTAGACATCTGGGATTCACATGGAATACTAAACATTCAGTTTTTGCTTCACTCGGTTATTCAAATGTTGATGAAAAAATATTAAACTTTAGAGCTGTTGTTCAAACTCTTATTCAATCTGGAATCCGGTTTGCCCACCCCAGTTCTATTTCCTATATATATAAATCATTGGCAGTCCCCACCTTAACTTATGGTATGGAGCTATGTGAAAATAATCCTGGTCTGATGAAAAAGCTAGATATAATTGGAAGGAGTGCGCTAAAATTGTTTTTAAATGTTTCAAAACATAGTAAAAACTATATGAATTCGTTATTTAAAATCCAGGAAATTTCAAAAAGTGTTTAACAAAATAAGTTAAACTTGTTCCTTCGACTTCTTAATAACAAAACAACTGCAGACATTATCTTTTCACAACTGCAACACCCGTTATTTCAACATTCGTTTGTTAGTGATATTCAGGAACTATGCTATCTTCAGATATTAAATTTTCAAAACCTAATTCAAAATAAAAAGAAGGTAAAAATACCACTTTCTAAAAGTAAAATTCCTTCCGAAGTTGAACGAAACTTGAAGTATGCAATAGAGTGCTGGAATGCAAAAGAGCAAAGAGGAGTTTTCAAGCAAATTCTGGAAGAAAACGTTTTTAAGCAAAGTCATCCGAAATAACTTTCTTATTTTTTTCTTTTTACCTTGTAAATTGGGTGTTAAATAAATAAAATAATAATAAATTTTACGCGGTTGGTGAACAGATGTATAATTTTTTAATTCAAATTGTGGATTTTTTTCACATTTACACCAAGTCTCTGTAAAACAAATAATGCCGAAATCGTGTTTTATTTCGTCAAGTAAAAATTTAAAATTTTCAAAGTTTTTGTTAAGACTTCGTATATTAATATTTAATATTGAAAATGAGACTTTGTTTTGGTGAAAATATTTTGCGGTTTGGGAAATTGAGTAGTAATTACTTTCATATGTTATTTGATTAAAATATTTTGTATATGTATCTTTATCACTGAGACTTAAATTTTCAGGAGAATATTTTAATTGCAAGTTGCCCTCCATTTAAAAATTAATAAAAAAAACTAAATATAAAGAAAAAAGAATAAAGATACTTATTTAGTGTTCTGATTTAACTCCTTCACAATCAGTTTATCATATGCTAAAACTGCATATTTTCCGGAATTTCTTGCAATCTTCATTTTCTCAATAAGATTACGTCGTATTTTATTTGTTTCTTCCGAAAAGTCCTCGTTTATAAAGATCCCTTTTCCCTTTAGTTTCTTTGCATTTTTCAAGATTAGTTCTTTATCTTTATAATTTAACAGTTTAAGTATAACAGTTTTTGGGGTATCCATATTATTATAAACTTTTCCAATTCTGTGTGCCCTTTCTATTACTATATTTTTTAGCTGAAGCTGTTCATTAATAATCATTAGTAATCCGTAAATTCTTATATTTTTTATTCTAATTCTGTCTTCAAATATTCTCATATTTTCTTTTAGCTCGTGGCATAAGATTTTTGCTTCGTCTAGATTTTCTTGTACGTAAACGGTTTTATTTGAAACGTTGCAATTTCGCTATTAATAACTTTGTTTAAATCTTTATTAAGAGATATAATTTTTTCATCGATCAAAGTATCCTGAGTGAACTCAATACTTTTCTGAAGGGTTCAACAGTTTGTTGTAAAGTATTTTGTTTTTCTTCTACTAATAACAACCGTTTAGTTATTGACTCGATTGATTTTAAGATTTTATCCATTTTTTCATTTTGAATTGTTGCATTTCCAGAAATAATCTTTAGAATTGAATTTTCTTGTACTTTAAATTTTTCTTCCAACATACTTTCAATGTCTTTTTTGCTTGCCATATTTAATTTAATTATATTTTTTAAGTATAAATATATAAATCTGTAGATATATATTTATAAATTTTTAAGTTTACTTTTAAGAAATATTTACGTCCGTTCGCAAAGAAAACTATGCTGAATTTTTGAACTATGCTCTCTGTTTACTAGAACTAGAAGATGTTCTTTTTTTTTAAACAAAAAAACCTGCATATTTATTTTGTAGATAAAATCCTCCTCCTAATATAAATCCCCACCTCCGTTTATTAAACTTCAGAAAAATTCTCTCATCTCCCCCCCCCCCCCCCATCCTTTATTAAAACACCCCCGTTTATTAGATTTTGACTAAAATTCCCACCCACCCGTTTATTCCCACCCCCGTTGTATTCGGCACTCGAGAGTATGTTGACTCAATAAGGTACATTATTATTAGGAAACTTTATAACATTAAAATTTATACATTTTATTTATAAAAATAATGTTGTAAACATACATTTGTTATTATTCAATTTTACTGTGAATAAAATTGACAGTAAAGTTATTATATTATTCACAGTCATAAACATTTAAAGAGTTACAAGAAATTACTTTTTTAATTCTCAGAAATTAGATTATTCAATAATTATAAACAGGAATAATAATGGTTTAGAAATTCTAAGGAAATTGAAAATAGTTTGAAAAAAGTGATTTTAAAATATCATGGAGAAATTTCACATTTCTTTTACAATCAACAATCTTGCACATTTTATAATTTTTGTCAGTGAACTATATCTTTCAGGTATATATTGTTTTATTTTTCAAAAAATGTTAACGCTTGCTTCTTTTTTACAGTGAAAAAATAGTGGCTCAGCCATATTAATGATGATCTTGATTTGTATATTAATTAAACAATTGTATAGCAAATGTATGACAATGTTTAGCAAGTTTATATATTGTGACACAAGAAACTACTTTTAAAATTCTTGTTCCATTCTCAATAAGGGATTGCTAAAATATGTTTTTTCCAAATAGCTTATGTATTATATTCTAAATAATACTAAAAATACAGAGGATACAGGTGGTGCTAGTAACTTAAGTGCAAACTCTTTTAGCAGCGGAAACTCCTCTTCGTGTTTCTAATAATTTAAAACGTCATTATTTTTTTCCATATTTGAGGGATTAAAGAAAACATCGACTTCTTGGGCAGCTTTTACAAGAAAGACTTTATCAGAATTAAATATATTTTGAACTTTCTTGTGCAGCTGAAGAAGATTCAATGTTAACTTTTTTTTCCTCTTCATGAAACTTATAATAAAATTTTTTGGGGTGAATATGCAGTGGAGTTGTTGAAAATGATTTCTGACCAGATTTATTACATCCTCTATTTATTTGCTTTCCACATGCAAATTGCTGGGGAATCACAACTATCATTAATTTTGAAAAGCTTTCAAAAACTTGTCATTTTCAAGGTTTATCGTAGCAATATTGAGCAGCCGTGGCGCATTGGTTAGCGCACATGCCTCAGAAGCCAGAGATTTGTGAACTTCCTTTTAAATACTCCACCGCGGTGCCCGTGGTAAGACCTACGGACATCTTGGGGCATCTAAACTAAGTAAAATAAAAATATTTTGTCATTGTAATATATATTTTAGGATTTGAATTGCATTATCCGGCCGGATAATTTTTAAATATCCGGTCGGATATTATAAAATGTTATCCGGGACACCTCAAGTACATCTAAAATTATAGAAGATATAAAAAAAAAATTTTCAATAGCAAAAACTGTACCATTGGTGGTATTGTTGAATTTCATAATACAGCTTCATAATACTTCCAAAAAGATACTAATTAAAAAAATATACATAGTTTAGAATATTTCACAATGTTGAACATTTACCATTACCATAGAAATAGAAGAATCATAATCTTTTATTGAGATGTTTTACAATGTTTTTTTTTTGTTTTTTTGTTGTTTTTTTTGGGGAGGGGGGTTAAAGCTCAAGGCAAAGAACTAAAATTATATAAACATTTAAGTACTGTTATGTATGCAAACAGATGTTAAGTTTTTACTTGTAATTACATGAATCTGTTAAAGCATCTTTAACAATGTAAATAATCTTATGAAATTTACTATTATTTATGACTGACATTGTAAATATTGTATTTAAGAATTATGGATTTTATTAACTAAAATATGCGTATGAATTAAATTAAAAGTTTTTTTAATGTTGTAAATTTATCTTTTTTGTTGTTGTTGACTCTTCCGCCATTCGCAGAAAACTTTATGTGAACCTATCAGAGAACTCAATGTATATGTAATTTTACATTCGTTATTATTTTATTGATGGTTATTTTAAGATTAAGAGCCCTTCTTGACTAAAGTACTGATAAAATTCGCTTTAACTTATGCCATTCGTCATTCTAGTTACAATATAATTTAAAGTTATTCCATAAGTTACGCAACGCTAAATATTTTTAAAAAACAGAACTAGGTGATATTAAGCTCTTTTACGCAGCGATTTTAATTAAACTTAAAGGGGTATTGTGATTTTATATTTAAATTATGACTCTGCGAGGGAAAACTTTTGATCTTTTTTGTTTTGTTTGTTGTGAAAGTTTGCGTTACGTAATTTGTGGACGATTACTTATCTTATTACAATAATTTAGGATCATTAATTAGATATACTAACATGAACAAAATTGACAGTTTATTGGCTAAACGTTTCTCGTCATTGGGCCTTCAAAAAAAAAACTAGAAATCAAAAATCTCGGGGCATACCAACCAAAACAAGTTCGTATTTATACAACTTATATCAACTTGATAAGTTGATATAAGTTGATGGTAAAAAAAAACGAACATTTTGTGTAGCATGGTTTGAAAAAAAAACATGGTTAAGTGTAAGTGATGAAAAAAGTTAGTTGTTTTGTTTTTATTGTGTTTTGTTTGGTGGCGAGACCTTGTGGACAGAGTATGGCTGTAAAGATATGAAACATCTTTCTGAGCGAATGTAAAAACACGAATCTAGTAAAACACATATAAGTAATTCGTTGCTGTTTCAAATGCTCGGAAACACAAACATTTTATTGAGAATTGATACTGGATACGGTTCTTAGCATAAAAAACATAAAGCATGAGTTGACTACTACAGACATACCTTATCGAGGATCATAGATTGTTTAAAATTTTGTGGTGTGCACTAGTTTTCTTAAGAGGACATGACAAAACTATTGGCTCAAATAATTGGGGGTATTTATAGATATGGTCTCATACTTACATACATTAGATAGTGCGTTTAGCAATCATCTTTGAAAAATTCATAAAATACTACAAAAGCAAACCAAAATGACATTTTAGACTGTATATATAAAGTATATATAGAAGAAATTAAATGTGAGATTGATAAAACAAGATATGTTTCCTTGCGATGAGATAAAACAATTTATGTATCTTTTCGTTCACGGTTTTTCGTCATTATTTTGCGTTATTTAAAAAGTAATCAACCAGTTGAAAGATTTATAGCATTTATTGATTTAGTTCTTATTTTAATACAAACGTATTAAAATAAGAACTAAATTGTTTTGGTTTCAAAGAAAAAATAATTGCACAGGCTTATTATGGATTTTAAGTGGGTTTGGTGTATTCTTTACATCCTCACCAAAACGAAATGATTTACTTCGCGAAATTAAACAGATTAATTTAAACAGATACCAAGAGTTTGCAAAACACAATGCAATTTTCGTTCAAAAATAGTTAATTGCCTAAAAGAAAACAAAGTAAAGTTTGTAGAATGTTTTAATAAAATTATAAACGATGAAGGATAGGACGATACAAGCGTGTGGCAATCTATTGGCTTCAAATAATGTTTAGAAGATTTAGAGTACAATTTTTTTAAATCTTTTTTTGATTCAACTTTAAAAAATATTGATGTACTTTACAGTATATTGCAATCAAGAAACAGTAACACTATTACAATCAAGGAAGCATTTGAAAAATTTGATTTATCCATAAATTTAAATCAAATAGCATCACTGATAATGCTCCTGGATCGATTCTTAACGATTTCGAGGAAATACTTGAAAACCGAAGGAAACAAAACACGTTAATTGAACTACTAATAGAAGATGCTAAAAATGCTTGTGATAAAGTTATTCACGAAATTAGCGACACATTTAGAAGCATTAAAATATTTGAATCATTTTCGATGTTGGACCCGAAAAATTTCAATTTTAATAGACAAAATTTTCCTCGAGATCATGTAAAATAATGTTCTGACAAAGGATCCAATGCTAAGTGAAGTTAAATTGATGTCCAAATTACCCGTTTTGTATTTAAAATGCTGTTTTTAGTGATATCGGCATCATTAATGTCCTAACCCAATTTGTGCATGAAAATAAATTGGTTGAAATATTTTTTGAAGTATCAAATTTGATAAAGATTCTTTTGATCTCACCTGTGGCTACAGCTAATGGTGAACGTTATTTTAGTACTTTAAAACAAATTAAGACACTTTTGAGAAATTCCACAGGTCTAGATCTGTTGAATACATTAGCTGTACTTTCAATACATAATGGTTAATTGCAGGATATTGATCAGTCTAATCAAAAAGTAATTGAAATATTTTCTCTAATAAAACAGAGAAAAGCAGAATATTTGTGTAAATGATATGCTTTGATCTTTGTTTTAAACACCATTCATTATTTCAAGATATATTATACCTTTGTGTTAAATATTAGTGTTTACCGTAATTTTTTATATTTATGACTCACTTTTAACAAGCTAAAATTTTTTACCATAAAATTAAAACTAAAAAAAAGTCTAAAGAAATAATACTAAAATCTGTTTAAATAATAATGTAGCTCAATCAGGACAGTTATCAGACAGTTTTTGCTGGTTTTTACGCAGGTTTAAAAGATTCAATGCCATTAAATACATAAGTATATAATGGCAGTGAATCTTTCAAACCTACGCTATTTTTTGGAATTATGCTAGCGCTTAACTCTCTCAACTAATCAAAAAAAACCCAGCGACCAAAGACCTAAGTCCTAACATAGGCCAAAGTATTAATTACGCAAACAGCGATATTTTTCAATTAATTTTTCCTGGCACCACCATAGTTTATTGTCACCGGCCGCCAATGTGTGTACTTTTATTCAATTTTGTATAGATATATATGTATACCTTTATATATATATATATATATATATATATATATATATATATATATATATATATATATATATATATATATATATATATATATATATATATATATATATATATATATATATATATATATATATATATATATATATATATATATATATATATATATATATATATATATATATATATATATATATATATATATATATATATATATATATATATATATATATATATATATATATATATATATATATATATATACAACTGTGAGCATGAAAATAGCAGTACTAAAAAATTATTCGTACTTTCATTATTACTCTTTTTCTGTATAATATAGAAAAACAAATTTTTTATGTGTGTATTTACAATAATGAGATAATTATGTGTGTATTTACATACATTTTTATGTGTGTATTTACAATAATGAGATAATAAATTGAGCATACGAGAATTCAATTCATCCAAGAATACCGTTATTTTTAATAAAATTATTGTAATTGAGAGAATGCATTAAAATAGCAGTGGTTGTATTGGTTTTAAAGTTAGTTTATAAAATTTAAAGAAATTTTTGTAATTTTTACAGGAAAAGTAAGTATAACTTCAATTATAATATATACTTTATTTATCTGTGTATGCTCAATGGTAAAAAATTTTTCTAAACCTTTCAAAGTGGGCCGAGGACGTCATTGTACACCAACAGAACGCAACATTATTTTGAAGCATCATAGAGAGGGTAAATCTCACTCATATATACAAAATGTTATCGGATGTTCAGCAAAGATGATTTCAAATGCCTTAAATTATAAAGCAAAAGTTGAAAAACGAGGTGGAAAACGAAACTACCGCACAAGAAGACCGAAGAATTGTAAGGTATGTTAAAAGTAAACTATTTTCATCGGCCAAGCAAGTCAAAGATGATCTTGATTTACATGTGAGTGATACAAATATTCGTAGGCGCTTAAGAGAGAACAGTTTATATGAACACAGTCCACGAACGGTTCCTTTGTTGACAAAAAAACATACCGCTAAACGTTTGCAGTTCGCAAAGCAACATCTGAATTGGCCATAAAAAAGTGGCGCAACATATTATGGACCGATGAATCGAAAATCGTTCTTTATGGAGGTACAGGTTCAAGACAATATGTAAGACGTCCAGCTAATACAGAATTTCAGAAAAAATATACCATTAAGTCTGTAAAACATGGTGGAGCTAAAGTCATGGTATAGGGCTGCTTCTCATATAATGGTGTCGGCCCTATTTATAAGATTAATGGTATCATGGACCAACATATATATGTCAACATACTCAATAATACCATGCTGCTCTATGCTGTTGAAGACATGCCGCTAAAATGGGTCTTCCAACAAGATAACGACCCAAAACACACTAGTCATAAGGCAAAGGAGTGGTTTCAGGTCAATGGGGTTGAGGTTATGAAGTGGCCTGCTCAGTCACCCGACCTAAACCCCATTAAAAACTTATGGAGAGACGTTAAAAAAGCAGTTTCTGCTGCTAATCCAACTAATGCTCAGCAGTTATGGATAGCTATTCAACAAGTATGGTACGCAATACCGGAAGAAAAATGTCAACGCCTTGTTGAATCAATGTATCGGGGTTGCGAAGCCGTAATTCAAAACAAAGGTTTTGCAACAAAATACTAAAGGTAAATATATATTATATTATACTTATTTTTAACTTTTTAATGTTAAAAAATTAACTTTTTTAATGTTTAATTACTAAAAAAATTTTTTTAGTAATTAGTAAAAAAAATTGCTCAATAATATTCAAAATATTCCAAGTACTGCTATTTTCATGCTTACAGTTGTAATATATATATATATATATATATATATATATATATATATATATATATATATATATATATATATATATATATATAGATATATATATATATATATATATATATATATATATATATATATATATATATATATATATATATATATATATATATATATATATATATATATATATATACAAAGTTGGATAAAAATACACACAGTGGCGGCCGGTGACAAAAAATATATCTATAAGTAAATACAATGTTCTACCTGATATAACATATTATATTATGTTACATTTTTTTTTTTTTTTGTATTTATTTTATATATTAAATAGAAAAATTTATTTATTACATTTGTAGATAGAACAAGATAATACTGAGGGGACTATTTGTCCAAATTTGAATAAGATTTTAAATAAATACGTTGTTTAGGTGAAACGAACATCATAGTTTATTAAAATGATCTGTTCTTATCGTTTATTTGCAATTTTTCTCAATTATAAGCTCTTTGTTGGTTGGAATTCTTGTATTTTTTGTAAAAATTGATAGAAATATTGTACTTTGACAACTATATATAGTTAATATATGTCAGAACCGATTAGAACTAGGATCTATAGTGGGTTAAGGCCTTTTTTCAAAAAATTTTAAATAAATTTATGTTAGCGTCGATGAGCGAAATTGATCTAAAAACTCCAAAATAGTGTTCTTTAGATTCACTATTAGGGTTAGTAAAAAAATATTGAAAATTATATAAAAAAAAGAAAAGTGTCTTAAAAATATTAAAAAAACCTGAAGCCAAAAAAAATATATAACATCTAAAGCTCTTGTTTGGACATAATACGCTGATACAATCATGCTAATTCCAAATAAAAGAATTCGAATAATTTGTAGATCACCTTAACTACGCTGACTATGTGAATTTTATAAAACAATTAACAATATTAACTTTATAACAGAAACGTGCTAATAGGTATTTTATAACAAGCACATGGTAAAGTCTCTATGCTACGGCCAAGGTAACAGCATAGATTTTTGTTCACACTCCTCTAATAATTATTTTACAAAAAGATGATCTGAAACAGATAAATTTTTAGTTAAATATATCAAGTGCTACTTAAAAGGAACAATTTTGGTATTTCCAATTTGTTTTTGACTTTTCAATTCATGTTTTTGAATTACATAATCATACAATTATGATTGTACTTATGATGTATCACTGTATAGTATGTACACAGTCCTGTATTACAGGATTGTAGCAACAAAACATGAATTGGGTGGGCAATAAAGCTTTATATATGCTTTAAGACAAAGCCCTGTACAGGTCACATAAAATTTTCTTATCAAAACCATACCAAGCATAATTAAAAGAATTTGTTTTTTTGTGTGTCACACTTTATATTAAATATTATTCAAGAGTTATTTTTAGGTGTTTTTGAAATACTGTTAATTTTTTTTTGGTTTGTAGAGAATATTAAAATACTATAATTAAAAAGTTAAATAACATTCTTGTATGTTTCCTACTAAAGATTTGTTATAGTCTTAAAAAAGTTCATTTTAAAAGGAAAATAATTTTTGAAACACAGTACAACAGGTAAACAGAGACTTAACTCATTTTGGAGTTTAACAATAGAAGAATAAAACCTCCACTTTGGTGCGATAAAAAAGATTGCGATTTCTTGAAATGTGTTACAATAAAATTACACGGTTTTGGTATTCGGATCCGTTTGTAAAAATCGAAGAAAATAGAGTTATGAGAAAGTGTGTAATCGTAAACATAAAATTTAAAAAAATGAAGCTAAATTTTAAGTAGATACAAACTCTTTGAATTTTTTGTATTGTAGCGTGTTATACTTAAATTTAAACAACTAAGCATTCATTTTTTAAAAAAATCACCGGCTGCAATTTACCAAATAAACAAAATCATCGTCTATTGGCATTGCGACGTTTAGATGCAATGAGAAGAACAGCACGAAAACTAGTTAACGGTTCAATTTTAACTGAAAAAATTATCGGAGCAGTTAATATACGGAGCATAAATTTAGGCTTTTATAAAAGGAAGGATTAGAATACCATTTACTTTTTATAACCTCCGTTTTATAACCGGCTGTTTAGAGTTTTTTTCTTAATTGTTACTCAAACTCTCCGTTAGTTTAACAGATAGATGTAAATGCGGCTGCAGAAGCTGAGTAAACAATTGAAAACATTATTACATATTAACGTTTCTACATTCTTTTGAATTAATTAACTTTTTTGCCGCAATTGGTAATGAAGGAGGCGTGAACTTTTTTTCAAATGCTCTTCCGCGGTGCTTTGTAATAAGACCATAAGGACTTCTTTGGGTACCTAAAAAATAAAATAAAAAAATAAAGTTTAATAAATGATTTGAAACCTATATTTTTAAAATCAATTTTTTTACATTCGAACTTTGAATATTTTTCAAGTTATTTTTCAGAAGGTTCTGCAATAAGAGGTCAATATAATAAGGGGTCGTCCATATATGCTCTGTGATAAGACCGTAAGGACTTCTTGGGGTACCTAAATAAAATTTAAAAAAAAAAATATTACGTCACGCTATTAAGGAGGAGGGGTTAGTATTTTTGCGATGACTCGCACGGGACTTGTTACTAAAGAGTTACAATGTTGTGACAAGTGACAAGGAAGAGACTAAAAATTGCGTGATGTAATTTATACCCCTAAAGAGGTAAATAGGTAATATAAATTTACAAAGACAAGCACAGCCTTGCTTTAAAAATTCTGTTCTCCGAAGGAAATATTTATGATTTTATTAATATCTACTATTAGTTTTTCATTTTATTAATATCTATTATAGAATCTATTAGAATTTATATTATAGAGTTTATTATATTGAAAGAAATTCTGTTATAAATTTTTTTTGACAACTTAGTATATGAAAATAAAAAACTTTATAAGACTTTTATAATCAACTATACGGAGTCAGTGTCATGGGGAGAGTAGGTCACCATGATAAACTCTTGGTTTTTGGTTCATAAAAATTTTTTAATTGGCCTTTCTTTTAAACGATTTATTTTGTAGAACAAAATTTTACCTACAAAATTAAATTTATTAATTACCAAAATATATAACCGGTTAAACTTGTGAGACTAGTTTTAACCAGTTTTAAGACAAATTTTAAGTAAAATTTAAAATTTGTATTAAGGTACCCCAACCATGGGGAATATTGATTTAAACTCATTGTTTAAATCAAGATTCCCCATGACATCATTAAAAAAATAAATAAGAGTATAAAAGTTAAAGAAAAGGCAAATTTTTATTCAATAGTCAAACAAATTAATAACTATAGCCCAAATAATGCATCCAATAGTCCTAATTACATTTCAGATAATGTATTGTTTTAAATATCATTCTTAAGCGCCAATAAATAATGGCAATAAACTATGGATTTCTTAGTATTATATTTACATAAATCTCTTAGAAACTCACTGTAATTATTAAAAATGATTTTTAGAACTATTTATGACACAATGAAGATTCACATTCGATCTAAAATTTTAGGGACAGTTTTAAGATGACACAATGATTCTGCAATTTTAGGGCTCCCCGCAAATGCTGTACCAAGTTATACTTGCTAAGAAAAAAACCATCAATACTTGCTAAGAAAAAACCATCAATTTATTTTTAACATCAACTTGTTTTTTCAATAGATTAATTTAATCAAGTAAAGAGCTTATAGACTGTACTTTACAGAACAATGTTTCTTACTAATTGACACATAAAATAACATACCTCAAAAACGTAACAACTTCAATATACAGCAACTAATAACCTGGTTGAATAAAAAAGAAAAGGTTTTACTCGGCGTTTTCGGAGTAATTGCTCAACTTTACGTAAATAAAAATTTGAGCACTTTTGCTCAAATATTTATTATATTTGAATTCTATTTGAATATATAAGCTGAGCGATTACTCCTAAAACATTGAGGAAAAGCATAGTCATAATAACGGTACAAAATCACTACCTCTATCCAACAACATCTGGATGTCCGATAACATCTGTCCCATATCATCCTAAAATTTAACGACCGCTAACAACATCTTTAGAAAGATGTAACTACATCAGGTAATTTTTTTCCAAGCCCAATAACATCTGGAAGAATTTTTTTCCAGATGTAGTTACATCTGAGAAAATTTCCATATGTAGTAACATCTGATTAAAATAATGCATTATTAGTTAAAGAATACGTTATTCAAAAAGTTGGCAAAGTTAACTTAATCAAAAAACACTCTTAACTTTGTTGGCTGGAAAAATCGTAAACTGAATCAAAATTTTTTGAAGAGTAATTGCGGTACTAATAAAAGATATAACAATTCAAAAAATCAAGGTGATCGTTTTGTCTGTATTATCTGATGCTTTTTTACTATTAAGTATAGCAGATTTAGCATTCAGAAAGTCAACCAAACAGTTTATGTAAAGATGAGCTGTTAGTTGATGGCAGTACTGCTTAAAGAGGTTGATGTTTATTTTACTTTTCAAAAAATTATCCTATTCAAAGGAGCTTTTAAACTTGCATAAAATCAAGTCTATAATTAAAAGAACAAGTTTGTTCAGTAAGAAATCAAGA
>NC_061167.1:8139835-8292335 GCF_022113875.1 Hydra vulgaris | reverse complement strand
TCTACACTCTGTTTTGATAAGTAAACATAATTAAAAGTATATTTTATATGTTACATGTACTATATAAATTGTTTTATGAATTGAAGAGCAGTTTTCAAAAACTGGTAAGTCACATTTTTATTCTTTTGAGAAAAACACAAAAAACTTATTGTCCGGCAAAGATTTTTATTATATATATAATTTTGTAATCGTAAATGAAGATGATGAACAAATTTTTTATTGATACTAGTACTGTTAGATTTGTACGTTTATCAATAAAAAACTCAAGTGTTGAAAAAACTCAATTTTTGAAAAAATGGACTTGATAATTTGAATTTGATTTTATTTAAAATCAATAAATTTACAATCAAGAATAATTTATTTATGTTTTTACAAAATTTAATAATACTGTAAATTATTTTATCATTAATTATAAAGTATATTGATGCAACACCAGGCATCTCTATACTAACTAATGTGTAGGGCATTGTCGACGAGACAAGTTGTCCATCATGAATTTTGAATAAGTTGACCGAGTGAGTGTCAACTAGTTCCTATGTTAGCATATTCCAGGACGGTGTGACACGATTAGTAAAAAAGTAATGTCGCTCTTCGCAGTTGCTAACAAATTGTCTGTGTAGCTGTTTATTATGACTTTTGCTTTATGTGTTGTTAGAGGAACAAAAAAGTTAACATAATCAATTTTATTCAAAATTTTAAACTGTTCAATAAGATCTCTTCTGACTCTTCTCTCTTCTAGTGTTGCCAATCTGCATATATTTAAGCGTTGCTCATATGGGAGATGTTTGATTAAGGAAACTTTTGTTACTCTGCGCTGAACTCTTTTAAGCATATTGATCTCTTATTTTAGGTAAGGAGACCATGCTTGAATAGCAAATTCCAGGTGTGGGTGCACATATCTAACGTAAAGCGTTCGCCTAAGACGAATGCTTCTTCTTCGGAATGCTTCTTTAAGTAGGTCCAATTTGTAATTGGCTACTGAGACTTCAGACTCCACTTGGGCACGGAATTTGAGGTCATTTGATATCAGAGCACCTAGATCTCGTTCACTTTCAGTTTTCTCCAGGTATTGACGAGTGCCTTCTGTGTTTGTCATCGTACAGACTTGATTAGATTTTCTCTTACCTCGACCGACATGCATTGTTTTGCATTTTTCCATATTAAAGAACATTAACCATTTGCGAGGCCAAATTATGGCATGATCAATGCCAGATTGTAAAGCTAGCATATCTTTATTCAATTCTATGATGTTCATAATTTTACTATCATCTGCGTAGAGCTTAAACTGGCTTGTAATGTTGTCCGGCAGATCGTTTATAAATAGTACAAAAAGTAGTTGGCCGAGGACGCATCCTTGAGAGACGCTACTTGTGACTGTTATTTAATGTGATGTGAATATTTCAGCATTTGAATGAGTAACAATGACAACACGCTGTTGTCTATTGTTGAGCCAAGCATTTATCCACATGAATGTTTTCTCATAAATGCCATATGGTTTCAATTTGCTCAATAGACGATTGTGTGGGACTTTATCAAATGCTTTTGCAAAATCAGTGTAGATAACATTGACTCGATACTTTTTGTGTGCGATTTCTGTGAGGAAGTTGCGTGTTTCGAGGAGATTAATTAAACAGCTTTTTTCTTTGAACGAATCCATGTTGTGCTGTGCTTGTTAAACCTTTTAAGTTACAGTGTAGCATTATTTTTTAATATGCTTTCGAATATTTTGCATGGTATGGATGTGAGAGAAACTGGTCTATAATTCAATGCTTTTAGTTTTCTTCCTTTCTTGAAAAGGGGCGTGATGTTAGATTTCCTCCACAGGTCTGGTACAATGCTGATTGAGAAGGATTTCTTGAAAATTAACGTTAGCAGGAAAGCGAAAGTTTCTGCGCAGTGTTTGAGTACATTGTTTTTATTGAGTTAAATACATATTTTGAGTTGGTTTTATTTTTTTTGATATGAGCGTGTAGTTTTTTAGGATATTTTTTATATAAATTAGCTAGGTTCTCTTAATAATGTAACACGATTAATCTAAAAGTTTTTGTTACATTTCTGCATGCTTCTTTGTGCTTGTCTCTGAGTTCTCTATGTGTTTGGCAACCAGAGGCGATATATTTATTCCAAAGTTCTTTTTTTGTTCTAACAGCTTTTAAAACTTCGCTTGTTATCCATGGTTCGTGTATCTTCTTGAAGGGCGAGGTAGTCGACGGAATGAGTTATGTTATTAGTTCGTCGTAAACTCCTGGAATAGGTTGTAACATTCGTTAGCTGAGTAGTTTTCGAATAAACTATTCCAATCGGTTGAACTTAGTTTTAGCAAGAATTTAGTGTAATCGGCTCTGATCCAGATGTAGCGTTTTCGTAGCACGATCGATGCCACGTCTATCATGTCGTTCAGAACGAATTGATTCGTAATTAGAGCGTGTGATTGTCCCATTCTGTTTTTACTAGATCGAAAGTACTGTTCGGCTCTAAAAATCTGTTGTTACAATATGTTTTGAAGGTGATTAATTGTGAGTTTAGGCATTCGTTTAAGCAATTTTGAAATCTCATGTCACCTGGTCGTTCGTGCGCTGTTGTCTTGCCGCCGCCAATCTCAATACACTCATAAATTGTGTTGCTAAAATTAAAGTCACCATTGATCAGAATGAAATTACACTATAACCGTCGGGTGGCAGCTTTGGAAGCTTTGATAAATCCTATACAGTTTTTGAGAGTTTCGTCATTTAGGTCGCGTGGTCGATATATACATCCAAGAAAAATTGAGTTGTTGTCAAGTTTAATAACGCGCCACATTTGTTCAATGTAGTCTGAGTTCAGTTATGCAAAATTGGTTTCTAATGTAGTTATTTTTTCTTGTATATAAATGGCGTGGCCATTTATATACAAGAAGAAGGGACGGAAAAGGAGGTGCCTTTTCCGTCCCTATCTCTTCGATGAGTTTGATAGCCTGGTATAACCGTATCACTCGTTCTGTTGTACCAAGTTTTGGTGAAGAATAGAATATGCGGAGTATTTTTAACATCTAAGTTGTGTAAACGGGCTATAGCTTTGTTGTGTTTATTCTTATTTAACGAGCATAGATTGTTGGCTCAAAAGCGGAGATTTGCAGGAGACAGATTATTTTGATTTATTACAGGAATGCTGGGTATTTTTTTTAGGCAGACGAGTTCTCTGGAGTGGTGCTTGTTGTAGCTGTTACATTGCTATATTGATGAATTCCGTGACGCTTGTTTTGCCGTCTTTGTTCAATGACATTCGCGGAACGATCCTGTCTGTCTTTGTTTTCGGCGGCGACAATGTTTATTATTTTGTTTCTGTGACTTTTCGTTTCATTTGACTTTCCGGTGCGTTTTCTTTGAGTTTTGAGACGTAGGTATCGGATTTCTTGTCTTCCAGTTTCTTGTTGAGATCGTCAATTTAGGCAGTGAGTTTCGCCTCGGTTTCTTTGATCAATTTAATTATCGGTGTGAGCGCAGAGATTAATGCCATCTTGAGCATCTCAGCGACGAGGTTTTTGTAGTTTTCGTTGAATGTTTTACTTGCGAATGTTGTTGCCATAGTGTCTCTTATCGCTGCGTCGACTATCGAAATGCAAGTTAGGTGGAGAGCGGCCGCTGTTGACGTGGCTTCGCCGGTCGACGTGGAATTCATATTATGAATAATTTATGATAACTGTCAATTTTAAACAATTTCAATTTTATTGAAATATATATATTGAAAAATTTATAATTTTATAAATTTATTACGAATATAAATTTCATAAATTTATTCTTTTTTAATAAATTTTCAAAATTATAACAATATATAGATGTAAAACTTCTGCTTAGTTATTGACGATATATCAATACTTTTTCCGTATATAATAATTTTTTTTTTTGTAAATTTATTTGAAATAAAAGAAATAACAGTTATAGAATAGTTTTATTACAAATATAATTGGCAGGATTTCCGGAAGATCATACGATCTTATAATGAAGCCCTTTACAATATCAAATATAATAATAATAACAATAAAATCAAATTAACCAATAAAAATAAATCAACATAAACTATATATAACTGCGCATTTAAAATATAATAATACTGGATAAATTGTATGAAATAAATGAAACAAAAAACTAAAAACAAGAAAAAATATTTTCTGCTGAAAAGATAACTTCTTTTAATTTTTGTTTGAAAGAAGTTAAAGTTCATTTCAAAGACAAATCAAAACTTGGCAAAACTATTTTATTCCCATAAATAAGGACCGCGATAAGAAATAACTAGTTGTTCAAATTTAGTTTGGTAGAAAGGTTCTTGTAAAAATTTTCAATTGCGAAGATTGTATTTGTTTATGGGTTTAACATTATAAAGGTTTATAAATACATCAGGAGATAAATGATTTTTACATTTAAACATGAAACATAAAATGTAATAAACATTTAGTTTGTTTACATTTAAGGCTTTCATTTCTCTCAGAAGTGGTTTTGAATTTGAAAAACGATTTACAAAATTAAGGTGGTTATATGGTAAAAACTTATTGATTTCCATTAACAAAATTAATTTTTATTTTATTAGCAAACTTTTTATCAAATTTAACTGGCTTTTCAACCATATATAACATGATAATGCTTTAATAACAAAAAATAGTTAAAAAATTTCTATTTATTGATATATTTGTCAAAGAACTAAATTTTAAATAGTTGTTTCTATTTTTGGGTTTGTATAATTACTAAACCAAGCCCGTAGCAAAAGGGGAGGGGGGAGCACCTAGAGCATTTGCCTACCCCCAATAACTTTCCAAGTAAATAATTTTGAAGTTAGTTTTTAGAAAAAAGCAAACAATTACAAATTAAGATATAAAAGAAAAAAGGTATAGAAAAGACCTAGTTTGTTATCTGTATTTTTGGCATAAGTTCCTTTGGCAAAAAGTTTTAAACTACTACGATTTGACCTATTTCCCCCTCCCCCTCCCACCTACACAGTGACGGATTAGGACTTTTCGAGGCTCGGGGCTATTTATTTGGAGAAAAAAATGACTAAAAAAAAAAAAGGTCCTTAAAACTATTTCAAGGTCCCTTAATCCAGCACTGTCTTCCCCCCCCCCTCCCCCAATATATATTTGTTCTTACGGGCCTGTAAACTACTTAAAGACTAAAAAAAAGTTGTAAATCTAATAATTTTGTAAGTTAAAATGAGTGTATAAGTGTAAATTTTTAATAAATATATTGTTTTTAAACTTTGAAGCTTGATTTCTCAATTGTATTTTTTTGTCTGACTGCAAATTGAAAATCATTCATATCTTTTTAACCAGATATGCAAATAACTTCAAATTTTCAGGGTTGTTTATTTATAGATAGAACTGCAATACCTTACTAGAATTAACCTTAAACTTGTTTCCATTTGAATATATTTATATTTTACCAAAGGTTTTTGCATCGAAAATATCCTTCAAAATTAAAAGAGTTGCCATTAAAACTAAATAATTATTATTTTAAGTTTTTCTAGTAAGGTTTTGTTTATTACACTATAATCAGTGGGGTAAGTTTTAGCTTGAAATGTCATAAAAAAGCTGAGAAAATATAGTTTTTTTTTTTATTAATTTTTTTGCATTTAATGCTGAATCAGCATAAAAAAAGATGAATTTTTTTTTATTTTAGCATTTTAATTTAAATTAAGCATTATTTTTGTTGGTTGAGTAAAGGATATTACTGTAGGCTATTATTATATTAACTATTGGTTGAGTAAAGGCTATTATTATATTAATTATTGGTTGAGTAAAGGCTAGAGATGATGTCTCGATAAAAATACTCATCTCGGGCAGATGTTACATGCATCCGGCTGCTGTCTTGTAGAAGGCCTCCTAGGCAAAGACTTAAGGGGTAAACAGATTCTATCTGTTGACCAGCCTCGCACCCCTTCTTCATCTATTAGGCTGGCGCAGATGTATTTTTAATACATTGTTTCCAGTTTAGGATGTTGAACACTGGTTCTTCTTGACTCGATACATGGGTTTTGCTTGTGTCTCTGTTTTTATGACTAGGCAACTCATTCTATTATCTTTAAATGAGGGTACAGCTCTAAAACTCAGTTTTATGGTTCTGAGGCCGGCTGGTAGTCAGGCTTCCCGAACTCTGTGGTAGTTCTCAGAGAGACTGATTCCATCAACAGCTGAAAGATATCAAAGTACTAACAGTGCCATGTTGCACATGAATGGTGTCCCTGTTTGTACTTTTGGTGTGCGTTGCTAAGGCCACATTGGAGCTCTATGTTACGGCTTAGGGTTTATTGTTGGATTTTTTTTTTTTTTTTTTTTGTTTACATTTGACATAATATATATAAATTACATATTTCTCAAATACAAACAAGGCTTCTAAAAGAAGATCACAATGATCTTATCGTCAGAAGCCTTTTACAAAAGAGAGTACGCATAATATTATTTAAAAAAAAAAAAAAAAAAAAACGTTGTTACAATGAGCACGTAAAAATAACATAAAAACATTAGATCGTACTTAGATAAATAAAAATAAATCGTAAACAAGTATAAAACAAAACATATTTTCAATAGAGAGAATGAGATCTTTTAATTTATTTTTGAAAACAGGGTAAGTTAGTGGTAAGTCGAAGTTGGACAAAATAATTTTGTTCCAGAGATGAGCTGCACGATAAGTGATACAAAATTGATTGAACTTTGTTCGACAGAGTGGTTCATTTAAATAATAATTATTTCTCATGTTAAACTTGCTTAATGGTTTCAAAATAAAAAGGTCTTTAAAAATTAAAGGAGATAAATCATACTTTCACATTTAAACAAAAGATAAATTTTTATATACGTTTAGTTTATATATATCGAGTATTTTCATTTGATTAAAAAATATATATATATATATTTTTTTTTTTAGTGTAATTTATTTCGCCGTTAAAAAATGTTTACATTGCATATACATTTATATAAATTGATGGCTGGAGCAAGAAGAAGGCACATTTATTTATAATATTGAGGAATGTGCGAACCAATCCGCAAAATTAATTAAACGGATCGCATGTTTCTGACGGCGATAGAGACATTGTAACTTGCTTTGATTTGTGCTACCCCAGGCAATAACTCCATAACTTATATAACTATGAATAAAAGAGTAATAAAGTTTTGTTAAATTATTTTTATTTAAATGAGTACGCGCCTTATATAAAATTCCGATACTTTTTGAAACTTTCGAGCAGACATAGTTAATATGATGTTTCCATGTGATGTTCTCGTCAATGAAAACCCCCAGGTATTTAGCTACAGAATCTCTTATTTCAATATGATTAATAAAAATTTTTGGTAGATTTGGGGGAAGATAATATTTTTTGGAGAGGGGGTGGAAAAGAATCCATTTTGTTTTGCTTACATTTAATGTTAATTTGTTACTTTTAAACCATTTAGATATGTTTTAAAGTTCTTTGTTCATCACGGAGAATAGTAGATAGATGTCACTGTTCGAGAGAAATAAGTTTGTGTCATCAGCAAACATAATACTTAGAAGATTTGATGCTTTATGCAAGTCGTTGATATATATTAAAAATAAAAGAGGGCCTAAGATGGAACCTTGCGGAACACCATAGGAAACATCTAAAAACTGTTTATGATTAAGTTCATTACAAGAAACAAATTGTTTTCTGTTAGATAAATAACTTTGAAACCAATTAATTACTCTTTCATTTATTCCGTAATAATTAAGTTTATAAAGCAAAATATTATGATCGACAGTATCAAATGCTTTTGAAAGATCAATAAAAATTCCTGATGTGAATTGAGATTTTTCAAAAGAATTGGAAATTTCACGAACCAACTGAATAATTGCATGCTCAGTTGAGTTATTCTTTTTAAAGCCAAACTGATTGTTGAATAATAAATTATTTAAACTAAAATAATTAAATACTCTATTGAACATGATTCTTTCTAATATTTTTGAAAATATAGACAAGATAGAGATAGGCCGGTAATTACTAATGTTAGATTTGTCACCACCTTTGAATAGTGAAATAACTTTAGCAATTTTCAATTGATCAGGAAAGATTCCTTGCTCGATTGATGATTTAAAGACTTGAAAAGAATATGTTTTATTTGTTCAAAACAATTTAAAATTATGTTACCATTGATTTTATTCAGTCCAACTGCTTTTTTTAGTGTTTTAAAGGCTTTTTCGAACTCATGAAATAGTAACTCTTTAGATAACTTATCCGAGTGAATGCAATTATCCATCGTTACTAAGAAATTTTTAAATGAGACTTCAGTGTTAGGAATTAATTTAGATAGTTTAGGGTCAATTTCAACAAAGAATTAATTAAACTCATGAGCTATTGTTTGAGAATTATTTATAATATTATTATTCACTTTGATCATGTGTGGCAGGGAACCTGAGCATGGCTTTGATTTACCTGTAATTTCTTTTATTATTTCCCAGGAGCGTTTACAATTATTTTTTGTTTTGTTGAAAATTTTAGAATAGTAATGCTTTTTTAAGTTTTAAATGAGGTAATTGCTTGGGCTATAAAACAGTGTACTGAGTACTATCTATTTTTCGAGTCAAGTTCTTTAACAAATTTAAAAATGAATAAAGTAAAAAAACTGTAAAACACAAAAAACCACAGTCATCACCAAGTTCACTAAACCTACCATTCACCAATATTCGTGGTCTTCGAAGTAACTTTTCTTCTGTTGAGTCTTATCTCTTGCAAAGTTCACCAGACCTACTTGCTCTTTGTGAGACTAATTTGAGTTCAGCTGTCTCATCTTGTGATCTTAGTGTTGATGGTTATCTTCCTTTAATTCGTAAAGACTCCAATAATCATATGCTTGGCCTGGGCATTTACATTCGTAAGATTTCACCCATTTGTTGGGAAACTAGGTTTGAATCCACAGACTACTCTTTTATGTGCTTTCGTTTAGCACCACTTCACTCTATCACCTTTCTCTATGTTCTATAACTTGATGTTATTTCTGATCATATTGACCAAGCCCTCTCTCTTTATCTATCAGCCAATATTGTTGTTGTCGGTGACTTCAATGTTCATCACACTGAATGGCTTGGCTCTAGTGTTAGTGACTCTGCAGGCATTAAGGCCCACAACTTTTGCCTTTCTCAATCCCTAACTCAAATAGTCAACTTTCCAACTCGCTTTCCAGACAACCCGAATCATTTACCTTCTCTACTTGACTTATGTCTTGTTTCAGATCCTAGTCAGTGCTCAGTTTCTCCACACTCACCCTTAGGTGCTTCTGATCATGGTTTGGTCTCTCTAAAACTAATATCTCATTCTTCTTTACCATCAGAATCCCCCTATCATCGTACATCTTACAACTACCTTAAAGCTAACTGGGACTCTTTCCGTGATTTTCTTCGTGATGGCCCCTGGTTAGAAATCATTCGTCTTATTGACAAATGTGCTTCTTACATAACTTTGTGGATTCAGGCTGGCATGGAATCCTTTATTCCCTCTCGACAATTCCAGGTCAAACCTCACTCTTCTCCATGGTTTTCCTCGCATTGTGCAACTGCAATTGCCAATCAAAACCATAACCTCCATATCTATCAGCAAAACAATTCTCCAGAAAACAGACGTCTGTTTATTACTGCTAGGTACCATTGTAAAAAGGTTTTGTCTAACGCCAAAGCCAGCTATTCTCAGATCATGAAAACTCGTATTTCATCACAAAAAGTAGGCTCTCGCGATTTCTGGAGAATCTTTAATAGTATCAATAATAAGGGCAAGTCTGTAATTCCACCTCTTTTGTATGGTTCAGACTTTATCACCTCACCTAAAGACAAAACTGAATTGTTTGCTAAGAACTTTTCAATATCATCTCTTGACTCCACTAGTTGCGTTCTACCTGATATAGCCGTCAAACAGGTTGATCCATTGCTCGACATCCATATCACTCGAGCTTCTGTATCTAAAGTGATTTCCTGCTTAGACTCTTCTACAGCTTGAGGCCCAGACAACATACCTGTTATAGTCTTGCAGAAGTGTTCTCCGGAGCTGCCGTCTATCCTTTCAAAACTATTTAACAAGTGCTTATCAAAGTCTTGTTTTCCAGCCTGCTGGAAAGCAGCATTTGTTATCCCTATTTTTAAAAATTCTGGAGAGCGATCCGATTCATCTAACTACCGTCTCATTAGTCTTCTTCCTATCATAAGCAAGGTTTTTGAATCCTTAATTAACAAACACTTAATTTCTCATCTTGAATCTCATAACATTCCACCTGTTTTCTCAGATTTCTTTCTTGTGTTTCGACTTAGTTGTGTTAGATTAACTTATTTTTTTAGTAATTTGAAACAGCTAGATCAAAACCCTGGCGTGCTGCCAAAATATGATAGCAACTACTTTCAGCTGGACATGAACATGTCTCTTTTAAAAACAGTTTTACCACACGTGGTTCTATAGATTCTTTTACAATTAAGATCGTAAGTTTGGGGTCATAAGCAATAAAAGCATTTTTGATGATTTTATTATCCCTTTCTCTAGAAATTATCATATTTATATCTTGTATTACCTCTGCACTTTTAGATGTATCATGCATAAATTTAAATTTATTTTTGATGGTTTCTTTAATGCGTTGCACAATTTCTTCTGGTGTTGCTGTATCTAGAATATGAAGATCATATTCTTTATAAGTACTTTTCAATTTGGCTCTTAATTCATATGGACTAGTACCTTTTCGAGCACGATAAATTTCCAACATATTACTTTGTATAAGTCTATGTAAGCTTAAAACCATTGAATCTACAATAGCCTCTTTCCAGTCCTGTAGTCGCTTAATTATAGTATTAAATGCTTGAATTGTTTTGATATAGTATTCAGAAAATGGCTGACTCTATACTGATAACACTGTTATTAATTTGTCTTTGTATGAAAATTCAGAATCAGAACAAAGAAGAGATTGAATACATTCAGTGTAATATGTCAGTTCATCTTTTGTCTTAACTCAATTCTACTTTGCAATTGTAACTCATTGTAACTGTGGAATTGTAACTATCGCTTACTTTCCTGCAAAAAAAAGGTTCCAACAAAGAAAATGTAGAACTAATAGATGTTCTTGATTTATGACAATAAAAACGTTCTTTGAAGCAAGTTCTGGGCATACTGATTTCATATGTTGCCAATATATTGAGTAGAGCATTATTATTTTCCGCTCATGCTTCATATAAGCTAATGGAATGATTGGATTTGAGTCAAACTTAGTTTCTCTAAATAAAAAAACAGAAAAATAGAAGTCGCCTGAAGTAAAATTGTATAATATCATAGATTCTGAGGTAGTTGAGACAATTTCAACACTTGCTGAAAATTTTGCAGTGATTCACCTGAGTACATAACTACCACCAAATCAGGAAATGTGATTATATTATGAATAAAATTTGTATCATATGCTAATTCATTAAGATTTTATAAACTATCTCTAGATAAACGTTTTTGATTGCTTGTTGATTTGAATTTATTACGGTTTTGTTCCGTGTTATGCTGAACTGCGGTTATATTTGTCACAGCTATCAACTATTTGATAATACTATATCTTTGTATACTTTTTAAATTGAACCTGTACTTTGCTTAATTTGGTTTATGACACTTGGCTGTGTCCTGATAAAAATATAGTAGCATTTCCATTAGGTAACTGTACAGCCTTCGTTTCATCACTTATGTATGATATCAGAAATGAATTAGCATAATAAGCATGATAGTGTCCTGAGCAATAAGAATTCTAAAATATTTCCTTTTCACTCCATTAGTTGTCTTATAAAAAATATTTTATGTTACTCTAAATAAATTTCTTTGGTTATTAATTTAAAAGCAATTTAATTTTCATACGATCCTTTATTTTTTTTCAATGTGAATAAATTATGCACACACACACACACACACACACACACACACACACACACACACACACACACACACACATATTACCTTTATCCTTATCATTAGCCCACAAGAAAATGTAATTAGCAAGAAAATGTAATTAGCTTTTGAGAATTCAGCGGGTAAATATTAAAATAGATCAAATTTCATTTTATTTAATTTAATATAAGAAAGAATTTAAGGTTCAAATGTAATAACTACTGTGGTCATAAAAATACAATGCTTTGGTTCCCAAAAAAAGTTCGCATGTTACAGACTAACAAACAAAAGCGTTCTTAAACTGGCGAGACTAGGAATAATATATTCAACCAAACTGATTAATTACTTAGTTATCAAAAATCAAAAAAAATCAAGAATAAAAACGCAAGAATTCGAGCCCTTGTATCTCTAGTGGTTCATCATATGAAAGTGGTTGTCACAACTACTAAGGTGCCTCCACAATTATGTTATAAGGTGTCGCACGTTTCCCCTACGTTTAAAATTATTCTTAGTATTGAATTATTCGTAGTATATTATAGTATATTAGTATATTACTCAGAGTATGATAGTATGAAAATTAACAAATGATCGATTGAAGATTTAATCTTGAAGATGTGTAAAACTGCATACACAGATAGATAATCTGGGTCATATCTTCAATATCCGGAAAATTGTCTTTAGCAAAATTTCTAGAATATATTTCCTTCTTATTTTCATATTAGTAATTTCTTTCCCGAACTTTTCTCAATTTTTGTTAAAAAAAGTTTTGAGTGAAAAAGCCTATAATACTAATATATTACAAATATAAACACTTAAATTGGCATGTAAGGAAAACATTTTGGTAAAACCTAAACTGGAAAAACTATAAGTCGAGAAAAATATCCGGAAATTTCGGGATCTATCGCTGAATTTTACGTATAATTGTACTCTTTAAACATTTAAAACAAGAAGTCTCGGATTTAATAATCATTATTAGTTACCTGAAATGTTTCATTATATTGTTTGGTACCTAAAATCTATTTATTTTATTGCTCACTGTTACCTGAAATATATTCATTTTATTGCTTGTTACTTGAAATCTATTCACTTAGAACCATGAATAAATGATTATTTATTAAAGTTCATATTCTAATACTATAAAATTTTGTCGACGAAAATAAGGAAAAACTAACGAATATGACCGACAATTTTTAATTTAGTTAATTCATCTTTCTGATCAAATTGTTAATAAAATCTTCACGGTTTCCATGATCACCTCCTTCAACAAAATGATTTGTCTTTTTTCTCATTCCTCCATTTGGACAACTAAGTTTGAAAGGCCAAAGGAAATTGTTTGCTTTTTTGAAATGTTCACCAACAGTGTATATTTGGTGAATGAGGTCTTCCACGCATATAATGTTTTCTTTGCCGAGAGCATTCTCAATTATTTGGTTATCGGTGATGGGAATTCGCTGGCCATTGACTTTGGCATAACCTCGTTTGTAAATTAACTCACGTACACTCTTTAAGTTGGGATACCTTAAAAAAAAGGAACTAGTTAAGCAAAATTAACAAAAAATTACTAAGCTGTACTTTACTATTATATTCTTTTAAAAATTTTGAGACTGACGCAGGGAAAAGCTAAAATTTACTAGTTGATATTAATAAACTATAAAAACACACGCAATTGAACGCCTTTGCATGCTTTTAATTTTTAGTTAATTTCTTTATTCTTCAAGTAAGATTTTTAACTGATATCTAACTCATTCAAATTACATGAAAATATTAATAGCATTTTTCAACAACTTTAATTATTTTATGCTTAGTTTAAAAGTATTATAATAATAGCTAGTTTAATGCTCTTTCGAGTTGTAATTATGTAAATAGGGGGAGAGACAAGTTTTTTTAAAAATTCTACAACCAAAATTATTTTTAAGTACACCCCACCTTATCAAATTTGACAGAGACTTCTCTCATTCTAATATCTATATCCTATATAGGGATTTTTAACAACTATTCGAGGATATTTTCAACTGAGTACCCACAACTGCTTATTTGACTCTCCTCGTACAATTAAACACTAAAGAGTAGTAATGGATTGATTATAAATTCAGATTAATTGTAAGTTTTAGAAAACAGAGCTGGATTGACACAATAAAGATGAATAACATGAAGCCAATATTTCAAAATTTCAAAAAAATAACAACTAATCCTAAAAAAAACTGAGGCAACTTCTATCGCATAAATTGTATATTTATATTAAATAATTACAAAAACTAATAAGAAACAAAAGATAAACAGATATTTGTGGACTTAAATTTGTTGTAAAACAGGGCCTTTCAAACAGTTCTGTTAAAAAATCCTTAGCCACCCAAGCCAGGGGTTATATTCAAGACCGTTTTCCTCAGCACTAAACTGTATTTGGGCACTGCCCACATTCAAAATTGAACAATTTTATTTTAAGATTTATAAAAAATGTCAACTAAATTACTGCATTCACTAGATGAACTCTCTATTAAGATCTTACTTTAAAAATTGTAATTGTATTTTTCATGCTTTGTTGCCAAATAGCAATATTATGCAGAACAATAATTTAAACACTTTATCACATATAAAAATAATAATCAAAGTTTCATTAACTTATTATTTTGAACCAATCTAATATTTAATGTGAATTACTAAATAATGTATTAGAATGTAAACACATAAAATTTAAAACAAAAATACCAATACATAAAAATACATGTAAGTATCAAAAAACAAAGTGCACGATTAATACTCATTAAAGAAATAGAACTTACCCCCATGCAATGTAAGGCTCGACTAATCTTAATAAAGTAATGGACGATTTGTTCAATTTAACAAAAACACCATTATTTATTTGTCGAAGTCTTAACAGATAAAGAGCCTTTTTAACTTTTGGACTAACTTGATTGATACTAGAGATAAACAAAAACATATAAGACTATTTACAAAAAGTAAAAAAGAAAAGTCCAAAAAAAAATTTAGCTTTAAAATGTTACCCTCGAATTCTAATAACAAAAGCAAGTTTAGCCTCTGCTGGAACATGAAAATTTCCAAGCTTTCGAGCAATTCGCTTAAATCTTATTTCATCGCGCTCTTTTGTGCGGTATTCTTTAACATAACTTTCAGCTCTCTTGAAGATTTCTTTTCTCTTTAATCTTAAGCGCTAAATCAAAAAAATTTGTTGAAAATTATTTCTAATTTTATACTAAGACAATTATCCAAACAAGAAATCAGAAAAATAACAAGAGATTAACAAACTGATTTTAAATTGACACAAATATAGGATTATAAGAGTTGGAACAAACAAGCCTGACTTCAATTATTATAAAAATTATTAAAAGTTCAACTTATATTTGAAAACAGAGTCATTACATTAAATGGCATGACTCAGATAAAAAGAAAAAGAGAAAAAAGAGATTTACTAAATAATTGAAATAAACCATAAAGTTTGTAAAACTTGACATAATTGTTGCAATATTTTTTGTAATAAGTAGAAAATAATAGCTATAGTTGCAAGAAATGCAAATAGCACAACTTTAAATGTCCACAATACTTCTTGTAATAATTCTTGCTGCGTCAAAACTTGAATATTACTAATGTCAAGTTTTACTAACAAACATTCTAAAGAATTTTGAATTTTATTAAGTTCATTTTTACTTAATAATTATAATTATATATCATTATATATCAATATAATTATTATAATAAAATATTTAAAAAAAAAAACTTATTAAAAGTTATATTAAAACTTGTATAAATCTCAAAATGTATATAAATGAAACTGTACATGAGTAAAATAACATTAAATTATCTAATAAGTAAATTTTTACTATAATATTGTCCACCCCCAAAAAAATATTCTTTTTGAAAGGTAACAACTAAACATGATATTTTGTTTTTACATTTAACCGCTTAAATGCTTTGACAACTTAGAATTTCAAAAATGCCCTGATAAAAAAAATAAACTTAAAAAAAGACTTAAAATTCAAAATAAAAATGATTTATGTTTTAAAAATGAAATACAATAGCATTTTAAAGTAAGTTTAAATGGAAATTAAAAGTATGGTTAAAACTAGTTTAAAGCATATTATATTAAATAAAAAATTCTTTTAAGAAAAATGTTACTATATTATGTAAAACGCATTTATTAAATAAAATAACCAATTAATTTTAATGATAGTTTACAATAAACCCATTTTATATAACTATCAAAAAATATTATACTTAATTTTATAAATATTTTTAATAATCAATTTAATCTCTTTACTCATTTTCTACAATTATCAAAATAACTTTAAAAAAAAAAAAAGCAATTTTTTTTTTTAAAAATAACATTGTGTAACATAATTAAAGTTAAATACTAAAATATATAGTACCATAAGCATTAAAATAACTATTATTAAAAAAATTAAAATTTCTCTAAAAACAAATCTAAAAGGGGCTTTTAAATTAAAAATATTCATTGTAATTTAAAAATCATAAAACAAAATGTTAAAGCACCATGTGACCAAATAAGCAGGAAAGATCAAGAAAAAACGAAATGCTTTATCCAGTTTATTGTAGTTAACAGAAAGAAAATCATATTCTTAAAACCATACAGACGGTGCTTAGTCTCTTTGTGTTTAAAAGCACCTAACTAATTGTAACATTTTAATAAATGATAAAAACTAGGCTTTTCAATAAAGTTAAATGCTTAAACACCTTTTAAAAAACTAACTTCCTTAAAAAAAAACTTTATTAACTAACTGTGTTTTCAACTTTACTTTTATGTTGTGTATATAAAAAAATGTTTTAAAAAAACTTTTAAGACTAAATTTACTAATAATTCAGAAACTAAAATAATTATAAAATAAATCCATAATAATATAGGCCAGACTCGTAGATACTTTTTATTAAACAAGTGCTAAATACTGTTTAAAGTATAGCAGCTGTTTTAAGCCCTGCTTAACCTACTAAGAAGCAAGACAAATGATGTAACAAATTTGTCTCATATTCAAATCTTTAAAGGTTTTTAAAATAATTATTACTAAATAAATAATAGAATCAAAGAGTGAGCTAAAAACTATTTTTATTTAATTTAGTATTTGCTAGATACATAAAAAGTCAAAGCTACATTTCTCAGTTAAAAAACTTATCCATCATAGTGTCAGTCCCGTCTTGAAACAAAACATCATAGAAATGCAAAAATTGGAAGGTTATACTTAAATTAATAGCTTTTATTTTAATAAATCTTGCAGTTACTGTAGCATCATTGATTAGGGAAAACAATAAACAAAACTCATTTTTAACTTAACTTCATTTTAATTTAACAATAAACAAAACTCATTATTAACATGTTTGATACTAAACAAATCACATTGAAAAAAAATTCCTCCATCACATGTTTTGGGACATTGTGACCCCAAGGATGACAATATAAAAGGTTCTAAAACTACTAAGTACTAAACTTAAACAGAATATTTTTTAAGTTATCTAATTATTTTAATTAAACTATTTAATTTATCTTTATTTCTCAGCTAAAATAGTTATCCATCACAGTTTCAGTCCCGTCTTGAAACAAAACATCACTGAAATAAAGACTTTTTATACAAGAATAAATATTGAACAATGAAAATATTACAAATTAATGTTTGTAATTTTCAAGGATTTTCACTACTAGTGGCTTAATCACAGATTTTTATTTTAATCTTATTTTTAAGATTTGATATTTTTTAAAGTTTAGTTAACATTAATATTTTAAATTTCTTATAATTTTTTACATCTACAGGGTGGCCACTCAAATTTGAAAATAAAATTCCATGACTTTTCCATGATATTCCGTAATCCTTTATAAACTTTTATGATAAATCACTAGAAAAAAATATTCAGTACTTGCCATGCACTGAGCATTTGGAACTTGGTCATTATAAAGCATAAATCTAAAAGTAATTGATAAAAAGTAGTGAAATCTGAAAAAAACTCGTTTTCTTTTATTTCTCTGATAGCTTACATTGCAAAAATATATTTTTCAAAAAGGACTTACTACAGGTACTTTTCTTTGCTAAAATTTCACAATTCTTTTCTAAAAATATTACAAGTGGAAAAAAATAAAGATCACTTTAAAGAGTCCATGAATTACTAATGACTTTCAATGAAAATTTAAGAATTCCAATTAAGAATTCCAGAACTTTTTCTATGACTAAATAAAATCCCATGACATTTCTATGATTTCCATGACCTGTGGCTAACCTGATTTATTTATTACATGTTTTAAAAAACCTTGCGTCAATTATAAACTCTTTTTAAAATCATTTTGGGATGACAAACATTCATGTTATATCAAAATATATTTATACAAATAACTTATAACAAATTAAACAAGTAGTTTTAAATTAAAATCTTAAAAAATATGTTACCTTAGTGTTCTTTATTCTAGCGGCAGCACGTGCTGCTTTAATTGCTTCTAAGGTTTTTCTCCTTTTAAGGATGGTCTCTGGAACACCAGGAAGTTTCTTGCTATAAAGTTAACCAAAGCAAGATTGATCTCAAGAACTGATACAATCATTTATTATAAAAAATAATTTTAAAATAATAAAAAATAGTAATGAGAAATCAACCAAATGTTTCCCTTTATTAATGATAATGCTATATGAAAATGATTTCCAACGATAAAATTATCTATTACACCACAATGCTACAACTAACCTGTCGGCCATTTTGATAGCAAGTTCTGAAGAAATATTAGGCTCGCTCCGAGGCTTTTTTGGCAATTAATATAATACTTGTTCACCGTATATCGTCACTAATATATTCTAGTTATCAAGAATAAATTATAAAATCATGACGAAACATAAATACGGGAAGATTGGAAAAAAATTATTAAGATAAGTACTAACTTCCATAAACTTTTTTTTAACTATTAATGAATACATTTAAGCAAAAAAGTTATCAAAAACCATTTTATCATACCATACCATGATTTTAAAATTGTAAGAATTGTATTAAATATAGTAAAGGCTTTTTTAAATACTATGCTAAACATTTTTTACAAAAACGTACTCAACTAGTTGTGTAAATTGATAAATATATTATTTTTATAGACCTAGGTCTATAAAAATAATATATTTATCAAATTAATGCATTACCAACGCGACCGACCAGGATTCGCATCAGACTTAATAAAGCTACAACTATAGTAAAAGTAAAGATACTGATTTAATTAGTATCATCATTTCGATTTTTTTTAAGCGCTTCAAATCACCTTATCAAGATGTTACAAAGTAGGCTACAACCATCACGATAAGTTTGATTTTCCATAATGGCTTCTTAAGTTGAGTAAGCAAACGAGTTTATTATTGGAATCAAGTTAAAAATCAGTTTTGTTTATTGTTTTGTCTGCAGTTTATTTACTCGTTATAATGCTTAAGTCTAAACACATTCTTAGATGCAAAGACTCCCCATTTGAATGGTGTGGTTGTGTTTAGGGGTAGCGGAGCCGTTTTTTGGTGCAATAAACAGCTAATTTCCAGATATGAAGGAAACTTCAAATATTTATATGTTTATGCTAATATCAAATAATGATGTTTTGCAAAAAATTGCGATGATCGGAGCCTCGGAACAAAAAACCTCTTAAATTTTAGCCCCTAACCTTTTACGTTGGAGCAATATTTTTATAAATATTTTTTTTTACTGGTTTTATTTAAATTTATATTCATCAACAAGCGATAAATTTCAAATATGATGCAATAACCTCTTGGTGGTCGGTTTTTAGGACCCTGCAAAGTTTACAGTCCCAACAACAAAACTTTTTTGGTACCTCTTTCGGTAATGGAGCAGTTGATAGGGTAGGAGGATCGTTGAAGCAATTTGTTTATAACATCGTAAAATCTTGTTATTGTCTTAAACGCCAAAAAACTTTTAGCATCAAATAGGTTCCAAACTTATGTAAGGCTAGTCAACACATATAATATTATTCTAAGGTGGGCATTTAAAGCTGATCAAATAGAAGAAGCGAAATCAGTTAAAAATATTACCAAAATGCATTTAAGGCAAGTAAAAAATGGAACGTTTTTGGATTCAAAATTGTCTAATGTTTTGTAACGGGCTTGTAAAATAATTTTAAAATTTAAATTTTTAATTTTTTTAAAAAAAATTATTTTTTAAACCTTTATTGGGAACAGGGAGCATTAAGGGCATTAAACATTGAAAAATTAGTAAAGTAATAAAGTATAAGTAAATATAGCAGCCAGCCAGTGGTTACGTATTCCATGTTTTCGTTACCGAAAAACCATAATAATTAACAATATAAAGTGCATTTTTTAGATAAAGTTTACATAATTTTTATAATTATTTATTTGCTTTTTTACAACATTGATTGCGTCGTTTGTTGTTTTTAAATATTTAATTTTTCGTTACGAATTTCACAGTTACAACCGTCACGACAAAAGAAACACTAAAACCGTCACGACAAAAGAAACACTAAAACCGTCACGACAAAAGAAACACTAAAACCGTCACGACAAAAGAAACACTAAAACCGTCACGACAAAAACCGTCACGACAAAAGAAACACTAAAAAACACAAAACATCAAGTAACAACTATGAAACTAATCATATTGTAATATCTGCTAAATACACACAGCAAATGATTTTACCATACTGTTTCCTGCATTAAGTCTGACAAAGTTGTTTTGTTCAGCAATTGTAAAAAATAAGCTACTATAGAGTTATAAATTTAAATTTTAGTTAATTTTAAGTTTTAAGACTTCAATACTTTAACTTTTGGATACTAAATTATATGATAGTATTTCATAATTCTGGAAAGTTTCAAGTCATTTCCATTTATGGTTCATTTTTTAAGATTACATGAGCATTTAAAGTAGAAAGTTTGCACAAAGTTAGTATAATAGTAGAGCTAGTGACTGAACCTAAATTAATTAAAAAAAACACTAAAAGCATCTGAAATGGCAGGCTTAAGAGTATAAAAATACTATTTTTAGTATAAAAATACTATTTATTGCAGCCCAATTTTAAATATATATATTTTTTATGTTAGGTTCAGTCACTACAAGTAATGAATATATCCTAAAAATTTGAAGCTAAAAGAATAATTTTTTATTGAGATATCAATGTTTTTCTACAACAGTTCATCAAAAAAAAAGTCAAATTGAAAAAAACTAAATTTAAAAATAAAAATTATATTAACTATGCAAATAAATTATTAAAAACCACCAAATTATGTTTAAGGTAGTATTCTGGTATTATTTTAGTAAAAGACAAAAAAAATATTTTTTGTTTTTTGCCAAAATAATACCAGAATACTACCTTAAACATAAATAAATGAAGATTCCACAAAAAGAAAAAAGTAAGCCCTGTTAAATAACGATGTACAAAGAAGGAGGTGCATAATGAAAGAGGTGATAGGTAAAAAAAAGCATAAGCACTAATGGATTTCCCAAAAAAAACTCATTATAAATAAACGTGAAATTATTAATGTTTATTTAATTTCTAATTCTTTCAAACATGCATTTGTAAATACGAGCCCAAGTTTGGTTTCAAAAGTAAAAATCAATAAAACGAATCATACTTAACCTCTAATAATGATTTTATGGAAAATAATAAGTTATTTGAAAAAGAACTATTTAAAGCTGTAAATTTATTAAAATCAAATAAAGGTAATGGAGTTGATGATGTAAGTAGCAATGTAATAATTAATGTTTTATTTAAAAACTCCGCTTTTGCACATTTTTAGTCTTTCTTTAGAACAAGGAATCTTTCCTGATAAAGAAAAAGTTGCAAAGGTGGTACCAGTAATAAATTCTGAAGATGCAACTTGTATCTCAAGTTACAGACCTATTTCAATATTACCATGCTTTTTAAAAGTATTAGAACATATAATGTATAAAACACTGTACTATTTCTTAAGATAATAAACATCTTATATGAACAATAAGTTAAACAATTTGGATTAAAAAAAGGTCACTCCACTGGTCAGACAATTGTTTATCTTGTTCATGATATTCTTAAACCATTGAATATAAATATACAGCGAAGCTTTTGATACTGTAAATTATTATATTTTATTAACCAAAATTCGAACCTTGAATGATTTAAAAGCTACCTGTCAAATAGACAGCAATACATTCCTCGTAATTACGGAGAAACTACCATAATGAATATAACTTGTGGAGTACCACAAGGATTTATATTAGGACCGCTAATTAAATTTTAATTAGCGGTCCTAATATTTTATATGACTTCTCCGTGTTGAATATAACATGGTGAGGTAATGTAAAATATATTGAAGGTAAAATATCAAGGAACAATGGTCTACTTTAAAAAGAAAAACCTTTTTTAAATCCAAATTGTTTAAAACTCTTATATTTCTTCTTTATTCATTCCTATTTTAATTACGCTTACCTTTATTTACTAAGTTAATTATACTAAATATCTACCGAATAAATATTTATTATCTTCTTATTTTTATGTTCAATATTAATAAAAGTATTATTCCAAAAACTTTTAATCCATTATTTGAAAAAAATCAGAATAAATACTTAATTAGATATTATATAACACCTATATATATCCCAAAAGTTATTTTGCAACCAAAGGCATGGAATAAAATACTCACAACTGAACTTAAAACTCTAACAATATTTAATGAGTTTAAAACTCTTACAATATTTAATGAGTTTAAGGCAAAACTTAGACAGTTATCACTAAAGAATGATAAAGCACAAAACTATTTCTGAAATTGCAATATACCCTTATGACAGTGGCGGAACTACTGGACGCAGGACCCTGCGTTGCGGGGGGGGGGGGGCCTACCAGCTATAGGGGGCCCTCATATGAAAAAAGTTATACTCTCAATAATATTTATACTATAAAACTCTTTTCCGCAAAAAAAACATTCTTTTGCGGGGGGGCCCAAATTTTGAAGTTCCGCCACTGCCTTATGATATCACATAAATGAAAAGTAGGGTTATATTATTTTTATATATATTTTTAATTATATTATATTTTATAAATTTTATGTTAATTGTATATTAATTTAATAAAATATTAACCTATATTAATTTTATAAAAGATTGAGTTAAATAATCTTAGTAAGATTTTAAATTTATGCCTTTATTTGATATGTGTTGTTATTCTTTATACTTTTGATCCATAAACTTTTGTTTTGTGTTTTAAAGTTTTATATTCAAAAATAAATAAAAATTAGATATTTCCGTGTTTTTAGAAAAATACTTTTAAGTTAATAAATCTTTGAAGTAAACATTTATATTTTTAAAGTTTATTGCATCAATTTTTTTGTTTGTTCCACCAGAAGAGTTTGTTCCACCAGAAGAGTTTGTCAATTCCACGATTTTAAAAATTTATAGAATTTGAAATTAAAAATTATAAATCTACGTTTTTAAAGTTTTATAAAGTTTGTTAAATAATTTTTAGTATTAGCAACTATTTAACTAAAGTTTATAATAAAAGTAAATATATCTTAATACAAAGTTATTTTTTGGACGTGTAAAGGGTTTTAGTAATAAAAAAATAATAATAATAATTTTGTCCACCATATGTCTAAAATCTGACCCACTGTGCAGTGCCGTGGCAAATGAGTTGAAAACCTAACCCTATCTAAAAATTTTCCGCAAGGTATTGCTAAACTAAATACCTCCCTTTACCCCTTAAGGGGTAGCCCCAACTCCGGGTTTCAGGCTTTGTTTTCAATATTACTCATTTTGCGTAAGACTCTATGCGTTTTTGCGGAAGAATGAAAACTTTTTTAATTGTTAAAAAAAAGGGTGTATTTGTGTGTGTGTGTGTGTGTGTGGGAGGGGGGGGATACTTCAAAAGCGTATGTACTTTTTAGGGGTAGGGGACTTGAAAGTACGCTTGGCAACAGGTGGAGAAGGGTCAAATTTCAAAATTTTTAAGGTACGTACTTTATGAACGACCCCTATAGGGGGTCCTAATAAACGGGAGGGTAGGAATTTTGAAAAAAATGAAAAATTTTCAAAAACAAAAATATTAGAAGAAAGTCATTATATTTAGATAGCAATATAAATTTTTTTTTAATTAAAAAAAAAATCTAAAGGAAAAATAGTAATAAGTTTTTTTTTTTACTTTTTTGGCTCCAAGATAGAAAAAAGGCCCGCGCATCTTATTATGTTGCCATCCAACCTTTTATAGTGCATTTATCATTCTAATTCCCTAACTTTCATCTATCAGATGTTTTGTCATGTGATGCGTATTTTTTAAGATATTTTAATTGCCTAACTTGCTACTATGATCAACTAGCCCCTCTCTACCCTTCAGCGTAAAAAAAAACATAACTTTGAAGCAATTTATTGGTATGAATCAAAAATTAATGTACTGTGAGAGAAAAATAAAATCATAAATAATGCAGACCTTAAAGTTACACTTCTTAGAAATCCATACAGTTTGCCCAAGATATCTTCAAAAAACAAAACTTAACTAATGACAACTATATCCTTGGTTCACTATGAGTATCATTTTAATTTTCACAGATATATCCGCGTTCACTTCCAGTGAGCAATAAACATTTGTTAGACATCTTAGGACTACGTTGACCGTTAGTTGGAGGTGTGCCACCTTAAGGACGTCCGAGGAACTTGTGACGTCTATAATATTTGTGTCCGCTGAATAATTAAAGAGTTTAAAGTAATTCCTAATTTATATTAATTAAAAAACTAGTTTTTATAGTTTTTATTGTTTTTTATTCATATTAAAAAAATTTAATTTAATGAAACATGTTTTAATTAAAAAAATAAAAAAACAAAAAGAAGACTAATAAATAACACTACATTAGATATCCGCGTGAAAGTTAATTGTTAAATGATAAAAAGTTTGTTAAAGATTTGATCAAAATAATGTTTACAAAATATTTTTTAAATATATATAAGACCACAGTTTTATAATTGTATCCTTAAATACTCAAATTTTGTTAATTACTGTAGATCAATCAATAGACTATTTATAACTTATTATTATTATTATTATTTTTCTTCTGTTATTTAAGTGTCCCAAGAAGACCTAACGGTCTTGTCACAGAGCACCGCGGAAGTGCATTTAACCAGGAAGTTCACGCCTCTTTCCTTACCATGACGCGAAAATATGTCCAAAGCTCGTTTTGAACCTGGATTTCCTGCTTATAAAGCTAACGATGTAACCACTGCGATGACACAACCCTCCCCCTCCTATGGATCCGCCCTCGGCCTCTATATGGCAATTAGCTAAAGGAGGATAAACTATAATACCGCCTATTATTCGGGATTATTAAATTTCTTACATAAGAGTTATAATAGTAATAATAATAATATTGAGAAAATAATTATTTTCTCAATACTATTATTACTATTATTTGGTAATAAATGTTCTTAATATATACTAGCAAAATGTTCTTTTATTTATGTACAAATGTAAGATAAACCTAACCCCTATATTCTTTCAAAATTTATATGCAATAAAACAAAAAAACAAGTATGACTTAAGAAATGACAATCTTATTTATCAATATTATTCTCATACAAGTTTTGGAAGATCTCTTTTAACATATCGCAGAGCTCTTCTGTGGAACAAAATAGTTTTGAAAAATTTTGATTTTTCCCAAAGTTGGAGTTTTCTTACTTTTAAAATTAAGTTGAAAAAAGTTATCTTGTTAATTGGTAATATCTTTGAGTTCTTTTGAGTTTATACATTTTAAAAAAGTGTGTGGTTCCTGAATATACTGTTTTATTTTGAAATATTCAGTTTTATATATATTCTTTATGTTGTTTTTTGTTTTGAAATATCTGGTTAAATTTAAATTTTATTTTTAAACGTCATTTATTGTAATTATTTAACTGGTTTTATTTTTACTGTATTGTTAAACGGTTCTCAGTGACAGGATATATATATATATATATATATATATATATATATATATATATATATATATATATATATATATATATATATATATATATATATATATATATATATATAGAAAATGATGAGGATATTTTGCGGAAAAATTTAAACTACTATATAACTGGGTTGTTTTAGTCAAAAATGTTTCATTAAAAAAAAGTTTATTAATTTATTATAACGGTAGAGGTGGTAGGCCGGGTGAATAAAAATAAGCAATTACTTTTACTCATTAACTGGTCAGCTTTACGTGAATAAAAACTAAAGTAATTTTTTTCAAGTTTTAATTCGCGTAAAGCTGACCAGTTACTGAGTTAAAGCCTCAGCTTACTTTTATTCACTGGGCCTAATACCATTTAAGAGTTAGTCTTAAAAAACAACCTTTTACTTAATTTAACTTTAAAATTGTCATTATTCCCAAAAAATTAAATATATATTTTAAATAACTTCACGTTTAATAAAATATTCCAAACTTTTGCATGAATATCATATAGAAATGGCCGGATTTTGTATATCGCCAAGCCGCTAATATTGTGAAAATAATAAATATCTAAACATAAAAATTAAAACAATTATTATTATTCATCTAATGAACTCCGAAATTTAAATAATGATTTAACAAAAGAAAACAAACAACAACAACAACAAAAAATCCACTTAATTATAAAAGTATAGTTATTAGGCTTTAACAAATTTATTACTAGATAACAAACTTATTATTAGAAAACAATTTATAATTAGATACAGTTTATAGTTTTTTACAGATTTAAAATTTTATTTAGTCAAAATGCTTTTATTTCGACTCAGTTGGACTGCACTGCTTGCAAAGCAGGCTATCAAACTTGATAGCCGCTCTAGACACGTGTAAAAATACCGTCCAATCAGCATAAACCACGAATCCGGAATTATAGTTAAGAAGTGAGCAAAACAAACCTGACGAGGGAGAAAGTTAAACTACAAAATAAAGAACGAAAATGTTTAAATATCTAGGTTAGCAAAAATTCCTTAAAATTTTGTCGTTACTTTGTTCAAGGATTTTTTTTATTACTTCCTAAGTTTATTTGATAAAATAATTTTTTTTTATTTTTAATTGTAGGTGTAGGACTAGCAATAATTTATGTTGTAAACGCTCTTTATGAAAAATCAGATGATGTAGTAGAACTTACTGGTGGAAATTTTGATCATTTGGTAAAATATAGCGACGAGATATGGCTCGTAGAGTTCTATGCACCATGGTAAAATAAAATAGTTGTACATAGTAAAATGATCATTCTAGTAGGTTTTATTTAGTCACTAAAATTTATTATTCTGTAGGTATTGATATTTACATGTATTTGATATTTACATGTATTTACATTACACTTAGACACAAAAATATTACCTACAGAGTATTAAATAATTATACATGAACAATTATTAATAACGATTTTTTAACTAAATAAAATTAAAATTTTTGAAAATAATTAAAATTTCTATATCCACATTTATATTTTATAAATTTAGAGAAGCGTGTTTTTATTTTTTTGTTTTCATTGTTATTCTTTTTTATAATTTAATAAATTATCGTTAAAATAAAGCCCATCTTTTATTAAAGTATTTAAATTATGATATAAATGCAATTTTATTTAAACATGTTAATAGTTGCCCTTGCTTAGAATTTAAAAATTATTGCTTACAGAAAATATTATGTATAAAGATTTTAATTTTCAAAAGTATTTATATATTTTAGTCAATGTATATATGCTCACTGACTTACTGAAAATAAAACACTCCTAAATCAATTGATGCATAACTAGTATCTAGTATAAATAAATAAAATCTGCTTTGTCTAAAAAAAAGCAGCTCAAAATCATGTCATTTTTTCATTAAATTTATACTGTTTATAATAATTAAAAAATTTTTATTTTATTTCCATAACATTTTTTTTTTGGTTTTATAAAAGTTTAAACATTAATACTTGATTAAACTATTTAAATAATAATGAATAATACATACAAAAGTTTTTAAGTATTTTGGCATCCCTTAACGTTTAATAAAAAACAGGTTTTTACGAAAAATGATATTAAAATGATATTATGATGAATTAAATTTATTCATTACTTAGGTATTTTATTCTTGTAATGTATGGATTTTTATACAACAAAAAAAAATTTATTAAATATTATGGTTTAATATTTTGGGTTCTTTTTCAAATTTTTTTTTTATAGGTGTGGCCATTGCAAGAATCTTGCACCAGATTGGAAGAAAGCAGCAACGGCTTTGAAAGGCATAGTTAAAGTTGGTGCTGTTGACATGGATGTTCATGGTTCAGTTGGAGGTCCTTATAATGTTCGTGGGTTCCCTACTATTAAAATATTTTCTGGTGACAAATCCAAACCACAAGATTACAATGGTATGACTTTTATACTTAGAAATTATCTTATTTTAAATATCTAAGAAATTTTATGTACTAAGCTATTTAAAAAATAATTTGGACGGCAGTAAAATAGACACCTCGAAAGAGCCTGCTAAACTTAGTTTGGTGAATTTTTTACACTAACTGCTACCTATTAGAATCAAAAAAGCAGAGGATCTTGGCTTACTTTTTAGTCTTGAATAAAAAAACAACAATTTTTTAATAAAAAAACAACAATTCTTTTTTAATGTTATTAGCAGAGATACTGAGTCATAAAAAAGATTATTTCTTCCTTTTTTTTTTTTTTTTTTTTTTTTGTTTTTTTTTTTTTTTTTTTTGTTTGTTTTTTTTTTTTTGGTATCTAGGAGCTATAAAGATTTTCATGGAATACTTATAGGAAAAAAAAGTTAAGACTTTTAAGCTGGAGGAACCATCAGTTTTGAACTCAGAATCCTTATGTATAATAACTCCAGGACTCCAGTTTAAAAAAACAATAGGTTCCAAGTCATTGAATCTTTTTGATACCAGAGTAAAAATTGATTGGAAAAAATAGATTTCAAGTTGAGTTTCGAGTTTTTAAACAATAAAGAGAAAAAGTTTTGTATAAGAGAAAACTTGCATTCTGTCCAAAGAAAGTATTTATTAGAATGACATTTCTTAATTTTTTGTTTGACTTGACCATAATATTATATGAAGCTTCAATTCTGTAGGTGCACGATCTGCCCAAGCTATAGTTGATGAAGCATTAAAAGTTGCATCTGCATTGGCTCGTGAGAGACTCAATGGTGGTTCAAAAGTTAATATCAAATTTTTTGTTTTGTTTTTTGTTCATGTTTTAATTAAAGGCAATCTGACAGTAATATAGTAACTATATGACTATAAATTTATAATATTCTAGCGCTCATCAAGTGGAAGTGGCAAGAGTGGAAATGCAAAAGATGTTATTACTCTTACTGATGATAATTTTGAAAAAGAAGTTATTGATACAAAAGATATTGTTTTTGTTGAATTCTTTGCTCCATGGTAATTTTTATATACTTTAAAATGTTTTGATTATCTTTTTTTACTTAGTAATGTTATTTTAATCTTAATTTTTGATTCAAAAAACAAACTAGTACCTTGTAAATATAATTATAGGTGTGGTCATTGTCAACGTTTAGAACCAGAGTGGGCAAAAGCTGCTACAGAACTTAAAGGAAAAGTAAAACTAGCTGCATTGGATGCAACACAATACCCAAATACAGCTGGAAGGTATTACTTTTAAAAAAATGTTAATGTATAGGTTTAAAATTGCAAAAAAAAAACCTACAATTCTAATTTAATTTCTCCCAAGTTTTATTAATGATTTTCAATTAAAATTTCTGTTAGCTTTATAGTGAAGATAAAAATCTGTTCTTTAATGAGAAAAGCTGTTTCCCAAAAAAAGAAATATTAAATTGGAAATAATCTTTTTTTTTTTCAAAATCATGAGTTTATAGTCAAGTATCAGTTATTTTCCTCCATTCCTGGAATAAAACTCTCAGCCCCCCCCCCCATCTTAAAAAAAAAAACTTGGCTTTATTGTCAAATGTTTGTAATTTTTATCTGACCTTTGGAGTTGTGGAATTCCTTTTACTTATTGACTATGGCTATAGAGAGAATCAAAAGATCTTAAACTTAGTATTATAAAATAAATCAAATAATATTTATTAAAATTGAGTTTAAATATTTTTATCATATGTCATTTGTCATAATAAACATAGTAATAAACATTACAAATTTTATAGATCATGTTATATTTTATAGATCATATGCTATATATATGTCATATTAAACATAATAATAAACATAACAGATTTTACAGATTCAATGTCAATATATTATATGTCATTTGTCAAATTAAACATAATAAGCAACAGATTTTGTGGCAAGTTCTATGTAATTACAATTGACAACTGAATCTTTTTTTAGAAAGTTTGTTGTCATTGTCAGTGTTGATAAGTCCCAAAAAGAAATCTTAGGTTTGGAGTCAAGTATTGAATATTTTCCTCATTCATAAGAATAGAATTCCTGCAATAAATATTGAACTTAAAGTCAAATGTTAATTATCTTATTCTCGCCTTTTGGGGTTGTAGAGCTCCAAAAATGCTTAGAAACTTTTTAAATTCATAAGAAAATGTTACAGGAGTTAAAGAGTCTTGGAATCTGTCATTTTAAATCTGAAGTTTTAAATCTATGATTGATGAAAAATTTTACTAAAAACTCTAAGACTAGGAGTAGATTCGAGCCCAGTTTTTTCTGTCAACTTAACGCAGAAGTTTCAAAACATTATTTTGAACCCCAGAGTTTTGTTTGTTTTTCGCCTTTAGTTATTTTTTAATTTTGTTATTTGCATAATTGCATTTTTGCTTGCATGTTAAAATATATTAAAATATAAAGTATTTGTTTATTAGGTTTAATGTTCAAGGTTATCCTACCATCAAATACTTCCCTGCTGGGGCAAAGGATTTTAATTCAGCTGAAGATTACCAAGGAGGGCGCACTGCAAGTGACATCATTGCTTTTGCTCTTGACTTGCATTCTGCAAATGTAGATCCTCCAGAAATTCAGCAACTTACCTCTGATTCAGTTTTAAAAGATAATTGTAATGAAAAACCACTTTGTGTTATTTCGTTTTTACCAGATATTCTTGATACTCAAGCTGCTGGAAGAAATGCGTATTTAGATCTTTTACGAGAGTTAGGTGAAAAGTATAAAAAGAAGTTATGGGGTTGGGTATGGACAAGTGCTGGAGTACATCCCAAGTTAGAAAAAACACTTGAAGTAGGAGGATTTGGATATCCCGCAATGGCTGTTGTTAACATTAAAAAGAAGGTAAATTTTATTATTGTTTTTATACGATTCTGCTGAAAAGAAGGCTATAGATACACTATAGTCTTTTTTGGCTATAGTGTATTTTATTTGGCTATAGTGTAAAAAATATCTGTTGCTATGGATACACAAAAAAAAAATTTCAATTTTTCTGTATCTATAGCAACAGATGTTTTCTTGAAATTATATTTGGTATTTTTCAGTTTGTTTTTTTTAATACTATTTAACTTGACTAAATTTTTTTTTTAATTTAGATATTTGTTTTATTACGAAGTGGCTTCGGTCGTGAAGGTATTGATGAATTGCTAAAAGGTATCGCTGTTGGTCGTGGTCGAACTCAGAAGTTAGAAGATGGTTTGCCTACTCTGTCAGATGCACCTGCTTGGGATGGTAAAGATGGGGAGTTGCCTGTAGAGGAAGAAGACATAGACTTAAGTGATGTAGTTTTAGATGACGAACCCGAAAAGAAGACTGAGCTTTAAACTTGTTGCATTTCTAGAGTTTTTTAAATATTTATACTTATATTGTTTATTTTTATGTCTAGACAAACTTTTTACAAGAATAAATCATTAGTCTCTAAACATCGGGCACTCTATTTTATACTTTATCAATGGAATCATTAATAATGGAAGAGATGACATGAAATATTTATAAATGGAAGTGGCTCACCGAAAAATTTACAGAAAATGAAAAAAAGTTCTGTAGCTAGGAATCTCAAGCTTAATGTGGATCTTAATGAAAAGTGAAAAAAAAAAATTTCAAGACTATGTAAAAATAAAAATAAAATGTTTTTTTTTTTTAATGCATAGAAAGACTGTTAATGAAAGTAAAACCTAGTCGTTCTGCAGATGAAGACTTTTTTAAAGACTTATGTCGGTAAAAAAAAAAAGAGGTTAGTTTGGGAAAATTAAAGTGAAAAATCGTTGTTTTTCTAAATTAATTTTTCAAGTTAATTTTACGCTTTATGATATCTCGTCTGACCTGACATAGTTGGGAACTTTTTACCGTTAGGATAAGATCTATAATAGTAAAATAACTTATAAAATGTGTTAATATCTCTCACTCAAAAAGCGTTTGTTTAAATAATTTAAGAGCCTTTACACCCTAACAAAAAATAAGACCAATTTTGAACCCTAACCAAAGATAAGACCAATTTTGAAACAAACAAAAAAAAGACAAAACTTTAATAACTATATTCACTTTTTATCTTATGTGTTTTAATTTCTGAAATCTGAAAATTTTTCTGTTTTAAAATCTCATAGAAACCTCTAATACTTTTTGACTAGGACAATGAAGTGATAATTTTTTACACTTTCACTTACTGTTGTTGCTTGAGTACAACGATACAATGCGCAATAAAAATTTTATTCCGAGTTTCGATTCAAGAAAAATTCTTGTCACAACTTTTTCGAAATCAAATTATAAAGTTTTGAAAAACAAGTGATATTTAAAAATCCTCAAAGTCATTTTTTTTTGTCGTAAGTTATTTTCCTCAGAATAATTGATTTAAAATTCAACTTTTTCACGTCGGTATTTCCTGGATAAAAATTAATTTTATTGTATCTATCACAAAATTTTTGACACAAAACAATACTTTTCAAAAACAGACTTTAATCACATGATTTTGTTTCGAAAACAGGCATCACACAATTATTAATTAATTGGAAAATGATTAGATAAAATAGAATTGTTTAGAGAAATTCAAGATCTGAACCTTCATTATCCCTTGTCGGAAATCCTTAGCCAGAGACTTCCTTTTTTCGTGACTTGAAATTTGATGCTGCCACAGATTGTTTTAGGCTCCTTTCTTTTTCTTGTGCATTCTGTTCTACAATTCCTCTACTCATTTCTTCTCAATTTTTATCTGTCAGCAGTTTGATCTTTACTTTTTTTCTTAGACAGTCAGTTTTTCGAATGTTATAGACTCCAATTTCTACCTTTACGAATTTTTTATGTTTTTACTTCTCGCAGCATCAAGTTGCAGTAAGAACAACTTCTTACTGCAACTTGATGCTGCGAGAACACAGAGTCTTTCCCTAGCAAATTCTGCAAGTAGAGATAGGTGTGTCTTGATTGTTTTCCACCACAATAGAGGGTCAATTCTGTGTCTTTCAGGTATCTGAGGCATATTTTGTTATAAATGTCTTATTAATAAATGTAAAAATAATTTCTAATTTTGGTTTTAGTTTACAATGTTTTTCGTCCTTTTATTAATATACCCTGAAAATTTCTTCCAAAATACTTTATTAGATCCGGATTATTTTAGGAAACAAAATCGGTCTTTTATTGTCCTTATCTCATCAATTCAGCGATACGCAATTTTTTTTTTTCCCTACCATTCAGAAATTTAAAAAAAAAAACAAATACAATTTATTTATAGTTTGATTAAGAGGTGCTAAACCACGCCCCTCTGTGCTGACGAAAATAAAAATACAGATGCTACAGACAAAGCAGCAATTGTGTATCTATAAAAATTACTTTGTTACTAAAAGTTACTACTCTCTTTGAAAGAATTGCTTGAAGGAGAGTTCATTGATGCTTTAGAAAGCGCATTACGTGGAACAACAACTCTATTTAAAAAAAAGTTATTTGGTTCTTCGCAATTTCATACAAGTTTGACGTTTTTGGTTAAAATATACTTGGTTTTACTGAAAGTTTTTGTTTTTATACTTTTTATACTTATTGAAATGCATGAATCAAATATGTGCCCATTACACTGCACTGTCAATATCAGCTTAGAAAGCAATGCTTTCCGACTCATTTTTAATTATGGCAACAATTTTGCTGTCGTTAGCATACAGTTTTATATGATAAGTGATGTTGTCAGGCAGGTCATGAAGATTTCAAAGAACAATGGGCTCAAGACCGAGTCTTAAGGCAAACCACTAGTGACTGTTTGCCATTCATGTGATGCCGTTGATGACCACTCGTTGACTTCAGTCGCGTAACCAAACTGAAATCCAGTCTGCAAGCGCGCCTTGAATACCGCAGGCTTTTAACTTATGAAGAAGGCGTAAATGTGGCACTTTGTCAAATACCTTCGCAAAATCTTTTGTATAATACGTCTACTGCGTAGCTGCAATAAATCGCTTCCGTCATGATGTTCCAAGTTTCTAACAGGTTTGAAACGCAACCCTTGCGATAGATAAAGCCATGTTGCTTTGGAGTAATTAAGCTATTAGCAACACAGTGTTCCATTATTGTTTAAAAAATACTTTCCATCATTTTGTATGGAATAGATGTGAGCAAAATAGGCCGGAAGTTTGATGCACTATAAGTGCAATAAGTTAATTTACAAATTATCGCTTAACATTGATAAAACTAAATGATTATCAAAAAATATAAACTGCCAATTAACATGCCTCATCTCATGACAGTATACAAATTAAACAAGTAACAGTAACCAACTTTCTTGGTGTTTGTATAGATGAAAATCTTACATGAAAAAATCACATTAAAAGCTTATCAAGTAAAATTTCAAGAAGTATAGGAATATTGTACACAAAAAAAAAAGGTTTTAAATAAACATACTTTAGTACAATTAAATCACTCATTTATTCATTGTCACACAAACTATACAAACATTGCTTGGGGTAGTACACAAAAATTAAACTTAAACCTCTTTATCGTCAGCAGAAGCATGAGTACGACTTATATATTTTAATACATACTTTTAAAAGTTTGGGTTGAAGTTGTAGTTTTACTATTATTTGGAAGAAATGAGTTCCACAAATGTGGCCCTCGGTAAGTTATTGAGAATTCAGATTGTTTTAACAAAGTTTTTAGTATCTGATAATTAAGCAATGAATGCTTTGTTTGATATTTATGACCTAAAATAAAGAAAAGATCTTCAAAAATATTAGGTAGCATATGATATTTTAATCTAAACATGAATAAAAGAATATTATAAATATTTAATTGGTAAACATTCAGCACTCCAATCTTTTAAAGCAGTGGATCGGCACTGGTGTATTTATTAGCATTTAATATAAGGCGGCTTGCTTGTTTTTGCTTTTTTAAGATACAAGTTAGTCTTGACGGATAAGTGCTTGCCCAAGCAATGTTACAATAACTAATATAGCTATGAATAAATGCAAAGTAAATAGATTTTAAACAGTTTTTATCCAACATATATCTAGTTTTATACATGATTCGAATAGTTTTTGAAATTTTATTTTCTATTAGATTAATATGCTCTTTCCAATTTATTTGCTCATCGATTAAAACACCTAAGAATTTAACACAGTATGTCCGTTGCAATTTGGTTTTTTCTATTAAAATATCCGGGAGTTTTAAAGACAACGTGTCAGATTTAGAGGATTTAGAAAAGAGAGTATATTTGCTTTTTGTAGGATTCAGAGAGAGAGTTTGTTGGCTTTAAACCATTCATTAAGGTTATCAAGTTCACTATTCATAGTGGTAAAGATTGTCTTAATGTTAGAGTGAGTATAAAAAACTTGAGTGTCATCAGCAAAAAGATTAAAGTTTAGTACACTAGATGATAAGTAAATATCGTTGATATAAATGATAAACAACAAAGGCCCTAGAATAGATACCAGTGGAACTCCGCAGGTAATGTTTTCTAATTTAGTGTTGATTTTGTCATATGATATGCATTGTTTGCGATTTTTAAGATAGGAACAAAACCATTTAAAATTATTATTTTTGATTCCATAAATTTCAAGTTTGTAAAGAAGAATATCATGGTCCACAGTATCAAAGGCCTTAGAGAGGTCAATAAACACTCCAAGAGTATATTGGTTGTTTTGAAACCCATTTAATATATCTTTAACTAATTTAATTACTGCATGTTCTGTCGAGTGTCCTTTACTAAATCCGTACTGATTATTATTTAAAACTTTGTGAGTTGTGAGATAATTGTAAAGCCTATTATGCATTATTCGCTCTAGAAATTTAGAAAAACATGGGAGTATTGAAATAGGCCTGTAATTAGATAACTTTGAGACATCACCATCCTTAAATATTGGAACTACTCTTGCTTGTTTCAAGAGATCAGGAAAAACGCCATATTTAAATGAAAGATTAAAAATAATAAGTAAGGGGTTCTCAATAATATCAAAAACTTCTTTAACAACCTTTGGGCATATGTATCATAAACAACTGTAATATGTAATATTGTATCTTGTATTTGTAACGGAATATTTTAAGTTTCTTACTTCGTTACTTATTTTTTTATCTTGTAAAAATCTTATAAATTTTAACACGAACATTTCTTAGCGGTATTTGACGACAAGACCGTATGGTCTTTTACTGGTCCCCGTATTCTTTTATTATTTAATAACGATCATTATATATATATATATATATATATATATATATATATATATATATATATATATATATATATATATATATATATATATATATATATATATATATATATATATATTATTATTATTATTATTATTATTATTATTACTATTATTATTATTATTATTATTATTATTATTAATATTATATATTTATAGTTTAAATATTGTAACGAAATGCTTATTCAAAATGCAATAAAAAGAACAACAAAAAAAAAGTATAGCTGATCATTAGAGCATTACATTACATACACAGTTGTAATGCAATGCTCTAATATCCTTTTAGTAACTTCTCATGATAGCCGCGTTTAAATCCTATATACCTACTGCTGCTTTAAATGCGAGAAATAAAAGACAATTTTCAAAAACCTTCTAAACGATAATTTTTTATTTTTTTGTTCTTTTAAGTTATTAAAAAAGAGTAACTTTTTCCGCTTATTCTCAAAATCTTTCGGGCGTTTTTGTAATTAACCATATTTTTCATGTTTTTCAAAATTTCTTTTGAAAAACATGAAAAATTACAAGAGCTTTTTTTGTAGAAATTCCTTGTTTTTACGATAAAAATATGAAAATATACAATGGATTGTATAAAATCAATTTTTTAATTGTTAGTTATTTATCGTTTAAATTCCCTTATTATTATATAACGACCAAACTTATTTATAGATTATTTATACACATATGATACATGTTTATAGGAGTTTTTGGAGCCAAGGAATTCATTTCCATGCTCGATTTAAAATTTAAAATGGTCTTGATTATATAAGTGATCATTTTATAGGATGATCCTCAGATGTTCCGCTGGTTTTTCAATAAAATGGACATATTGTTTGTCTAAATACAAGTAATCGGGGTTGGGAAACTCAAATCTAGGCATATTTGGTCCATAAGGGTGTAGATGTATTATGTAGGTATAGTATGTAGACATGGTAGTAGTAATGATTGTTGGAGGGATACAGCTTGTTATCCTTTCTCATGGCATCATTCTCATAAATTAGTAATCCAACTTTGAAAGTCTGAATATAAAAACATTTTTAAAAATCTTAAAAAAAAATAATTGAAATATCTATTTTTTCTTCTGCATCCTAAATGTCCACATCAATACTGAAAGTATTTTTTGTAGATGCAACACATTTTAGTGAAGCTGCACCGAGCAGTGAACGCCCTAGAGATGCATAGTAAGTTAAAAAGAGTTTATCAGAGTGAGATAAAAGATATCCAGTGGAAAACAAAGAGCTTCAAAGTAGAAAAATACTAAAAATTGATCTAAGTAAAATGAAGTAAAAATAAACAAGAACAATAAACAATAGTCAAGGAAAATTAAAGTCATTAATTGTTGTGCTACTAAAGTGTTGTTAGTGTCGAGCGTAAATGTGATGTGTAGACAGTATCAGTGATGGAGCAGAGTTATTCGTTTTATAAGTGGTTACCATGTGGTCTGTATTATTAGGGTAATAAGCGTACATTATAGATATGTGTGTTGCATGAACGTTTCGAGTATAGTATGGATTCGCGCTTTATGAAACAAAATGATCACAAAAAGATATCCAGCTGTCATCCGAGACTGGTGTCTCATAAGAAGTTCCACTCTCGGTCTACACCAAGGTATATTTTTAAGGTATCCGATTTTGTTATTCCAAAAGGACTATTCTCAGAGTATCCCATCAGGACAATTGCCACAGACTTCTGCATAGACATTGAGATCAGAGAACACTTAATGCGGTTCTGTACAACTTGCATACAATTGTAAGTAACTTTTGATGGCATGAGTGTCGATAAGTGTAGTGGTTTGTTGCAGTATAAAGAAGGTCAGTGAGAGTTGTAAGCTGTTTTAAGTTTTTATAGCTGTGTATGTAATATAAACAGTCAATGTAGTGTACGTGTGTGTGCCTACTGTAGTAGCATGTCTTCATAGTATGAGTTATTAGTACAAAATTAGTTGAAAGTTATTCTAACTGGTATAACGTAAGCTAGACGTGAATACTAGTAGTCTTATGAAGTTTATCTAAAGAATAAACAAACTATTGCAACTAGATAATCTAGAAAATTTAAATAGAATTACACCAATATAGCAACAATAACTTGTATATATATTTTACAATTAATAATCTGTAGACAAAAACATACAAAAGGAATGAATTTCAGAAATGGGTATATTTGTTGTGAATATTTTTCATCTGGAATAAGAGAGTTATGCACTGATGTTACAGACATAGCAGTACCATCAAGCCAAATCGCTATAATGGAATAAAAATACACAAATACTCTCACCAAAATGATTAAATCACAAAAAGCAAATAAGGCTAAAGAAACCTTTTGAAAGGGTTAAAACGTAAGCTTGATATGATGATATCCTTGTCTAAACTTTGTCTTGTTTATGTTACAAACCTCTTTTTTCATTACGTAAACTAACGTAATTTTAAGCAAAAAACTGGACAAATTTGAAAATTTATTATGTTTATATATTTCAAACTTAAAGATAAACCAAAGCAATTTAAACATTTATGTGGTCTATCTATCCAGCAATCTGAACTCCTATACAAATGTATAGCTCCATACTTTCACTTTATTGAGTATCCAGATTATAAAAGTGCAGGAATCAGATTCCTTAATAAGAAAACCAAGTTATTTTCAGTTTTAACATCTTGGTGTTATTGGATTTATGGTGGGTGTTGTTAAAAGCACCATGTATTGTGTTTTCACTGGGTGAGTTGCATTTATAGACGCAATATTTTCAGAGATTAATTTAAAGGCTGAAAGCACTTATATTTCCCTGATGATGCCTTCTATTTATAAAGAAACTTTTCATGGTGAAACCGATATTGTTGTGGATGCTACTGAATTTAAATTTCAACAACCAACCAATTATAAACAAAACACTTTTATGTTTTCAAGTTATAAAAACTGTGCAACAGAGAAAATTTTAATTGGAATCTCTCCACAAAGTATAAGAAAAAAAGTTGTCTTTTTAATGTGTGCTAAACGCACAGACTTAACTAATTACCTAAGCACATTAGTAACATAAATTTCTCTATCATGGCATATGCGCAACAAATTTCTTCTGGCGTTTTAAAAACTTTGAGCTTTTTTAGCATTTCTTTTTTTTTTTTTTTTAGGTTGTTTAGGTGCTCCCAGAAGTCCTTACGGTCTTATCACGAAGCACCGCGGAAGAGCATTTAAGAAGTTTACGCCTCCTTCCTTACCAATATCGCTTGTTGAGCTGGAACCGGCGTTGAACGTCGGACCTCCGGGTTCTGAGCCAGAACTCTAACCACTGCGCCACGGCTGCTCGCATTTAAATCCATGCGATGGATTTAGGAGGAGCAGCAAGCTAACCACTTCGGCCACTAAGGTATACTATGCTGAGTAATTTAACATTATTTAGTAAACAAATGTATAACTTTATTAAACGACAAATAAATGCTACAAATTAAAATTAAGGAGGTATTACCGCAATTTTGAGGTAAAAGTAAAACTTGATATTATTTTTAACATAATTTGAAGTTTACATAAGTTAAATATTATGCAAACCGATATAGTATTTTTCTTCATGTTACAAGATACTAGAGAAAAGGGAAAAATCCGTATAACACATTTTTTTTCTCACATCTCCCGCATTTTTGTGTAAAACATTAATATTAGGGTCTATTAAGTACTTATTTTTCGACTTAAAATATACTCTTTTTTTTAATTTTTTGGGGGTAATTTAAATGAACAGAACACATTTGACCTGTTTAAAGCACAATTCCAAGTGAAAACGTTTTTTAAGTTATTTAGATGACGCACGGTGCCTTAGAAACCTTAAAAAATTATTCTCGCTTTCAACAAAACGAGAAATTAAAAAAGCTTTTTTAATTTAAACATACTAAATTCTCTATACTACATTAAACTTTACTTTTTACATAAGTAAAAACTCTTTGCATACATAAATACAAATAAATCTTTTCTTCCATTAATTATATTTTATACGAAAACGCGGGAAATTTGAGAAAAAAAATGTGTTACAGGTATTTTCCCTTTTCTCTATTGTCTTGTAACATGAAGAAAAATAGTATTGTTGTATTGGGTTAAACTAATACATATTCATATAAATTTAACACAATACAACAATCCACAAAAATTTACTATCAAAAAGCGCTTTAACATAATAAAAAAATAATTACCAATAAAACAACAATTAAACGAAGATCACATAGTTGTCATAGAACACTCCATATCTTTCCCACAATAACATCAAAGATGCTATTTAAAATAGGTTTTAACAAGATCTAAATGATTAAAAATCTAAAACCGTTCTTTGTGTGTCTTTTTTGCGTTCTTTGTGCGTCTTTGCGTAGTTTTTTTTTTTAATTATAAATGATTGGATATCATTTATATTAAAAAGCCTTGCACCTACTGCGCTCAGAAAATTTCGTTTTAAAATTTTATACATATAATTTAAAGTTGATCACAAGTACGGCCTAGTGTTTTTCTGCTTAGGGGTCGTCCATAAATTACGTCATGCTATAAGGGGGAGGGGGATTTGTTGGTTTTGTATGTTTACCCCTGGCTCACTGGGCACTGATGTTTGCAAACACAATATATAAAAAAACTATATTAGAAAAAGAGCTAATTATCAACAAGAATGTCCACCCCACTCTGATTCTATTTTCTACAATTTTAATGCAAGAAATATTCAATTCAATTATTATTATTATTTTTTCAATCTATTCGATTTATATTAACATCACTGGCACACTATGACGTCGTCAAACACATTAATAAATGTACTGAAGTATATTAATTATTTTTAACTATTCTTTGCAACGGTTTATATAATTATTTATCGAAACAGCGAATAAACATTTACAAAAAATCAATAAAAAACGGTTTATATAATTATTTATCAAAGGCGAATAAACATTTACAAAAAATCACTAAAAATAAATTCATTTAAAGCGTTTTGATTCCAGCGTTTCTCTACGACAAGACCTCAAGGACTTCTTCGAGTTTCCGCATTCTTTATTCCTAATTTTTATTGTTAACGATATCTTTATGTAAATATTATTTATTTTTATGTTTTATTCAATAAACTACCGATAATGGTTCGACAATTAAAAGTTTACATAAAATCTTTAAACTGATTAAATGAACTTTCTTCATTAAATTCTAATTTCAGATTTACAAAAGAATGCCTCAATGATTTTTGCTACATTTGGGAAATAAACTGTTATTTTCAACTTTTGTTTATTATGAGTAATTATAAATTACACAATTTATCTGTTGCTTCATGTAACTTGGAAAAAATATTGAAGTTTTATAATTAAATTTAAAACTCCGATAAAAAAACGATTTTTTTTACACTTGGGAATTAACTATTTCTGAATTTATTTACTTTATTTCGGAGTAATGTATAGAAAACATACAAAACAATTTGAATGTGCATCATTATTAAACATTTACGCCTTGTTGCACATATTTAGCTTTGATGAGCACTGAATATTCGATGGTAATAGTCATTAGATGGTCATACACCTAATATGCAATGTATAACTTTGCAATAACAATTTAGACCTCAATATTAATAAAATTGCTGAGACGCAAATATACGACTGATTAAATGCAAAAAAAAAAGTTGAGGTAAATCTGATTCCAAATTAGCTAAAATGCGTACACGCTCGCGGAAAGTGTGGAGCTTTCCTTCACACCGGTGTGTAGATGTAACTCCTAGACACAAGTGTGGAGTTATTTGCACACTTTTGTGGAAATTAACTTTTTCTAACTCGACTTCTGCACAGAAGTGTGTAGTTATTTCCACAAAAGTATGCAAAATAACTCCACACTTGTGTCTAGGAGTTACAGCTACACACCGGTGTGGAAGAAAACTCCACATTTTCCGCGATTGTGTAGAAATGTAGTATCGTCAGCCCAAAAGAGCCAAAGTTTGAATAAGAATTAGTTAACTTAATCGCGTAGAAAAACAGTATTATTATTTCAGAAAAGCCATGCCAAAGTTAACGAAGCATTATATGGATGCTAACTTTGCTGAGGTAAGAAAAAAAATGCAAAGCATAGTATAGAAACATAAAAAAGGCATAAAAATGATTTCAAAACGTTATATGATGGTTAAATTGCAGCAAGCGTTCTAAAAGATTAAAAAAAAAAAAAAAAACAGTAAAAAGGAGTCAACAGAAAAGAACTTCATTAAAAGTAAGTACATTTAAATTGGTATCAACAACTGGTGTAAAAAAAATATTGCTCTGTACGAACGGCAATTTCAAAGTCATAAATTCATTAAATTCTAAAATTCTACTAAATAAATAACAATGAAGACTTTAAAAAACAAACGAAAAAAAAAACAAATAATAATTTGTATTAAAACTTATTGTAAATTAATAACATCTATATATAGTTACATTAGGCGATAAAGAGAATTCACACGGACATGTTTGCTTGTTTATTAAAATTGCTTTGATATTGAGCAAATCTCTCTTCTAACAACGGACGAAAATGACGTATCAAACCCTTAAAGAAAAAAAGTTATTTATTCAAAAATAAAGAAATTAAAAGTACAAAAAAAGATAACATGGGGTAAATGTCAAGTTACTTTTTAAAATAGCGTTAACACTGATAAAACAACATTGATGTATTTAATAAAACAAATTTTTTTGCAAGAAGCCATTATAAGCCTTGATGTCTTTAAAACTAAAGATACGAATTTAATTCTAATTAGTTTTGTAAAAATTTAAGAACCTAGCTAATCTTATTTTTTTAGTAGGGTAGATACGGGTAATTTGGGTATCTAGATAATATGAGCATACCAAAAGATTTCTAAGACGTGACTATTGAAGTTCGAATTGCATTGTATTTATTTTGCAGCTCTCTTATAAAAACGCTAATTAATTTTTAGTATTTTGCACATAAAAGAATCTGCGGCGCAAAATTTTGATGTTGAAAAATAGATACTTATTTTTCATAAAGAAAAATATATTAGCTAGAAATCCGCTCCATTTTTGTTTGGATAACAATGCATAGAAGCATTTATTTTTGACTTCATTTAAAGAAGCTCAAATTACCCAGTGTTTTTTTATAGTGTTGTTATCGACTTTGACTAAATCGACTAAAAGTCGAAAGTCAAAATTATCGACTTTGAAAAATCGAATAGTCGATTTAATCGACTATGGACTTTCTACTAATTGACTAAAAGTCGATTTAGTTGAGTAAAATCTTAAAATAGTCATAACTTTTTATTTGATTTACTATTTCAATTTTTAATTTTTGTTTGCTCATTTAAAAACAATGTGTACTTTTATAACTATTATCTAGTTTTTTGATTTTTTTAAAATTTTATCTAAAGGTTATTCATAGCATGTTAGCATTATTTATACCAAATTAAACTTTCGATTATCTATTTCATTATTTTTTTTTCTTTTGTTTATTCGATGCTTGTGATATAAATACTTTCATACAAGACCGCTTTAAGTTGGCTCGGGGCCCTGGTAGAAGGGGGGAGGCCGAGCCAGCTAGGATTAAAAGTTGTGAAGGAACCTCAAAATGTCATCTACACAATCACATTGTAAATACCATTGTAATTACTTTATGATATATAGCAAGTAAATAATAATAATAATAATAATAATAATAATATATATATATATATATATATATATATATATATATATATATATATATATATATATATAGTAAATAAATATATATATATATATATATATATATATATATGTATATATATATATATATATATATATAGTAAATAATATATATATATATATATATATATATATATATATATATATATATATATATATATATATATATATATATATATATATATATATATATATATATATGTATTTATAAGCCGCGGAAGCGGCTTCACTTTTCGGATCAAACTTAGTCATCTAATGTATATAATATATCATTGTAGCAAGTATTTAAGGCGGTCCCTAAATCATTGGGTTCTGGGAACAGATTGTCCCGTGATTGGAGCAGGACAATCTGATCATATTATTTAAACAATATATTAAAAAATAGAAAACGAATATGAATTACTTTATTATTTATATTAAAATTTATTCAAAAAAAAAAAAAAATTATTTCCATACTTTGACTAAACCGACTTTTAGCCGACTTAAAAAAAAACTTAGAAAATATTAGTCGAAAAAACGTTTTTTTTTTTTTTTTTGTTCGTAAAACAAAATAGTATTTTTTCAATAAAAACTGGCTTAAAATTTGAACTTTTTATGAAAAGTTTCGTTAATAACGAACCATTATATTCCACAAATTAGTTCTAATTGTCAGGGCGGTATTTTTTTACATAATGTTAATTTTTTGAGCTAATTTAAAGTGCTCATATTATCAAGTGTCTGGATAAAAAAGTAGCGAAAGTGCACATATAGCACTTTCGCTACTTTTTTAAAATCTGTTTTTTAAAAAAATATGTGGTGTCCAGATATTTTAATTTTGGGCAAATAAATAATTATATGCCCAAAGTGGATCATAAGTAGTGATTCCTAAAATTTATTTATTCGCAAAATTTTTAGATCTAATTCGCATAATTATTTTTAATATTCTTAAAAATTATAATTGCTTAAGGTGCTCATAATACCTTAATCTACCCTAGCTGGTAAAAGTGACATAGACAAATCATGGTAAAAAAAAAAAAAAAACGTTTAAAATTAGGATAAAGTAATAGCAAAATTGGTACAAAACCTTTTCCTAAGATTTGGGTAAAAACTTTCATCAAGGTTTATCAGGTTAGGGTTTCATCAACCCTAATATAAAAACTGTTTTTATCATGGTACAATCTTTTTTCCCTGAGATATGAGTTAAAAACTTTTATAAAATCTATATATACTAAGATTATATAGTAAATAAAAATCATCCGACAACTGAAAAATAAAACCTTGCGTTTATTCAAAAATTATTTACTGAAGGTAAAAAAAATAATACGAAAAAACAATTGTTTATTGTACCAGTTAAAAAATTCTGTCCCGTTTTCTATAACTAAGTTAGGATTAATGCTTAAAATATTTTAAACAAAATTTTATTAAAACTAAGCAAATTGAAATGTATTAGTTAAATACGTATTTTTTCAAGTCACAGATGTTTTTCGAACTTATCGCAAACTTATAAATGTTTTCGAACTTATCGCAAACTTATAAATGTTTTTCGAACTTATCGCAAACTTATAAATGTTTTTCGAACTTATCGCAAACTTATAAATGTTTTCGAACTTATCGCAAACTTATAAATGTTTTCTTTATTGCTTTTATTCTAGATGATTATTTTAGAATTAAAATTACAAATCAAAAAGATACAACTGCATAAGTACAACCAGTGTTAAAAAATAAAACTTCTAAATTCAAACAGCCTCATTTTACCTCAATTATTGTAATTTAATAATAACCAATAACCAATAACAAATATCGTGTTGGTATATTGTATTAAGGCAAGAAATAACTGTTACTATATACTTAAAATTACCTGCACAGGCCAAGCTGCACCATCTCCCAAAGCACAAATAGTATGCCCTTCTATCTGTTTACTAATTTCCTGTAAACATTTTATAACAAAATGAAGCACATTAAAAAAATTAAGTACATTTAAAAGACAACAAAAATAAGAATAGGTATTTCTTCATAACATACCCATAGCATATCGATTTCTGCAGATTTGGCTTTACCATCAACTATATAATAAAAAACCATATATAAATCACAGCTCATAGATAAAACTTCAGCAAACTAGATATGGCACTAATTAGAGTTTCCGAAATAAAGGAAAATTCTAATACCAGTATTAGCATAAAATATCTTAATTACATTTTACAAGTTAATTATTTTAAATTTTTTTTTTTAAATTATAGTAGTATTCAACTCTTTTTTAATTGATATAAATTTTTTTTAAATATTTTTTTCAATTAAAATTAAATATTCAATTTTCCAAAGAATTAATAAAAATATTAATGCAACCCTAACATTTCATAACTCATCAAGCTTTGAAGATAAGTGGAAAAATTACCAGCAACAGAAAATGCTCTTTCGCTTGATTTTGACGTAAGCTGAATTGTTTTTTGAGTGGTACCTATCTTATTTAAATTCAAAGTTTGAACTTCACTTGTTTGCTTAACTATCTTTATTACAGATTGCAATTATATAATTGCACATTGCAGATATTGTTAAAACTTCTTCAGCAATTTTATTATCTGATGAATTGACATCGAAAATATTCAAAAATTCTTATACTTATGCAATATTCTGTTCAATTATATTTTTGGCATGTTGAACTGTTCCTGACTTTGATGGATATTAGAAGCCATTATGATTTTGTGACATTTGAATTTGAGTTGTGTAAATATCTGATTAACAACATTTGTTAAGTAGCTTTTTTAAACAAAAAGATGTGAACATCTTTTTAGCTGTAAAAACATCACCAGAACAGCCAGAACAACAATTTTAACCAAACCCAATTGATGTTGAAAATTGTTTTCCACATAAATTCTTTATGTAAAAATTTATATTTATACATCTTTTAATGGTTATTCTGATTCATTCATCAACTATTATGTTGAATTTTTTACAACATTTTTTCAAAACAGAAATTTTGACAAACAGCTCTAATTTTTTGATATCATAAAACAAGTTTTGTAACTTTTCAGAAAATCACTTTTTTGAACAAAGTTGCATTCTTTATTATATTCTGTTATTTTTTTAATTCCTAGCGAAATATTTGAAGAGCAATTTATTCAAAATTTCTCGTTTACTAATCTGTCTACTTTCACTTGCCTTTTTTTAACTTTATATCAGATGCTTCATCTGTATTGATATTTTAATAACTATATTGAGAATGGTCCTTAATATAGATCAATCACTCAAAAATGGCTCTTAATATAGATCACTCACATGAGAGCTCAAACCTCTGCATGCTATTTTAGAGAATTGTACAAGATATTTTGCTTTGCTAGTCAAACCATATTATTTTGCTTCACTAGCCAAACCATATTATTTTGCTTTGCTAGCCAAACCATATTATTTTGCTTTGCTAACCAAACCATATTATTTTGCTTTGCTAGCTAAACCATATTATTTTACTTTGCTAGTCAAACCGTATTATTTTGCTTTGTTGGCCAAACCGTATTATTTTGCTTTGTTGGCCAAACCATATTATTTTGCTTCACTAGCTATACCTTACTATTCTGTAAAATATTTCGAAACAGCAGAGATTTTAGCATGTTGATTTTTTGGTACTTTGTTTACAGTTTAGATTTTACTGAAATAAAATAAAAATTTGATTTGCTATAATTAAGTATTTTTAATCTTCATTTACCGACCAAATAAAAAATGCTTATTTATATTAAGAGCAATCATATAAATATAATACATAATATAAATAAGATCATTCAGGTCATATTTTAAAAATCTGGAAAATTGTTTGGGTAAAATATTCAGAAAAATCCACAATATATTTTCCCTTTTAATAGCTGAGTTGTTTCCAATTTTTGTTTTTAAACTTTTGTTAACTTTTGTATAAGTGATGAGTGAAAAAGCTTAAAAAACTAAAATATATCACTAAAATTGTATGTATGGAAAAAGCTTAGGATGTCTGCAAAAAATTTAAAGTTGACAAAAATATCCAGAGTTCCAAAAATATCCGGAAAAAGATAATCCCTGAGCAAAAGATTAACTTTTTTCTTCGAATCGCCAGTTTTTTTACATGTGTAATTTTTTTTTAAATGTGTAAAATTAATTTTTATAACAAAAGTCTGAACTAGAGCAATTAATATCAAAAACTGTAAAAAAAAAAAAAGAAAAATATATTTTATTAAATATTATTAGTGGAAAAATTTAGTTTCATAATGGTTTTTAGTACAAAACTGAAGAAACTCTAGACATAACTATTTGCTATTAACTATAATTGACAAAAAGAACTCATGATTTGTATGAATCTCAATCAACATGATTTGCAGAATCAGAATTGATTCTGCAAAATTGTAAATATATTAGTGATTGAGTAATATATCACTAAAATAACACCATTTGACAAAACACAAATGAAATAGACACAAATAAAAATGCATTTAAAATAAATAATAAAAAAGCAAGAAGCATTTAAATAACAATATCATATAAATTATATAAACAATAAATAATTATAGATATTATAATGACTAAAGAATTACTAACAAAAAACTTAAAGTAAAAATTTATTAATTAAATTTATGTAAATCAAAATTTTTGTTTTTGAAAATCAGATGAACTTTTACTTTTCTTTATTCAAAAATCAGAAACTGCAATATAAAAGTTATATAAAATTTTAAAAAAGTTACCAAATCTTTTCATTATGTTATTCATCCAGCCAACACCCTCTCGACATGGTGTACACTGTAAAAAATTAGGCCTTTAATATTAAAAATGATGATGTTAATCTTAATAAAATTAATAAAATCTAAATTCAAAAACTCTTGTTTAGTTTTAATATATACAATTCAAAGATGTTTTAAAATATTAAAGTTTATTCTGTCCAGTTCCCAGTTCCCAGTATGAAAATAGCAAATAAAATAGAATATAAATAAAAAAGTAAAAAAAAAGAAGAGTATAAAAATCAAAATAAAAAATAGCATTATAAATGATTTACATACAAGTACAAAAATAAAAATCCACAATCATTATCATATCATGGTATAATATCAGTCAAATTGCTTCTTAACAACTTTGTTTTAATATTTAAAGTGTGTGCATAAACTTTTAGCAAAAGAAAAAAAAAAGTTTAGAATATAAATATAAAATATATTAATGCTTGATTAAGTACACACAAATTCTCATTGATGATGTTTTATGGTGATATATGTGGTACTGCACACAGACACACAAAGGCTATACAATAGTTTCAGATTGCAACAATAACCATCTAATTTTGATAAAAATTTACTGTTATTTAATTTGCAAAATTAAAAAAATTTTTTTTTTTTTTCAAATTAAATAACAGTAAATTTTTATCAAAATAATTTGCAAAAAAGTATATGTATATAATTATTATTAGAAACAGGTAGGGATGGCAATCCCGGGATCCTGAAATCCTGGGATTTTGTACAAACTATTTATCCCAAAATCTCAGGATTAGTCTCTGTAATTTCCTGGGATTTCGGGATCGTCAAAAAAAAAGAAAAGTTAATAAAGTTTAACCTTATGATTGTATTTAGTAATTTTTATATCGTCTTTGGTATAGTAGCTGTTTGGTTGTAAAACTATTTATTCTCTTTGCAATGTTTTCCTTTTAAAACTCTTTTTTTCTGTATTTTACTAAAAAAAATAATTTCATAAAAATTCTGGCTCTTTCCACCAGCAACTACTTATATTTTTGTTATTTTCTATAATATACTAGTTTTGATATTATAATCTATATAACTTATATTATAATATTAAATAAATTAAATTTAAGTGCTTGCTGGTAAAAAGAACAAGAGTTTTTAATAGAAGGTATACATTAATTAATTTTGAAATTTCTGCTTCCAAAAGTATGAACGATTTTAATTCCATTTTTATATCCATTAATTTTAATTTTCAAATGTGTGATTTATGAAAATACGTGATTTAAGAAAGTTTTACGTCATGCATATTTATATTATTTTTTAATTTTTATTATTATTTATACTGTGTTACCATTTTAAGGTATTGTTTTATAATTTATAATACTTAGGTTTATTAGTTTTTAAAAGTCTTAGATAAGATTTAATACAAGTTAAAACATGATTCAACCTTATTTTAGAAGTTCATTAATGTATTAAATATTTTAGTTATATTATCATTAAATTAATCATTTTTAAGTGTTTGATGAGTGCTTCAAAAATATTCAATTACGTTTGCGTTTTTTTATATTTAATCCCGGAATTTTCCAGGGACAAATTTCTCAATCCCGAAATCGCAGGATTGAAAATTTTCGGGATTTTTGCCATCCTTAGAAACAGGCTCTACACACAAAAAAAAATTATTAGGTGACAAATTTTGATAGAATATTTTGAAAAATATCATCAATTACATGCATTAAAAAAATAATTTACAAACCTGACCACAGCTTTCATGCTTGTAGAATTCGATAAGTCTAGCAATACACCTGACAACATCACTCTAGAATAAAAAATTTTAATTACTTTAACAAGTACTAACTATTATAAATATATTAACTGTTATTATAAATATATTACTTGTTATTATAAATATATTACTTGTTATTATAAATATATTAACTGTTATTATAAATATATTACTTGTTATTATAAATATATTATTTGTTATTATAAATATATTATTTGTTATTATAAATATATTAATTGTTATTATAAATATATTATTTGTTATTATAAATATATTAATTGTTATTAGTGATGTACCGATTAATCGGCATCGGCTAAATCAACCAATTTTTGCACAGTTGGAATCGGTATTGGCTTTTTTTTTATTAATTTACCAATTTTCCAACCAATGGTATTTTAATACTTTTATCCTGCACTTTGAGAAATTGTTTATATTGACTTTGTTTACAGGCAAACTTGTTTATTCTTAAGATGATGTTTATAAGCTTTAATTTAAAAGCTGAATGTATTTATACTTTTACTACCATGTTGATTTTAGAACAATTTTATTTTGTGTTGTTCTATTGTTATACTTAAAAGTTCTATTTATTAAAATTTCTATTGTTTGTTAAAATTTCTATTATTAATTTCTATTAAAAGTTCTATTGTTATACTTAAAAAACCTATTTAAGAACTGATATTTATATGTATTCAAGTATAGCCTTCTATATTTCTATATGATTATTGCTTAGATATCTAAATTACTAATAAATTAATAAAGTTACAGAAATAAAGTAAACTTCTATCTTAACACGATTTTCTTTTTAAAATTGAAATAAAAAGCCTTTTTCTAAAACTGTATTTATTTTTTGAAAGTTTTTTTTCATAGTAAAAAAAACTAAAAAATGTATATTTTTTCAACTGAATTTTTCTAATATTTTTTAAAATAATGGTTTGGCACTGATTTGGGTCCAAGTATTTGTTAACCAGTTCTGATTCCATGAAAAAGTTTACACAATTTAAAGTTATATGGTCTTATATTTTCATAACTTTAATAATTACAAAATTCATCGGTATCAGCTTTTTACCATCAATCAGCATCAGTTTCAGTATACACAACTGTGGTATCGGTAATTCACTACTTGTTATTATAAATATATTGCTTGCTATTATAAATATATTACATGTTATCATAAATACATTACTTGTTATTATAAATATATTACTTATTATTATAAATATATTGTTTTTAATATTGCTTGTAAAGCATTTACTTGATAGAGCAACAGAATATTAATGTTAGCAGGATAATTAGCATTTTAAAGGTATAATCTCTTTATGCTTATTTTATGAAATCAATACCCTAGAACATATCTTACAAATATCACTACTATCAATCCTCTAGAACATATCTTACAAATATCACTACTATCAATCCCCTAGAACATATCTTACAAATATCACTACTATCAATCCCCTAGAACATATCTTACAAATATCACTACTATCAATCCCCTAGAACATATCTTACTAGTATAACTACTATCAATCCCCTAGAACATATCTTACAAATATCACTACTATCAATCCCCTAGAACATATCTTACAAATATCACTACTATCAATCCCCTAGAACATATCTTACAAATATCACTACTATCAATCAGTCTATTATGACCATAAGTTTTGGAATAGAAAAGAAATGAGAAAATGATTAGAAATAAGAAAATGGAAGAATGATTTAATCTCAAATCTCACTTCAATTCAGAATAAGGAAAAGAATGTTGTTAAACTTGACGAAATAAAATATATTTAATTCTAAATGATTTTGTAATAACAAATTTAAAAACTTTTAAATCCTATTCAAGATGTTCAATTTTTTGAAAAATGAAAAAAACTAAATCAACATTATTTTTCTTGACTTTCTTAAAATATTCAAGTCTTTAGCCATTACTTGAGAGAGAGAGAGAGAAATATAATGCATAACCTAACTTTCATAGAGTTAATTGCCTAACAAGAATGCTAAATATATATTTTTTAAATTATTGCTAAATAAAAAGTACTCAATTTGTAATTAAGAAGTTTTGAATGCAACCCCTACCACATTCCTTATAGTACAGCGCTTATGTTGGTTACCCGTGAAACACTCTTGCTTGGGAAGGTTCGTGCTTCAGAGTTAAAGAGTTAGGAGAGGGTTGCAACCACAACTTAAAGAGTTGGAAAAAAAGTCCTAACTGTGGTGGCCCTACTGGACTTAGAGAGGTGAATAACAAAAAAAAAAAAAAAAAAAAAAAAAAAAAAGTGACAAAACAAAATAAAATTTTTAAAAATCAAACCTGCTTATTCATAACAATTATGGCAGCTGTTCCAAGACCAGTTTGAGCTCGAATTAGATCATCAAAATCCATGAGAACATCTTCACAAACTCTAATTAAAAAAATCAACTATTAAACAGAACAATAAAAAGTTAAGTTAACTGCTAAATGTTAACAAATTAATAAAACTGAAATCAATAAATAACTCCTAATCAACAAGTGAATCACTTAAAAAAAAATCGATAAAAAACAAACAAACAGAATTAACAAAAACAACAGCATTTTAACATTAATGAATGGAAGTTAAAAATTCTTCAAAAGTTTAAATTAAAAAGAATAAATTCATTTTTAAAACTTAACTTATTATGTACTTATTTTGCAAATTTTAACATTTCTACACTAATTAAAACTTTTAAATTTTTTGACTAATGTACCAATAAGGTAACAGAGAGAGCTAACAACTACAAATCAACAACTAACAACTGCAAATCAACAATGAAATTTAAACAAACTTTTTCGGTATAAGTGGAGTTGATGAACCACCAGGTATAATACAGAGCAAGTTGTCCCAACCACCTAACAATACAAAAAATTAAAAGAATATCAATGCTAGTAAATAAACTTCAAGTTAAAATTATTTGAATTATTTTTATACAGATTTTTTTTGGTTAAAAAAATATTTAAATGATAGTATTTGAAACTAACAAGGAAATTAAGTAATTAAAAGTATTTAGATATTTAAAAGTATTTGAAAGTCTACAAACAATCATTTTAAGTATTTAGGTATTTGAAAGTCTATAAACAATCATTTTAAGTATCTAAGTATTTGAAAGTCTACAAACAATCATTTTAAAACCATGCACCGAGAACTCCACCAGCATGTCTTTCAATGAGTTCTTTTAATGGAATAGACATTTCCTCTTCAACTGTACAAGGATGGTTTACATGTCCAGATATGTTAAACAGCTGAAAACAAATAATTTTGTAATAAAAAATGATTTATTTAAAAAAACCTTTTTTTTTCTTTCGCAAAAAAATTAAGTAATTTTTTAAAATATTATTTATTAACTTAATTATTAGTCTGATGGTCAGTACAATAGGCATGGTGACAATCAGTACGATAGATATAATGACGCTCTGTACAATAGGTACAGTGAAAATCAATACAATTCAAACAAGGGAAAAAACAATAGCCACTAAACAGTTATTTTTATACTCAAAAAAAAATTAACATAAGTTAAACCATTTTTAATTTTATAAGAATTGTTATTAAAATTTTATCTTAAACAAAGTAATAAACAACCTTTTGTCCTGAATTACGAGGTCTTCCCATACTAGCAAACCAGCTGCCACCACGACGACAAATTTCCTGAATAGATAAATTATTAAACTATAAAACCAATAATAAAATAAAGCAAATCTAAGTCATACATACACTTATAAATCTTTTAAAAAAAGAAAAACTTAATTTAATTTTAAGCAAAGTTAAAAATATTATTTATACAACAAATAGTTAAAATAAATAAGAAAACAAAAAACAAAAACAAAAAATTTTTTTTGTAAAATTTTTTTAAAACTTCATAATGGGCATACTGTTGACTTTTACAACCTCTAACAAATCCTTTTAAATCCAAGGATTTTGTTTTGCTACCTTATTTTATGTAGCCTACCCAGGAAGCGCCTTTGGTTGCAGGCGTTTGTCCATGCTTAAAGTAATTTTTTAAGACAACTTGAGCACGTTTTTATATAGTAAGCGTTTTAAGAATTTGCGGCCAAAAAAAAACTATAAGAAACTAAGAGAATAAAATAGCAATACTTGAAGAAAAGAACCAAAGACTATACGAAATAGAAAATCTAAATAAAATAAGCACTAAATGAAATATTAAAAAAAGGAAATTGTTATCAAAAAAATAATATACCTAAATATTTTACTGTTTTTGTTTTCTTATTTTTAGGGCGTTTGTTATTCTAATTACCAAAATTGATACAAGTCGAGGAAAAAAAGTAGATAAGAATATAATGAAAATAAAATTATTTTTTGATATACTTTTTTTTTTGCAACTTTATTCAGTCAGTATATTTAGGAAAGCTTTCGCTTTCCTGTATATTGATAAAAACAGTAATGTTTAGCAAAAACATTTGAAGAACAAACTTAAAAAAGTTGCCAAAAATTGATAGCAAAATTAATTGCTATTTATTTGGGAAAAAAAAAAAAAATGTAAATGTAAAAAAATAAAACGTTATTAATACTAATATTTAGTATATAAAATATTTGGTTGTTTTCAATACCCCCATTGAAATAGTCTGCAATTTTGTAGGATTATCTAAATTTTGTATTTAAACCCGACAGTTTATTTCCTGATGAACTATTGTTATTGACGATGCTCCAAAAGCTTGTGGGCTATTGCATTATTAATTTACTGAACTTTTTTAACGAAATATTTAGGAGCTTATTTAAAAGTTTTTAAATACATTTTTTTTAAACAGAGCAATTGTTATGTTCATTATCTCTAGTAATTCGTATAAAAATTGGAAATTAGGCAATATAAAAGAAACAATTTCAGACATGCATCAAATGTGGTAAATACATTTATTAAAGAAACCATGTTATTCTTTTATTTAACTTATTCCATCATTGCAAAATTTATTAATCAAATAATATATTTTACAAATAAATAACAATATATTTTCTTATTTTCCTATTAAATAAGTATTAGAAAAAAACGTCAAATATAGCAAAAAGACTTTTAAAAGCAAAATGACTTACAAAACGAATAAACAGAAGAAGAAAAAATTAACAAAAAATTAATAAAAATTACAAAAAGTAAATTGAAAAAAAGAAAAAAGAAATTTTTTTATTTGTTTTTTTTAATTATTAAATTTTCTAGTTTATAAATTAGAAGAATTTTTTAGTAGAGAAGTTTAGCTTTTCGCTGTGAATTATTGAAGCACATTATAAGTTAAAAGATGCGAACTGTCGTGGTCAATTTGCCTAAAAAAATTAGTTTAAATGTTGACAAACAAGGTGTGCAACCGCACGTGCTTTCCAGGAAGGCTTGGTAATTATCTATAAATTTTCCATTGGATTTAAATCTGGTATCTCTGCTGGCCAACCCAACTGACTTCTATTATTTTGGAACCATCTCTTTGAAATAAAAGCTATATACTTTAAACTATTTGCAAAGAACTTTTAATTTATTATTTGTATCACATTATCCCAGAAAAATAGATTAGTCCATTGCTAGACATTCACTTCTTGATGACAAGACGCTACCACTTCTTGATGACAAGACGCTACCACTTCTTGATGGCTTAGAATAGGCATCTTGAAAATGATAGATGAGCTTGCAGTGACTTTTTTAAAAATTATTTTCTTGTTCTTTACCTCTCTTCTTTACTTTCTGTTAACTCCTAACTAAAACGTTGCTTGCTGTCTTGTTTTCTTTTAACTAAAATGTTGCTTGCAGCCTTGCTTTCTGTTAACTCCCAACTAAAATAGTGATTGTATTCAGCTTTGCTTGAAAAGATTTTTTTTTTTAAAAAAAAAAACAAAAGTTATTTCCTAATTAAAAAAATAATTTTTAACAAAATAATACAAAATTATAATAATCAATATAAAACATAAATAAAACATATCAATATAAAAAAATGTAACAAATCTGTTTATTTAAAAAAAAGAAAAAACATGTAAAATCTGTTTATTTAAAAAAAAGAAAAAGTTAAGAAACCAACTAAAAATTTTGCATAGTAATATTATTGTAAATTTTTTAATAATCATTCAAATGCAAACTTTTACTATAAAATGGAGTTAAACAACTTTCAAAGAAAATTACTTAAAAAAATCAGTCCAGAAAGAAAGACAAATAGATGGTTCTGTTTTTTTATTTTCAAAATAAAGTTAAAAAAAAAAAGATGTGACGATGATGATGATGATTGATGATGATGATGATGAGATTGATGATATGTGAAAATATTATTTATATTTGAAATAATAATTACAAATATAAATTTATCTATATTGAAAAATTAAATTTTTATTTATTTGATAAACATATGTAAAATATTTAAAATTAAAACAGAATAATTAAACATACAGGAGCAACAGCAACTGTTTCCACATTCGCAACGGTGGTAGGACAACCAAAAACTCCAATATCAGCTGGAAAAGGTGGCTTCAGACGTGGTTTGCCTTGTTTCCCTTCTAGACTCTCAATAAGTGCCTGCAAAATTGAATAAAAAAAATTAAAACAAAAAAACTTTGAACTATTACCAAAAAATTTTTTTTTAATATTAACTATTACTTGAAGTTTATTATTACTTTAACATCAAGATATCTACAACTTTACAGCTTTAGCATATTTTTCACTACTGAAGTTGAAATATTAACATATTTCTCTCAACAACATATTTTTCACTACTGAAACTGTTCACTGTTGAAACATTAACATATTTCTCTCTATTACAGCTAAAACTTTAACACACTTCTGACATCAATGGATAGGTTTCCATAGTACTGTATTATATATTTTACAGGTTTCCATAATGCCATATTTTTTTTTTTTTTTTTAATTTTAATTCACCTCCTCAAAGCCGAGAAGGCCACTACAGACGAGGAGGCTACTTATTTGTGGCTATAACCCTCTCTCAACTCTAAAACTCCGAAACACAAACCTTGATGAACAAGGCCGCTGCGCGGAGAAACGAGTTGAGCGCGGTACTACCAGGGACGTGATGGGGAGCGAACTTGAAACCACTCATTTATGAAGCGAGCGCTCTACCACTACACCACTACCGCTTAATTAAATATAGGATTATGAAAAAGTTAAAGCAATTTGTTGCAGCCAACACCCTCTAGCATTGACTTGTTTTGAAAATCAGATTTATTGTGATACTACCACTAGGTAGAAGCTCCTCCAACCTTTACCCACAACTAAATTAGCAGCATCAAAATTTTCTTACTAAATTAGTTGCTATCACACAAGCTAATGAGCCAAACTTGGTTAAATATTACATCAGTTTAATGGCATGAAAACATATTAAATAGAAGCTTATAAGACTTATAATTATAGAAAATTTTTTTGGATTATATTTATTTCATTATTTTTATTACATACTTTGCTTAAACTAAAATTTTTTTTACTTCAGATAGAGTTTTACTTGGACCATTTTTTTACACTTACTTTGTACCTTTTTACTGTTGAACATTTTTACTTGAACCATTTTTTTACACTTACATCATACTTTTTTACTCTCTGTTGAATATTTTATTCTAAAAAATAATCTAGGCTTTTATAAATTGACAAGTGTAGAAATTGTGTTGAATTTATGTTGCAAGCACAATATTGTTCTGAAATTTAAAAAAATATATAATAAGATTGTTAAAAACAAAATCAACATTTGTTTCTAATACCTTTTAATTCTTACAAAAAACAAAAATACAATTACAATTGAATAAATTTACAAATTTAACCATTTAATATTTGTTTAGCATTTCATTAATCATTTATGGTAATCACAATCATGTGGTAGTAGGTTAGTGAAGAACACTCAGCTCGAAATTTAGAGATTTGTGGTTCAAATCCACCTTACACATCTGGAAGTACTGTGCTTAACCTGTTTCTCTAGGCAGTGTCCTTGTTCAATAAGATTTGTGTTTCAAAGTTTAAAATTGAGAGAAAGAGTTACAAATAAATTACATGATTAGCGTCCTTGGCTGTAGTAGCCCTTTGGAGCCTCATAATTTAATAAAAAAAAGAAGAAAGAAAACTACTTTTTGTTCTAATAATAATATATATATCCATGCTAAAAGAGAAATAACGCACCCCTTTAAAACCTAAAATATCATAGCTGTTGCTATAAATAAAACCATAGAGTTGAAACCTTTGGATGAGGAGATTATGAAATAATAAATGAGCATTTAAATATGAATATTGCTAATAACAATAATACCATTGTGAATGTAGCTTTTAGAAATTTATATGGACAAAAAAAGAGCTTTAAACAAGTTGAATGATATTGCGTTTGTACTTACAGTTTTTAAGGCATTCCACAATTTTCCCACTCTATTTGTAAAGAAATTAAATCTTACTGGATAATTTGTTACTAGTTCAATATTTAATTTATGCCTTTACTTATGTGTATAAATCCTAGATTATCAATTACTGGAAATGTAAAATTTACCCAATGAATTTTTTCATACCCATGAACAACTTTATACATATCAATTAAGTCGCTGCGCTGTTCTCTTAAATTGGTTAAATTTAAATATTTTAGGACATTCTTTGAATGTTAAATTTTTTTAGCTCTGAAGAGATTCTTGTTAATTTGTGTTGAATTTTTTCCAGCCTTCTTTTTAGATACAAACACCATACTACATTTGCATATTCTAAATGCAGGCTTGGTCGGGAAGCGGGAGCGATCGCTCTCTAATACTGACCACGGAAATTAGATTTAGTTGCAAAAAACTGGCCAGGTTTTTTAGTCGTTTTGAGAACATTTAAGTTTATGTACAAAACAAAAAATTTTTTTTTTACGGACATACATGGAAACATAACAAACTTGAATGTTCTCAAAATATCTTTGTGCGAAAGAATAAAAAGAATACTCGCGAACAGTAATAACCCGCCAAATTAACGAAGAAACTAATTCTATTTGTTCAAAAAATATGCTGACTTAGCATAATAATGTTCTAGAGTATTCTGTTGAAATGTTTTAGGAATTGTAGAACTCACGATTTGTTACGTTTTGAGATTTCTAGTTTTCTTGTTTTAAAAATATACATCATTTGTTTACAAAAATAAATATTTTAAATATATACTAAATTGTTAAAATTTCAAAAGTTTATTATAAATTATAGATTTTATTAGTCTATTCTTATTTTTTATTTAAAAAGTATGTAATCTTTATGTAAATGTAATTTTGTGTATCTGTTTTTTATCGTAATGTATCTTTTAAAGCAATTTATGATTTAAACAAAGACTTACAAAAATAATTGCGTTTTCAATGAAGTTATAATCGTTATAGTTAATAAAACTAACTATGTTACAAACATATAAAAAGTTTCTGGTTACTAAACACAAACAACGCATACAAAGTAGTATCTCGCGGATGAACAAGCACCGCGCCTGAGGTCATGACAGAACACAAATATATATACCAAATAATTAGATATAAAGTAAAGTTTCTATATATTAGTTTACTAACTCTAATTGTTTTCGCTTAAGTTGCCATTCTTGAAACTCGTTATACTTTTTTCTGTTTTAAATACTAATTAAAATTAAAAAGCCCACTCACTAAACATCATCAGCGATATTATGAAGCAGTTTCGCTTCCTCGTTATAAAGTATTTTTAACTTTTTTAGTTGATTTCTATCTTGTTAATTTAAATGTTAATTTCTATAGTAATTCAATGATTTAGTTATTTGATTTGTTTATCTTACTAAGAAGAATTGCTTCAAATATGTTAAACTTTTCAAACTACACGAAACATAAAATAGGTATTGAAAAAATTAACTTTTTTATTTATAAAATAATTTAGCTTAAATAAAACTAAAACTTGCAAACTTTGCTAAATAAAGAGCATTTGTTTCATTTTTAAACAATCGTAAGTTGTTACTTTATATAAAAAACATCGCTTAATTTTATAAAAAAAATTATAAAAGAGCAATGTTTCGAAAATATTTGTTCTAAACGTGATTTATTTAGCTTTAAGTTTTTCGCGTTTAAAGATATTTTACTTGCCTAATTTTTTTTTTTTTTTTCTAATTGTCTCTCATTGGTCCAATTAATCTTTAGCGCATTTTTTTTTTTGCTTTTTAAAATGTTCTCAAAACGATTAAAAAATCTGGCCAGCTTTTCGCAACGAAATATTATTTACGTGGTCAGCAATCGAGAGCGATCGCTCCTGCTTCCCGACCAAGCCTGTAAATGTGGCCATATAGTTTCAATCATTGTGTAACTTTGAATCATTTGTTGATCTATTATGTTTAGAATTTATTAGCAATATTTTGCTAATAAATTCTAAACATAATAAATCAACAAATAAAATAATTTGATTTTAAAAAACTGCATCATTAAGTACATAAGTTTTCTTTTCTTCATTCTCAAAACACAAGTAATTACTGAAATGTTCTACAGTAGATTCTATGAACTTTTTTTTTTAATTTTTTTAACCTATTTTTTTTTCAAAATTATTTTTTTTTTCTATTATTTTCTATTTTATTCTAACTTCTTACGAATGAACCAAATAAAGACTAGTTAAAATAAAGGTCAAAAGAATAAAAACAAAAAAAAGATAAAAATAAATTGCATTCAGGTAAATTTAAAAAATGTAAAAACAATAATTACAGTTTCTTCTCCACAAATATAAGCACCAGCACCTCTGTGCATAAACACATCAAAATCATATCCTGTCCCACATGCATTTTTTCCAATTAAACCTGCTTTGTAAGCTTCTTGGATTGCAACCTAATTAAATAATTGATAAGTTATGATTTAATAATATAAATATAACATTTTAAAAAAATATTTAAAATCTAAATATTAGAAACCTGCATATTTGATGCCTCATTATAAAACTCCCCTCGAATATATATGTATGCAGCTCGAGCTCCCATTGCTCGACCAGCTATTAAACAACCTTCAACTAGTTTATGTGGATCATGACGCATAATCTCTCGATCTTTGCATGTTCCTGGTTCACCCTCATCAGCATTAACAACAAGATATTTAGGTCTGCCATCAGATGGTTTGTTCATAAAACTCCATTTGAGTCCAGATGGAAAACCTTGAAAAAATGAATAAATTCAAAAGCAAGAAAAACAATATATTATAAAATATACATAACAATATTCTATGGTGTACATTATCAGTTTATGGTGTACATTATCAATCTATAGTGTACATTATTAGTCTATTGTGTACATTATTAGTCTATAATGTATATTCTCAGTCCATAATAGACATTTTACTTGATTAATTCAGTTTAACCAAAACAACGCATAGAAATAAAATGAAAATATATAAAACATAGATCACATTAATCTGGTAATATATCTTTTTTTATGATTTTTTTACCACTTTTAACTTTATAGTTCCAAAACATATATATTGTAAACATATATCTTAAAAACATATACTGTTAAAACATATATCTTTAAAGCATATTTCTTGAAAAGGTCATTAAATACTGTATAGCTTTAACTGAAACATGCAAAGTTAAACAATGGGACTACCCTAGGATAAAAACAATGTGACTATCCTTGGATAAAATAATAGAACTACCCTAGGTCAAAAACAATGGAACTTCTCTAGGATAAAAACAATGGGACTACCCAGGATAACAACAATGAGACTACTCTAGGATAAAAACACTGAGGCTACCCTAAATCTCAAGACTTTTTGACCTTTTTTTAAGTTGCATTAAAAAATAAAGGTGAAAACCTTAATATAAAAAAAAATAAATAAAAAGATGTGTTTATGGTAAAAAAAGTCTCTTTTAACAACATTTACACAACCTCAACAAATAAACTACATTTTTATGTTGTCTAAAAGTCAAAGCAATTAAAATAATGCAGAAGTACATAAAGTTTTATTGTTTTTTAAAAAACCACAAAAATAATGACTAGAGAGTTTTTAAACTAATAGTGTTTTTGTTTTTTAAAAACATTTTTTTTAAACATGCAAGGAGTGTTGCTACATCAATTATCTTATAGCCTTCTGCTACAAGGGAATGTTGCTACATCGACTATCTTGTATATATATATAGTATATATATATATATATATATATATATATATATATATATATATATATATATATATATATATATATATATATATATATATATATATATATATATGTATATATATATATATATAGTATATATGTATATATATATATATATATATATATATATATATATATATATATATATATATATATATATATATATATATATATATATATATAGTATATATATATATATATATATATATATATATATATATATATATATATATATATATATATATATATATATATATATATATATATATATATATATATATATATATAGTCTGACTCGCAACAGAGTGCTGCTACATGGACTGAGGGTTTGGTTAGGGCAGGCAGTCTAATATTTAACAAAAATAACAAAATTATTTAAGTTTTAAAACTTTTTCTGGTCTGGTTTATTAGCGCTCTTTTTAAAACTACAGTTTATGGAAGAAACTTTTCGAATAATATATATATATATATATATATATATATATATATATATATATATATATATATATATATATATATATATATATATATATATATATATATATATATATATGTGCACTCATTTACTCCTGCTTCGGCAGGAGTAAATGAGTGCACAAGCTATAAATAGCCTGTCTATACCCGTCTTTGCAAGCTACACTGGCTCTGCCTGCCTAGATAGCCTTGCACAGGCTTTTTTTTACAAAATTAAAATTTTACATCTTGATAAATTTTTTTTTTATTCTGAAAGTTTATTTTGTTGATTCTTCATGCCAAGTATAGCAAAAATTTTAATTGTAATAATAAATTTTTTTTTAGCAATAAAAAGACAGAAAAATAACTTGCTAAAAAAAAAATCTTAACTTTTTTTTTAATAATTTTTTATACTTAATTTTTATTTAATAACTTAATAGTTAATTAAATAATAAATAAAAAACAAAAATCAAAAGTTATATAATCAATTGTTCTAATAAAACAACAATATATAAAAAACTTTTATACATCAAATAGTTGTTTTATAAAAACGAATGATCTTAATTATTTTATTATGTTCATTCAGTTCTCTTCTTCTTTATTATTTTATTATTTTCATTTATTTCGCTTCTTCTTTGTAAATGAAAATGTCATTGTATATAGAAATTTCTACAATTCTACAATTATTAACAAGTAGGAGAGTGACAAATCATTTAAAAAGACTTTGTTAATTAAACTTCAAATATTTGGATACTTGTAAAATTGAGACAATAGTTTTTAAAAGTTACACTGCAGTTTTCATCTTTTGCACTAATAACTCTGAAGTTATTAGTGTGTGCTCTACTTAGTGATATTTTTGTTATGTTTTGGTTTTGGTTTTGTTTCTCGATTTTTAATTAGACCTTTTTTATTCTCTAGTTTTATCAGTTTATCTAGTTTTATCTAAATTTTGTTGCGTTTATAATCAAAGATATAATTAAACCTAAAGCAACTCAAAAAATGGCACATCCTTCACAACCATAACATTTCTTTCTTCAATTGTCTTCTATATTGTCTTATTAAAATAATGGAATAAAATATAACATTTTTTAGAATAATATGGGACTGTTATAGCTGTTTGAAATAACTTGTTCAATTTTTATTTTATTTTTTATACCAGAAAATTCAAAAATTATTTTTTTCATATTTTTTTTACCATATCCTGAATGAAATAGTTTTGTTATTTAACTAGTAAAACAAACAGTTTTAAAAAATCATATCATTTAGGTAGTTTTTAAAAGAATAACTAAATAGAAAAAAAAATATTCAACTTTATTTTTACCAAAAATTTATATTTTGCATGGGCTTTATTTTGCCAGTGTAAATATTTGCACGAGAGTGGAGGCAGATGAAAAAAATTTTTTTTTCGCTCTTTAAAATAAAAAACAACAACATAAAACTGACATTTTATAGTAAAAACTTAAAGACGAACATGCAAGAGTGTATATATATATATATATATATATATATATATACATATACAGGCCTTGCGATGAATAAGAACTGCGCGACGCATAAGCACGACGTGATTTTTGACGCCATTAAATTCTTTTTATTTGCTTTTCATATTTATCGACATTAACTGCACCAATTTACTTAATTACCGCAAAACTACTTTAAATCGCTTATGTAGAAATGTTATTATTTAAAAATGTTTTGGAATGTTTCATTTTTTAAAATGTAAAAACATTTGTTTATTTTCTTGACGTTTGTCACATTTTGTCTATACTAAATGAATAAAAAACATTATAACTTAAATTTAAAAAAGATTATAAAATATGCTAATATTTGATTTTTTTTTTCTTAAATATATAATTTAAAGTTTTTCAAATAATTATTTTTTCTTTTTAAAAAGTCAGCGAGTAATAAAATGGAAATTTTAATATTGTACGATTAAAAACTGTGCAATAGCTAATATTTTTACAAGCGATTTTATATAATATTTATTTTTATTTATTTTTATAAAGCGGTTGATAAGCACAATCACTCGTATTAATAAAAAACTTAAACGAACGTTTTGAATAGATTTTTAATGTTAACAAGGAATTTTATTTCTAGTAAAATAAATAAAATGTTAGAATAAAAATCTTATAGGTATAAAAGAAATATTTCAGCGAAAAAATTATTCTTAAAAATTATTCGAAAAACTATTGACGTTCTATTTTTCAGCAGCTGTTCTTGAGCATGCTTCGTTGAGTTACGGTAACTTTTAACATAAAAGCGATCGTTATTATTTAAGTAATTTTTTTGAGTTACTTTTTACAAAAATTTTAATAACTGTACTTTTTTATTGAATCAAGTAGAAAACGTTTTAATATTAATCCTTTTTTTTTTTTATTTGCCCTCACCAATTTTAAAAATGTTTCCTCGAAATTACTCTTAAATACTTTAAATACGTCTAACAGTTGATAAATATTTTAAATCTATGGAATAATTTTAAAACCTATCAAACCCCCGTAAAATAATTATTTAAGTTTAAAATCTAAAACTAAAAGAAAGTATTTTTGTTCAATTTTATCGACAACGTTGCTATTGCTGAATAATTTTATTAAAATGTTAGCTTAAAAGATTTAAACTTTTTTTTAATTTTTGAATTTTTTCTACTTGTAAATATTTAATTTCATATCATATTTAATTTTTCATATCATATTTAATTTTTTTTAATTCAAACTTTTATTACAACTGCGTGCGGTTTTTAAAATACTTTATTAAATGTTAAAATAATCGTAAATTACTTCATTAAAATTCCGCTCAAAAATATCTTTAAATATACTCAAACAAAAAATTTTTTGCTCGACACAAATAGCCCTAGCTACACGCAAAATCGCTCTTGGACGACGTAAAATTCACATCGCCCAACGCTTTATCGCAAGGCCTGATACATATATATATATATATATATATATATATATATATATATATATATATATATATATATATATATATATATATATATATATATATATATTTTAAACATCTTTGCTTTCAGAAGGCTGCAAGCAACCACTAATTAGTGTTGGAAGTTACTGGAAGAGAAAAGATAAAGATTGTAGAGCAAGATAACGATTGACAGACGACTTAAAAGATTTCAAATTATATGAATCAGGAAAGCAAGATAAAGGAAGTGAATTCCAAAGAACTGATGTTCGAGGAAAAAAACTAGACGAATAAGAGTTTTTGGAGCACTTAGGAACAGTAACAGAAAAAGGATGAGAGTTAATTGAACGACGAGCAAAAGGAGAATGAATTTTAGTAGATGGATAACCATAATAACAATAAAAAATCAAGAGACGCTAGCTCTTTAGATTATAGTATTTGTAGAAAAGAGAAAGAAAAGCAACATTACGACGATGTGACAGAGGTTGAAGGTTAGCTGCAAGAGCAGGTCCAACTATGTTTACAATGCGTTTTTGCATCTTGTCAAAAAGAGAAAGGGCATTATTAGAAGATCCGCCCCAGATATGGCAACAGTATTCCATACAAGGCCGGATTGGAGATTTATAGAGATAGAGAATAGAATCCAGAGTAAGAAAGTGTTGAGCTCAATAAAGAGAAGCAACTTTAGCAGATGCTAATTTTGCAACGGATTTGATATAAGGTTTCCAAAAAAGATCAGAAGTAAGAGTTAATCCTAGAAGATAAAGGGTAGGAGACTCATCGAGTACATTACCGTTCATAAATATAGGAAGGTCTAAATTATTGCGATAACAATTGGCTGAAAAAAATTGAGTTTTATCTAAATTAAAGTTCACCAGCTACTGTGAGCCCCATGCTGTAGCAGAAGTGAGATCCTTTTCAAGCTCAGATGCCCCCTGCAAGCAATCAGAGGGAGTTGGCGAACAATGCCACCTTAGATGTGAGAATATCTGGAAGATTGTTAATGTGAATTAAAAAGAGTATAGGGCCAAGGATTGAACCTTGAGGAACCCCTGAGGTTACAGAATAAGAAGAAGAGGGCTGTCCATCAAGGACAACTTTTATACTACAATTAGAAAGGAAGGATTCAATAATCTTAAAGATGTTTCCAGATACACCGTAAGAAGTAAGCTTATGGAGAAGACCAGCATGCCAAACTTTATCAAACGCTTAAGAAATGTCAAGAGCGATGGCCTTAACCTCTCCACCTTTATCTAATGCGCGATAAAACCTATCCGTTATTACTGATAGCAAATCAGGCGTAGAATGAGAAGATTGAAATCCATATTGATGATCAGAAAGTAGGTTATGAGATTCGAGATGAGAGATTAAGTGTTTGTTAATTAAAGATTTAAAAAACTTGCTTATGACAGGAAGAAGACTAATGGGACAATAGTTAGACAAATCAGATCACTCCAGAATTTCTGAAAATAGGGATAACAGATGCTGCTTTCCAGCAGGCTGGAAAACAAGACTCTGATAAGCACTTGTTGAATAGTTTTGAAAGAATAGACGACAGCTCCGGAGAACACTTCTGCAAGACTATAACGGGTATGTTGTCCGGGCCGCAAGCTGTAGAAGAGTCTAAGCAGGAAATCACTTTAGATACAGAAGCTGGAGTGATACGGATGTTGAGCAATGGATCAACCTGTTTGACGGCTATATCAGGTAGAACACAACTAGTGGAATCAAGAGATTATATTGAAAAGTTCTTAGCAAACAATTCAGCTTTGTCTTTAGGTGAGGTGACAAAGTCTGAACCATACAAAAGAGGTGGAATTACAGGCTTGCCCTTATTATTGATACTATTAAAGATTCTCCATATATATATATATATATATATATATATATATATATATATATATATATATATATATATATATATATATATATATATATATATATATATACACATATATATATATATATCCTTATAGTGTAGTCGAAAGAGTCGTTTAATGTGAAAAAAGTCTCTTTCGACTACAATTTTAATTACCTCGTCTCTTAAGCTGTTTTTGATTGTCATCGAAATGTCAAAGCAATTAATTTATGCGGAAGTACATTAAATTTAATTGTTTTTTAAAAAATTTTTAAAAAACCGCAATTATAACGACTAGAAAGTTTTTTTTAATTAGTGGTGTTTTTATTATTGATTTAATAAAAAACATTTTTAAAACATGCGTAAATGTTGCTACATCGACTATCTTATAGCCTGACTCGCAACGGAGTGCTGCTACATCGACTGACAAATAGCCTGTAGCCTGACTTGCAACGAAGTGCTGCTACATCGACTGACAAATAGCCCGACTCGCAACGGAGTGCTGCTACATCGACTGACAAATAGCCTGACTCGCAAGGGAATGCTGCTACATCAACTGACAAATAGCCTGACTCGCAAGGGAGTGCTGCTACAACGACTGAGGGTTTGGTTTGGTCTAGCAGTCTATCAATTAAAAAAAAAAATTAATTTTTAAAACTTTTTCTGGTCTGGTTTATTAACGCGCTCTTTAAAACTACAGTTTATGGGAAACTTTTTTTGATGCCATGCAAGAGTATATATATATATATATATATATATATATATATATATATATATATATATATATATATATATATATATATATATATATATATATATATATATATATATATATATATATATATATATATATATATATATATATATATATATGTATATATATATATATATATATATATATATATATATATATATATATATATATGTATATATATATATATATATATATATATATATATATATATATATATATATATATATATATATATATATATATATATATATATATATATATATATATATATATAATAAGAATAAAATATTCAGAATGTTTTTATTTTTAAAAAATAAAATAAAAACATACTGAATGTTTTTAAAAACATTCTAGTCTTTTAATTTGTAGTTTTGTAGTTTAACTACTTCTTGCAATTAAATTAATGTGTTTTGACATAATCTAACCTTAATTTTGTCAGCTTTTAAACCACAAACAAGCGAAGAGCCATTTTTTACCACAAACGCGTTTTCTTAGCCATAAAGTATAGCAATATATATATATATATATATATATATATATATATATATATATATATATATATATATATATATATATATATATATATATATATATATAGTCTTGCATGGTAGTCACAAAGTTTTTCCCATAAACTGTTGTTTTAAAGAGCGCTGTTGTTAAAGAGCGCTGTTTTTAAAGAGCAATGTTAAAACTGTTGTTTTAAAGAGTGACAGGCTATTTGTCAGTCGATGTAGCAGCACTCCCTTGCGAGTCAGGCTATTTGTCAGTTGATGTAGCAGCACTCCCTTGTAGCAGCAGGCTATAAGATAGTCGATGTAGCAACACTTACGCATGTTTTAAAAATGTTTTTGAATAAAACAAAAACACCACTAATTAAAAAAAACTTTCTAGTCATTATTATTGCGTTTTTTTTAAAAAACAATAAAATTTAATGTACTTCCACATTAATTTAATTGCATTAACATCTGAACGACAATAAAATGCAGCTTAAGAGACAAGGTAAAAAAATTGTTGTCGAAAGAGACTTTTTTTACCATAAAAGTCTCTTTCGACTGCACTATAAGGATATATATATATATATATATATATATATATATATATATATATATATATATATATATATATATATATATATATATATATATATATGTATATATGCTAATACTTGTAGAGAAAATAATGTACACCATTTTAAACATATTATTCCAATACTAATGATATATTTGTACATGCAGCAAAAGTAATAGTATGAAATTAAATTTTAATTGACTCTATGATTTTTTAAAGGGAGAGAAGGGGTTCATCAAGTTCATTGAAGTTTATTTTAATTAAAAGTATAACTTTATTATTTTTAAATAAATATTTTTGGGGAAATTTAAAGGCAAAAATAATGAATACTTTATAAAGTATAAATATTAACAACTTTAGTTCCTTATAATTTTTAAAAACATACCAGCGCCTCCTCTACCACGAAGACCAGATGTCTTTATTTCATTTAAAATCCAGTCATGACCTTTGAGAATAATTTCTTTGGTTTTGTACCAATCCCCCTTAAATATTAAATAAATATCTCTAAGATACTGACACTGATAAGCTTTATGATTAATAATAAAATAAAAATTAAACAAAAAGAGAGAGAAAGAAAAACATAAAACCAACCCTAGCTTGAGCTCCTTTTAATTTCCAATCATGTCGCCCATACAAGTTTGTAAAAATTCTATCATCATCCTTGAATTATGAATGATGTGTCAAAAAGGATCATAAATCATGTAATAAGCATTTAAATTAATAAATAAAAATATGAATTTAAAAAAGAATTAAATAAAACTCAGGACGTGTTTAAATTGAAAAGATAAAATAGTAACAGGCAATAAGTAATTATCAAAAATGAGTTTAAAATATTTATACAGCTCAATAAAAAACAAAAACAATATCATTTTAAAAAGGTTTTGAAGCATATTTAATGCTTACTATATTTTTTTTACTAAATTGTCTTTTATAGTTTCTTTTTGACGTACACAATCTAATTGAGACTTCACCCCTCTAACAAGCTCTTGTAAGCATTCCATATCAAATTCAGTTAAACATTTTTTTATTCTCCTTCGAGAATCGAGTTGATCTGAAGCATGCCAGTTATTGTTGTACACTTTCCTTTTCAATTAAGAACAGAAGTCTTTAATAGGTCTTTCTTTGTGATAAACCACTTTTATTGTTTGTTGATTGTCTTAATCAATTTAAACCTTGTTTATCAAAACTAACAGCTTGTTTGCATGCTCTTGGTTGTTAATTTGCATCAATTTCATTTTTATAACACTTGATTAGATCATAAATGGTTGATTTACTTGCTCCTTCAGCTACAAAATGATCAACTGTGTACTTCTTTCCTTTATTTATATTATTTTCTTAAAATTCGTACACACGTTTCATAAGAGCTTTTTTTCAGGCATGGTTTATAATTAAAAATTTTAAAATAATTTAGAAATATGAATATCATTTTTGTAGTGTGTTAAATCTAGTTTACCAATAAAATCACATGCATTCATCCATGTGCAAGAAGTGACCTAACTATTTCAAAGCGAAAAAGTCATTCTGAATAACTACTTATCACTCATTAAGTAAAATAAAAATTCAAAATTATTCTTAGATTAATATGTTAGAGAATAACTGATATATTACAGATGGATTGATTTAATGAATATAATATATAGTAAAATTTAAAAACAGTCAGAAATACTTACAGACAATGGACCAAACTTGGTTTTCTATAAGTAGTTTAAAAATTACAAGTTAAATTTATTATTTAATTTTTTTACTAATATATGTTTAAATATCTTTTTTTTTTTGAAATATAACCAGGAGTGGAACCTCATGGTTGTATGACAGCACTGAAAGACTGGTTTTCTCAAAGGGAGACTTTTGAAAAAAAATGCTTGTTGGTAACCCAACAATATAACCAGACAGTTTGTTACTTACTAAAGAGTGTTTATTAACATAACAATATTTTGAACTATAAAGATTTTATTCTTTATGACTATTTAAAAGAAACCTTTAAAATAAATTCATTTACATACATTCACTACAAGTACAAAGTACACTACGTTTAGGTAAATTATAAACCACATTTAAAAGTAAATACACTATGATGCATTATAAAATTTTACTAAAAGTAATAAAAAGAAATCGAATTTAATTAAATTAGACAAGAATGCAATTTAAAATTTTTCAAAGTGCGACTATACTATTTTTTGTTTTTGACTATACTAGTTGTTGTGTTTTGAATATATCAAATAGTTAAAAAATAAACTTAAACGTTACAGTCACATTTTGAATAACATTTTTTTTCTTATTTCAGAATGAGTTTCACAATTGCATTTTTTTCACAATTTAAAATGCAAATGTATAATTTTTTAAAACGTATTAGTCGCATTTTGAATCATGTGAATCATTAATAATGTTAATTTGTTACATTAATAATGTAGTTTTTCATTATCAATTTTTATTTAAACTTTGTCAAACAAAATTAACGGCATAAAAACATTATTTACCATGCACACAGAAATTTTATTCTAAGAAAAATATCTTAGTAATTAAATTACTTTTAAAATGTTTCAAACATTCAACTAATTTAAGTAACAATAAGATAATTAATAATGGAAGACAACTTCCATTAAAATATTTAATGCTGATCTTTAAAAATTGTAATTAAAGTTGTGATATCTCTTTGCAACTAAATGTAATAAAAATTACTGAATACCATTTTTAAACAGCTTTTAACATTTAATTTTAACATTTTGTAACACATTTTAACATTTGATTTTACTATTTCCTAATCCTTAATTTGACTTTTATTTTTATTAATAATTTTTTTTTTTTATTAATATTTAAGCTAATTAGTAGTATTTTAGTAATATTTTTAATTCTTTTTCTTCAGTTTTTTCACCCGAGAAAAAATACCCAAAAAAATAAAAAATACCAAACTACTGATTATTACAGCAATAACTCGAATAAGACATATATGATATTTCCTTGAAAAAACCCAAGGTTCCATCCCTGATTACCAGACTACTTCCATCCCTGATAATATTCAAACACTCAATAAAGTAATGAACAAAAATAAAAACAAAGTCTTCTCAAATAAAAGTTTCTTTTTCAAGATTGATATCTTTATACAAACATTTAACTACAAACAATTCTACCTTTCCCTTTCAAGTATTTTGCTAGAAAGAGTAAAAAAAATTTATTCTCATTACAAACCTGCTTTGGTGCTTCTGTTGATTGCAACCTATTATGAGTAAAACAGACTCTTCCAAAATTCCCTGTTAATAAAATTAACAAAAACTAATATAATGTTATTTCTGTCCCTAATATTGAATTTATACACACACAAACACACACACACACATATATATATATGATTTAGTATGGTGTTATAAAATAATACAATAATACAAAACTTGCGTTCATAGAAGAGTGCTCAATATTATTGAAACTTGTTATTGTTATATATAGAAATGAAAGTTTCCGGAAATTTTCAAAAAATAATAAAAAAAAATTGATTTGACTATTATACTTCATCCAAAAATACATAAAAATGAAAAATCACAAATAAAGTTTTGAGAAAATTTGATTAAAATTTCAGAAAAAAAAACAAAAAAAACTATTTTAATTTACTAGATGATAAAGTTATTTTAATTTACTAGATAGTAAACAAAATTGCAAAGAATTATACATGCCATAAGTGGTTACTACTACTGTTTATTCAAGAGGCAGCTGCTTCACACAAATCAAAACTGAGGGTGAGGGGGGGGGGGGGGGGAAGAGGGAATTGTAAATTTTACTCAAAATTAAGGGGGGGGGGGGGAGGCATGTTTTTACAGATAAAAGGAATAGCTGTATTTAGAAAAAGTGATAGCTCTATTATAGGATAAAGATAAAGTTTAATGAAGTAGTTTGATGAATTTTCAGATAATGACACTTAAAACATTAATATTAACCATTGCCAAATTTTTCATCATTGCATATATATATTTTTAAATGTCTATTTCAGACTTGGTCAAATTTGCGAGGCATATTTTAATTGATACTAAAAACATTCATAATTTAAAAAGAAAGTACAATTTAAAAGATACAATTAGTCAATTTAGTTTACATAGAATCATTCTATGTAAACTTTTTAAACAACTCTGTAAAATTCTAAGAAAACCTAACCTATAGTTTATATGCTTATTAATTACAATTACTATATAATTGTACATATAAATTATAATACTTATAAATGAACACACGCACGCACATACACACACATAAGTGTGTGTGTGTGTTATGTCATAACAACGACATCTTTAATTTATACAATAATTATATAAATTATTAGTGTCGTTGTTATTTTTACCCTTATTATCATGATAATAACCTATTAATAATTATTATTAAACAAGGAAAACAAAATATAAATGATATCATTATAACTATAGTTATAATAGTATCATTTACGTTTAGTACTAAACAAAAATGATTTAATTATATGTTTTGTTAAGAACCACTTATATTTAACTTATATTCACTTAAACAATAGTATTACTATTGTATAAGTGAATATTTGGTATTTAAAATCTTTATTTCAAAAATTTATTGATTTTATATTGATAATATATTCCTTATTAAAAAAAGTAAAGTAAACAACACAAAACTATAAAGATTCAAAAAAAAAATTCTGCGCAATTATTTGAAAATTTCCAAAATTTCCGGAAATTTTCATCATTAGTTATATATAACTTTAAAAAGCAATTTAAAGTAAAAATAAATAAAAAACTTATATTATGAAGCTTCTCATACCATCAGATGATTGACCTGATGTCTAATGATTGAAGCACAGCCTACTATATTACACGGTTGTGTATGCTACATTTTAGAGGCTGATTCTAAGGCCTATTTACGCAAACCAAAAATGACAGCACAGTATGAAAAAAACTTTACATTTATATATATATATATATATATATATATATATATATATATATATATATATATATATATATATATATATATATATATATATATTAATTTCATTTTACCAGTTGTGAAAATTGCAAACAGTAACAGTTTTATAATTGTTTTCAAACGTTATAATGTTTATTAAGTGAATTTTTTTTTACGAAAATAACAACATATTTTTTACCTGATGATTACAAAACGCAAGAAACTTTTAGTAGTAAAAATGGTGTAGTTATTTTTATTTAGTCTCCTCTAAAAAAATTTTAACATTTTAAAACATTTATCTAATTTTAAAACTTTTAAAAGGTCTTCGTAGACATCAATTATAACTTTATCAGTAAATTTAAACCACCATTCCTTTTGTGAGTTGCAGGTTAAACAAACTGTTGGAAAGTATTTTAATAAAACAAAACTTGGTACATCTTTGACATTAGCATCTTGTTTAGTTATTAAATTTGAAAGATTATCTATAACTGTAAAACATCCACATGCAAAATCCTTAAGTGAAAATGAAACCACAGTTACGCCACCTCGTAAAAATATTTGTAGACATGGATAATTATTTATATTGCTTGCATCTGTAGCAAGCATAGACTTGCAATCAATGCATTTGCTTCTTTATATCAAATTTTTTACTATATAACCAGTATTTGTTGTTGCAACTACTTCTGTTTCAGGTGAAAGAGTTAATTCAGTTATCTCATAAATCTAAAGTTATTAGTATTTCCTTATAAATTGGGTTATTATATCTTTTCTTTAAATCTTAACTTGCCATTATGATATTTAGTTGACGATGGATGAAAAGGAACACTATTTTCTTTACATTGCAAAGCTACACGTAAATATTATTTAAAAAAAAAAAACATATATATAAAAACATAAAAGAACACAAATTTAAACCTTTGATTTTTTTGAAAATTTTGAAAATGTATAAACACTCAAATCGTTAGTATGATAGCACAAAATGCAAGTTTTCTGTGAATACATTTTTATTTGTAATATTATATTTATATTATCTTTTTAGTCTAGATGAGATATTAGATTTCTCTAGCTGCAAAGCCATCTTTTTTTTATAAATAGACCTCTTAGATTCAGTCTCAAAAATGTAACATACACAGCTGTATACGTTACATTTTAGAGATGTGTATTACATTATGATTCATTAAGTTCCATAATATAAATTTTTTATTTTTTTTTAGTTAAAAAAATAAGAGTTTTAAAAATTGTTTGACAATTAATCCAATTGTAATTTGGAAAAACCATATACTTATATTTCATAAAATCATTTAAATTTGATAAAGCATTGAAAATAGTTTAATAGTTAACAATATGCTTTGTTAATGAATATTGTAAAACTATAATATTCAACTTTTTTATTTTTATTAGACTAATTTCACACTACCGGTGGTGAAAATCCTTTTTTCTTAAATGAATTTTGTAATTTAAAATTTATTTTGATAAAAATATTGAATGCATTATTTTAATAATAATATAGCAATATATTTAATAATTGTTGTATGTAACTAAGAACAGTTTTTCTTTCAACTGTACTTACTCTTCTTATTTTTTTTTCTTTCTTTAAATCTTTTTATTTTCTTGTAAGTTTTTGCTGCAAACTGCAATGAATGAATGGACAATTTATAAAGAAATTTATAATTACTAAATGCGCATTTGCTCATTTGGCTACAGGAAATGATATTAATGATTCTGTAGCCAGAATGCCATAATAAAGTAAATCAAAATAGAGTGCTTAATGTTCTTAAAAAAACAGAGCAATAGTAGTAGTAGAAAATCACTAAGCAAAATTTTTTTTCATTTAACACTGTGTTTCATCAATAAAGACTCATCAGAAATAAATAATCAAATTAATAAAACTTCAATTTATACCAAAGAATTAAATTATAAAATGTTAAAAACCATGGTCAAATTGTCAAAAAAAAAAATTTTTACGGTCATAAAAAGGCTTGTTTTTGAATGCCTTGCTGACCAAGTTTGGTGTTATAACAAGTTTACAAGGAATTTAAATGACTTTTTTAATCTTTTTTTTTTCTAAATTATAAGGAAATTTTTGATAACAAGGGTTATCTAAACTCCCTCAAAATATTAATTTTAACAATTATTATTAGAGTTTTTATTATTATCCATAAATAAAGTTTTTTATTTAATTTAAAAAAATAAACTCTTTATAAAATGTCATTTAAAGTTTGTAATAATTTTTTTTTTTTTTTTTTTTTTTAACATATAACAAAACAAACATACTATAACATTATAACATAACATATAGCATATAAGTTATATGCTATATGTTATGTGATAACAATGTTATATTATAACAAAACAAACAAAACAAAAAAAATAAAAATATCAAAAGTGGCACTAATATAAAACAAAATTTAACATGTACTTTTTTTAGCAAATATATATATTTTTTTGTTTTGTATTTTTAAATATTCGGTAATTATTTTTGCTATTGTTTGTTATAAGAAATTGTCTTAATAAATATTCTTGCACTTGCAAAATGATAAAGAAATGTTTTTTTTTTTTTTCATGATTTTAACGCGTCATATAACATCTTTTTTTTTCTTTTTTTGAACATTTTTGATAGAAAAGTTAGGTTAATAAAAATAAAATTTTCTTTGTTTTTTCTTAACTGATGTTGCTTACAAAATACCTTGGACTGGATGTAATATCAGTTATGTTAGAGAAACATCTAGACATTTAACAACAAGGATTAATGAATATCTAACAAGTGACAAACAATCTAATTTTTTTAAGGATTTAAATTTATCCATTAATTGTAAAAATAAACATATTGGGTGAGTTTTGCTGAGAAATTTTAAAAATACTAGCTTATGAAACTCATTAGACTTAAAATTTTTTAAATTATTTTTGGTAGTGAAGAGAAAATAACACAAACTATCCATTTTAAAATAATGAAATAAAATTAAAATTATTAGAAACAATTTTTTTTTAAGTAAATATGTTTGCCTGCAAATAAAAACATAAAACCTGCAAGTAAAAATATGAAAATCATATATTACACAACCATATATTATATATTATAAATCATATATTATAATACCATAAAATCATATATTATAATAACCATATATTATATATTATAAATCATATATTATAAATCATATATTACACAACACAAACATGACTTACATGCATTAGAACTCCTAGAAACGATGCGAAGAGCCATATAATCTTGTTTAATTAAGTAAAAAAAAAGCTATAAAAATCTAACCAAAAGATAATGATTGTTTTTTAAAATAAATATGTGAAAGTCTATAAGAACTAATTTACTAAATTTCACTAAAAATATTGATCCGAAACAACAGCCGGTTAAAAGTTTTTTCGCATAACGAGAAACTTAAAAAACTTATTCGTTAAAATCGTTAAAAACTTAAAATATGTATGTTACAAAACTTAATATTATGATTATTATTATAAACTTTTATAACAAATTTTTTAAATTCTCTAGTGTCAAATTCAGAAATCCGTTTCACCTTATCAGGTAATTTTTTAGACCAAAGAACATGTATCAAAAGAGTGCATTTATGTACAGTAATACAGTATTAAGTATATATATGTACTGTATTATAAAATAACTGTATAATACACAACACATATTTTTATTCAATATTGTACTTCATATATTTCTTCAATATTTAATGTTGTATACCGTATTTTACAATAGCAAATGAGCAGGCTCATCTTTGGGTCATCCTACCCCCCCCCTCCTTCCACTACCCCAGTGAATTAACGATGTGGCTTTTTTCTCCTCCCCTGCCCCCCATCCCTCCTTAATCATTGAAAAAGAAAAAAGAAAAAGAAAATTTTGTACTTGTACAAAAAGTTTTTATATGTTCTAATAAATATTACTGCATTAGACCAAAAAAAAACAATTAGTAAATGTGATAATTATAATAAATAATCGAGAAAACATTGGACCTTTTTATTTGACATATATTTAAAACACTTCAGTAAGTTAAAAAAAATTATTGACATTTCTAAAGAATATATAGTTTTCATCTAAGTAGCATTATTAGATAGTTATGTTGAGAAATTATTTTGATGTTTTTTGGAGACTTAATCAAATGGATTTTTAAACCGGAAAAAATAAGCGCACCTTCCACGTTGGTTTCATTTAGAAGAACATTTAAAGATCAAAGAACGGCATAAGCAGAATGAAGTTTCTATTTATTATTAGACCTTTAGCATTTTTTCACCCTTGAAAATGGCCTTTCTTTGGTATAATTTTTAACAGCAGCAAAGAATGTGGATTCTTTGGTCGAATAACTAGAAGAAAATCCATTTGATTTAGTTTTCTGGATAAAATGGTTCCAATTTCTGTTGGGAACCAAGTAAAAACAAATATCTTGAAAAACAATTTCCTGCATAGTTTGGAAAACAGATGTCTGCATTTGGGTAGGTTTATAAAACTGGGCGTGCAATGTGATTGCAATAAAATCCATATCTGAAACACAGACAAAGAACCTGAAACCTTAAATAAGTGAAAAGCATAACTTAAAAAAACAACTTACTTTAAATTGGCTTTTTTTTTTAACCAAGTTTTTTATTTTCATTTTTTGAAACCATCTCTTCACCTTTTCTATAAGTTAAGGCAACCTTTTCAGTGAGAACTTCGTCACATTCAGTTTGCACTCTTTTCTTCCTTTTCTTTTATCGCTTATATATAAGCAATAAAAAACACTCTAAAAATACCTGTCATTCTCGGAAAAAAAAAACTTGATTTGTGGCCAAAATTTAAAAAAAAAATAAAAAAAAATATGTAATTTTTGGTATTATTATCATTTTTAAGCACAACATTATCCAATCTATTTAAAAATATATTTAGGTTTCATTTTTTTTTTTTTTTTTTGAAAAAAGTCAATAAACGTATCCAAGAGCGATTAAAAATCGATGAATAATTTCTTGCAATAATACAACATTTTTTCATTTGTGTATAAATTTAAAGCTATATGCACATATGTATACATTTTTTTTAAACAAATTTTATAGTTATAAAGTTTAATTTGAAATAATAATAATTTTTTATTATCGTATATTTGCATAAGTTATGTTTTCTTCAATTTTAACGTCTTCCTTAAAACAAAGTCCGCATGCACAGACTTGATCAATATAATTTTATTAAATCATATATTATTCAAAAAAAAATCAGCTGCAAATACAATTATTTAAACCAACTTTAAAGCTCCCAAAAAATTTTTTTCACCTTTTTTATGTTATCAAAAATCAAAGTCTTTATTTTTGTTTTATTTCTATAAATACATGTTCAAAAATATTTTTTCTTTACACAATCATAATTTAGCTACCTAAATTGTTAAAAATAAAATAAAAATACTCATTTTTATTTTATTTTTATAAAATGTTCCATATATTTAACTAGATGAAAATACTTAAAAAAAAATACATATTTTAGTAAATTTAAAATCCATGTAAAACGCCAAGTCCGCAATTAAAACATATTTGTAGTATATTTTGAACATTTACTATTGCTTAATAATTCCTTGAGAAATTAGCTTTTGATACAGGTGGTTGCACCCCAAAAGCCACGCGAAAGTAGGAGGGTCTAGATTTATTTTCTATGGACAGATCATAATTTTGTTAATATGGGTTCTGAAAGATAAGCCTAAATAGGGTTCTTCCTGTTAGGTATGGTTTTTTAAGTCTCGCTTGAGTTCTTTTTCTAGAATGTTGAAGTTAACCACACTTTTTTTCATGCACCCCAAAAATAACATTGACAAAATTGGCTATAAAATCTAAACTATTTGGAATTAAGACCTGATTTTTTGTAGAAGATAGTTATAATAAATTAGTCTTAGGATGATTGTATCATTGCTAACTTAAATTTTTAGGATGTACTTAAATGTACCACAAAAACCACATCATGTGCACCCCAAAAACCACGTTGGTTATTTGAATATTTTAGAAAATATATAAAATAATTCAATAAAAAAATTTTAGGATGTACTCTAAGATAGTAGCTCTTTGTCATCATAAAAAAAAAAAAAAAAAAAAGTTAATGTATTGTGGAAATACTACCATTGAACTATGTTATGTTTTTTGTTGTTTTAGAATTTTGTTTAATATAATATTATAAAGTAAAATGAAACCATCATCTGCATTACATCTACGTATAAACAAATCAAGAAATCTCAGTACTAAAGCTGATGCCATAGTGGCCAGAAAACACACAAATGATAAAAATAAACAGTTAGAAGCTGCAATAAATTGGTGCAAAAAATTTAATGGAAGGGGACAAGCAGCATTAAAGACAGGTTTGTTTCCCCTTATTAAAGATAGAGAGACAATCAACAGGCGATTAGATGGAAAAGTGATTAATGGAAAAGAAAGAGATTATTGTACTATACTTACAGATGATGAAGAAGCATCTATTGTGCGTTTTATAAAAAATAAGAACAGATGTTTACAGGCAATTAACAAACAGGACATAACCAAATTAATTATTAATGTGCTTCGTGTGAGAGATTACACTAATACAAAAATGAAAGGTGGACGGAAGTTTCAAAAGTTATCATTAAATGCTCGAGCTGCTCTAGAAAAGGGAAAGTAAGTTTAATTGAATTCATTTAATCTACAATGATCCTATAAAAGTATGTAAGACGGGTAATATGACTCTTTTCTTTATGTAAATATTCCATTTTATAGATTGAGTCGATCATTTTGGCTTCGTTTTAATGCTAAACATAGCAGCCTTACAATCAAACGCCAAGGGAGTGTCTCGATAAACCGTGCACTTAATTGTTCAAGAGAAATGGCATGTAATCATTTAGGTAAGTTATTAATGAACAAATATAAATTCATAAATCTGAATGTACTTTTTTTTTTAATTTGTTCATTTCCCTATAATAACATTATTTCAGATTCCCTTGCTAAAGAACTAGTAGATGTTGGTATTATGATAAATGAAAAAATGATTGAAACAGGGGTTTGGAATGACACTGTTGATACATGCCGAATATTTAATTGTGATGAAACACCCCAGTTTATTAATTATGGAATTGATGGTACCACTTCTAGATTATTTTATGCTGGCAAAGGAGATGCATGTCAAAGAATGTATAGAGAAAACAGAGAATGTGTCACAATTCAACCATTTGTTTCATTTTCAGGTATGCTATAATATGTTATGGTTCAAGAAAAAATTGAATATAAATAAATACAAGCATTAAAAAACTTTTTTATTTTTTATTTTTAGGCGACATATGTATGTGTCAGGTAATATTTAAATGTACTGGTATTACTAGTTCTATGGTTCCAACAGAAGCAGTAAACAAAATTCCCCATTTGTTGGTCACAACTACAGATAATGGAGTATCAACCCATGAATCTTTCTTGGCAGCATTGAAAGAGTTTGATGTCTACTTAAATGAAAAAAATGTTAAGCGACCCATCGTCTTATTATCAGATGGACATAGCTCTAGACTAGACTTTGATGTATTATCTTTTTTGGAGTCCAAAAGAATTCATCTTTTTCTTACTCCACCAGACACAACAGGAGTTACTCAACTTCTTGACCAAGTAAACAAGAACATTCATAGTGAGTATCGGAAGCAAAAAAACTCTATGTTTTCTGATATCTGTTCCTTAAACAAAGAAGCTTTTATGTTAGTTTTAGCTAATATATGGGACAAGTGGACAACCAAAGAAACGCTTGTAAAATCTGCTAAAAGGGTTGGTGTTGCCGAAAATGCATTGAGTGTCGATTTTATGCAAAAAGACAAATTCGAACGAGCAGAAAACTGTATTGAACCAGAAAAACAGACTTCTCCACTAATTTCTTCGCCGGATAAAAGACGTGGTTTAGCAAATTATTGGAAATCAAAATTTGAACAAGCGATGGAGTTGATTGATGAACTTCATGAAAAGAGCATTCAGCTGGAAGAAATACCTGGTTTTATGACAACCAAAAAGATAAAGCCAAAATTAACAAAAGATGCAACACGTGTTACCCAAGTACATGGATCAATGACTGCAAGCGATGTAATAACTCTAGTTGAAAGCATAAAAAGAAAAAAAGAAAAAGAAAAGGAAAAAAAAGAAAATGCTGCAAAAAAGAAAGAGGAAGTTACAAGACTCTTTATAACATGTAAGCTTCAATGCTATTGCGAGGAGATAAAATGTAAAGCTTTTGGCTTAAAGCAGTGTCCAACCTGCCTCAATATAATGCGGTCCATTTGCAGCAAAGCAAATTGCAAAGTAAATGGAAAAAACCCAGAAATGATTTTATCTGCAGCTGCTAGAAAGAAATAACTGTGATATTCAAAATCTTTTTTATTGAATGAACTATTTGTTTTAAATTTGTTGTAAAGACTTGTTCTGGATAAACTTTTTTTTTTTAACTTTTTCTTAGCGCACCCCAAAAACCACATGTTAAAATGTAAAATTTTAAACTTTTTTTTACAAGTTTCCCTTCTACTTATAATAAAAATGGTTTGATTTATGTAAATAGCATATAAAAGATAAGCAAACTAGATGGGATTTGCAAACTTAGTCTAAAAAACCAATATTTTATAGCAATATTACTTAAAACTCAATTATTTTTCTCAGCACTTTTTAAGTTTAAAACGGTTGTAAAAAAAACTCCTTTATTGTTAATATTGATTTCTTTTGTTTTAATTGTTGCTGAAACATTCCTTTATGAGAAAAAATTTCTCATATGGTTTTAAAATGCATATTTAAATTTTTAGAGCCTTTTAACTGACCGCGTTGTTTTTGAGGTGCCTTGGTTTTTGGGGTGCATCTACCTGTAATTAAAATAAAAAAATTAATATTCGTTGCAAACTATACCGTATTCAATATTTGTGTTTTTTTTTTACAAAATTTTTAATCATATCTTTGTTATTCCGTATTGTGCGTATACTTTTTGTATTATAGTTTTTAATTTAATGTATTGACTTACATATTTTTAGATTGATTATTAAATTGAAAACTAGAATAGTAGCTTTTCATGATAAAATGAATACCCAATTTATAAATAATTTTAGAAGTTTTCGCTTGTGATTTTTATTTTTTATTATTCAAAAATATTGATAAAGAGTTTGTGAAAAATAAACGGAATTCATCACCTACAATATATAATTAAAGTAATTAGTTTGGACTTGATATGAAAAGTTTTTTTGTGAACAAAAAGGGGAGGAAGTTGCTCTTGACCCTCCCTCGCTGCAACCCATTATATATATATATATATATATATATATATATATATATATATATATATATATATATATATATATATATATATATATATATATATATATATATATACATATATATATATATATATATATATATATATATATATATATATATATATATATATATATATATATATATATATATATATATATATATATATATATATATATATATATATATAAGCGATATATTATGAAACCACGAGATAAAAAATGAAAATTAATTCTTGACTAGGCCGCTTATGCGATATCTTAATTTTGTCTGCGGAAAATAATTTAATTTGAATCTTCAAATTAAGTCAAATTTTGACTTCATAGCACGCTAATAAAAACACTTGTAGAATTCGAACCACTCAATATAATTTGATAAAAATTGATGCAAATGTAGCCAATAGTCACACTAAACTCTGAACTAAATCAGCCCGATTAGATGACTTGTGTAGGATTAATTGCAGTTTTAGTTAAAGTTTTTTCAGTTTTTTGCTACTTTATACCTCAAAGCGTTACCGATTACTTTGAAATTCGCTCACTATTTTTAAAATAACGGTTACATGAGGGTTCTACTATGCAATACCAACAATTTTTGTTATAATTATTTTATCGGTACATGTACATATCGGTACAAGTACATATCGGTACATGTTTTTTATTTTATAGACCAAAATAGTGATTTGCTACTTAAAGCGTGGTTTGAATTGTCTTATGACAATGGGGTTGACACGGCCTTTAAAGTGGAGGGGGTCAACCCCTCGATTTCTAAAACAAAATCCATAATTTCTAAAATAATTGCCTATATTTCTGAAACAAAAAGTCCTCTCAAAAAAAAAGTAGAGAAGAACATGACCCCGTAGCCTCCCTGGCGTTGAAGGCCATGTATGCTTCGCTTGAATATACCAACATTTCCTAAGGTATAAACTGCTGCCAAAAAAAAAAAGCTATAAAAAAAGTGCAAAACCTAGTCAAAGGACTACCAGTTAGTAAAACAAAAAAAAAGTAGATCTCCTAAAATATTTTGTATTGACCTCCTTAAATACATTTACTTTTAAGATGTAGTGAAAACTATTTAAACCCTATTTTTTGCATTGTATTACCATCAAATATCTAATTACATTTTAAGAAATGTTTTTTTGATTTTTTCCACCAAAAGGTTATTAATAAATACTCAATGTACTCTTTTAATACAAATATTCTATAATACTTTTAAAGATGGTGAAAATATTCATTATACGCCGTAAAAAATGAATTTCAGCAGTCTAATTTCTAATAACTCAAATGATGTTCTTTAATGATGCTTACTGTTTAGATCAACTATGCAGCGCAACAATCATTCTTTGAATTATGGATGATTGTTATTTCGCTTATACCTCGACCAATGTTGATAAAAAGTTTGTTCACTATAGGGCCCAAAGGGAGCTGCTTTGTGACTGACAAAATCCTTGATGTAGTAGAAGACGGTGTGAATTTTTGGAACGTTTGCACCAGTTATCATTAGGTAACACTTTTTGAAATTTTCAATTTTTCAGCAAAATCCGGCTGAAGGATGTATCTAAAGCAAGCCTTGACAAATAAATTGAAGCTTTTGAATGCTTCAATTATGCACACATTATTGAGAACCATGTTTGTCTCAGCAAGTTGCTGCAGCATATCCACATTTTTTAGAAGCTTCCTGCATTCATTTCCCTCAAACTGGCCCCCGTGATACGGGCTCAGTTGAATGTGAAGGGTGGCTGGCCACTTAACAGCTTCTATCCAAGCAGTTTTAAGGATCTTGAAAAAATGGTTGACAACTCCTAAGAGGAGATGCAATTCCATCGGTGGAATGATTTCCAAAATCAGAACATTGACAGGCCCGCAAATGATTGGCTTTCGAATGACATTACCAAACAGCTTTGCATTAGCAACAACTCCGCCAGATTGCTGAAAAGACTCAAGGCTTGAATCAACTGAGCCAATTGTTCGCTAGTTTTCAGATTTGGCAAGACAATTAGATTTGACGTCACACCAGATGCAAGAGTGCGTACATGAATGAGTTTGAAGACCAAAAAATTATATTTGCAACTTTCATATTACAAGCCAAAATTAGTTTAACTCCATTTGCATTAATCAGTGACCAGATTTGTTCAATATTGGAGTGTGTTTCTGGCAAATCTTCTGAAACCCCAACAATAGTTTGTCTCTTGACTCCAGTGTCTTTACCAGTCTTTTGAGTGAGAGGTTGTTGTTGGTGCGGTGAGCTGGTTTCATCCCTTAACGCAGTGTCAACAATGCTTAGGCAAAACTTGAGAAAACCTTTGCCACCATCAATTCCGAGCTTAATAAAATAGCCACCAGAAATTTTGCGGGACTCAATAACATGATTCACAAGACTTGATAAATCATTGAACTGTCAGATTTTAAAGTCGCTGCAGGTGAAGAAATCGCCCAATTGTTAACCTAGTCTTAGAAAATTCATGTAGAACTTTCGTTCTACCATCTTTCTGCTTGATATTTTGTTTACAGTTCTAACAAGTTTCTTTAATCCATTGTTTAACAGGCCCGTATTTAATTGCACATTTACAAGGGCTACAGTGGTCAATTTTTGAGCACTTGATGCTGTCTGCGCACTACTTTGACCTAAAACCAAAACATACATATTTTATTGTTACAATAAAATTTGTTTAGTAAGTTTGTGTAAAACTTTCAAATTATTCGTATTTAAAGAAATCAGAAACTTGTCAAAAATATATTTCTTGAAATCTATCTAGTGTTATATCTTAATAGTCAAGACTTTATTTAAATATATATGTTAAAATTATTTAAGTATAAATATTTACCAGGGGTAACTGTAAGTGGAGGCCCGCCGGATGCTTTAGCCTGTAGAATAGTTTTTTTTTTTTTTTTTTGTATGTATATAGGTGCTCCCAGAAGTCCTTACGGTCTTATCATAGAGCACCGCGGGAGAGCATTTAACAGGAAGTTCACGCCTCCTTCCGTACCAATGTCGCTTGTTGGGCTAGAGCTGGCGTCGAACCTCGGACCTCTGGGTTCTGAGCCAGAACTCTAACCCTTGCGCCACGGCTGCTTGAATATAATAGTTCCTTCCGGAGATAATTCTTTATTGGAAATAACTCGATTTGTTCGGATGATTTGGCATCTTTTGCTGCTAAAGATTGAATGTTTTCCCTTACATTATTTGAGAGCATCGGTGGGGCAAATCTTTTTCTAAAGGGCTGAGGCATTTGCTGAAATGCACCTTTGGTTTTTTCTCAATAGTAGTTTGCTCTATAAGAGGATGTTTTTCTTGCAGGTTTGAACGACCAATTCGGCATATTAGGCAACAATACATTGTGCCTCTTTAGGTCTCACTTGTATTGACTTAAATCAAACAAAGGAGGCAGTGCAACTTCTTTCCCCTCTTGTTTCCCTCGCAAAGTAATTCTACACGATTCGCAGAATCCTTTTGGTACCCGATTATCACTGATATTGATCATGGTCTTGAATAGTTGGCATATTCAATCTGCTTGAAAGTAGTAAGCTGTCTTAAACATTTTTTCAGACAGAGCACACAAACTTTAGATTTTCATCATGATTCTTTGCTTGATTTGGCATCATGACAATTCACTAAATTTGACTTCACTAAATCAAACTCTGCCTTTTACAAAATTTGACCTAAATTTATATTTGATAACAATCCACTTAACATATTTACTTGATTTAATTGAGATAATATTAAATTACAAAGAAATAATTCTTGAATAGTTCTTTCCTTACCAGGAAACAATTATTTAAACTATTTACTTGTAAGGAAATTACATTATTGATAATTGTCACACTTATTAAACTGATGATACTTGTCACACGGGTTGTTTTATTTCAAAACAACCCTTCAACCTAATTAGTTATTCAGTTAGAATAATTTTCCTCCGACTGGCCCTCCAAACTTTGTATTGGTCAGATATCTTAGTTAACTTATCTAAATTTTTTAAGTCAATTACCTTTTTCAATATAAAAAAATATTTGGTTTTTTCACAGTTATTCTGTTTTCAGATAAATAAATGTTTTTATTTTCTATGTAGGTATCCCTAGAAATCCTTCTTAACCATTTTTTTAGATTTTTTTTGCATTCTGGCAGTAGCTTACACCTTAGAAAATGTTGGTACATTCACGTTAATTATACATGGCCGTCAAGGGAGCCATGGCCTGCCCACTTTTTTTTTGCAAGGACCTTTTGTTTTAGAAATAGGCAATTATTTTAGAAACTATGGATTTTATTTTACAAATTGAGGGGTTGATCCCTCCACTTTGAAGGCCGTGTCAACCCCATTGTCATAAGCCAATTCAAATCACACTTTAAGTAGCAAATCACTATTTTGGTCTATAAAATGAAAAATGTATATGTACCGATAAAATAATTATAACAAAAATTGTTGGTATTACATAGTAGAACACTCATGTAACCGTTATTTTAAAAATAGTGACCGAATTTTAAAGTAATCAGTAACGCTTTGAGGTATAAGAAGCAAAAAACTGATAATTTTTCAACTAAAACTGCAATTAATCCTACACTAGTTATCTAATCAGGCTGAAATTTTGTCTAGAATTTTGTGTGGTTATGGGCTACATTTGCATCAATTTTTATCAAATTATATTGAGTGGTTCAAATTCTAAAAGTGTTTTTATTGGCGCACTATGAAGTTAAAATTTGACTTAATTTGAACATTCAATCTAAATTATTTTCCGTGGACAAATTAATTGATTTCAAAATTTGCATCACAGGATACCTTGATGTGTACGCTAACTTTCCGTATAAATGGAGTTCTTGGGACAGCTAGGTATGCATTATAAGGATCTGTGCTAACCGTGTTATTTTACTTGTTTTTATTTACAAAGTATGAAATATTTACAAAATAAGTTTATTATTATATATAAGAATGTTAAATATACATAATAGTGTAAGAATACGTATAAGAATGTTGGAATATATATAAGTATATTTATCATTATTTCTTAGAATAAATGTATAAGAATTTTTACAAACATATTTGTATTTATATTTCACCAGATATGATAGAAGCAGAGCGTTATGAAAATATGGAGCTCAGAAAATTAAGACAAACAAAAAGTGCAGAAAGAAGACCAGATAATTCCTTTCGAAATGGGGTACGTGGAATCGGACTTGTCAAATTTAAATGTTGAAAACGAAAAAAGAACTGAGCTGTATTAAAAAATACCTACAATGTTTATATACAAATGGAACATCATTTGGCAAAAGTCAATATAGCCGGAATCACTGAAACATGGTTTCAAAACTCATCCATTATACAGTTAGAAGGTTACATCGTATACAAGAAAGATAGATCTGATGAGCGAAAAGGTGGTGGAGTTGTCTTGTACATAGAAAACAACCTTACATCATATGAAATAATTAATGGTTATCAGGACAGCAAAATAGAACATATATGGGCTGTCGTTGTAATTAGAAATATCAAATACCTCATTGAATATATATACATTTAAACAAACAAACGATCAAATAGGCATGAATGATTTTTGACAAATTATACATGGTGCAAAGATAAAGTAGATATTAAAATATATACAGATGTAGTATTAATAGGAGATTTCAGTTTTCAAAACATTAGGCCGGGTAAATAAAAATGAGCAACTGCTTTTACTCAGTAATTAGTCAGCTTTACGTGAATAAAAACTTCAGGAATTTTGCTTAAGATTTTATTTACGTAAAGCTGAGCAATTACTAAGTAAATTGCTTAACTTTACGTGAATAAAAGTTTGAGCAAAACTGCTGAAGTTTTTATTCACGTAAAGGTGACCAATTACTGAGTAAAAGCGATTGCTCATTTTTATTCACCCGGCTTATTATTTGAAATAGTGGATATGTTGAGAGAGCAAAGAGTAGAGAAAATGCAATTGAACACATATTTACAGATATAATAAACGGCGAATTTTTATTGTAGCATGTCAATATTCCAACTTTTCAACTGTCAGAAACACAGTTAAAAAAAAACTCTACTCTTGATATTTACCAACGATACTAACAGAATATTTGAGCTACAATCACATGAAGTCCTGGGTTGTACAAAAATGGAACACTTAGTATTGACATTTAAACTTGAACTAAACATTAAACAGAATAGCAGAACACCAAAGTATAAATTTGACTACAAGACTGCACAAAAATAAACAAAAAAAATAACTTAATCGATTGGAACTTCTGTTTTCATGAATCAACAACACAACAAATGTTCTATACTTTTATATTAAACATAAATTTTCTGAGTAATTTAGTTATACCAAAAATTAATGTTAATGCAAAACACAAACATAACAGAATTCTATCGTTTAGCGATAACCTTAGAGAATTAGAACGATGAAAAAAGATCTAAGATACATAAATTAGTAGCCAAATTGAAAGATACAAAAAAAAGTCAATAATAAACTAATGAGTCACTCACTTGATTTAAATGACAGTTTTATTGATTACATAGATACTCTGAATCATCTTGAAACACAAAATACATACAAAGTGTGTGGTGCACACAATTTACATCCTATTTTATCAAAGCAATGTGCAAATTCATTTGCCTTGCCACTTGCGTTAATCTACAAATCGTTTTACAACACATGTAACCTGCCTCTACAGTAGTGTGCAGCAAATGTGACACCAATTTTCAAAAAAAGGATGTAAGTTAAATGCATCAAACTACAGACCTGTGTCAATAATGTCAACAGCATGCAAAATATTTGAAAGAGTTATAAGAAATGAAATTTAAATATATTTGGCAACATGTTTTCTGAAACAGAAATCATGTACCACAAACCTTTTAGAGACTCTCGGTATATCGTCATACACAATTTATCAAAAAATATACCTGTAGATGTTTTAAGGCTAGATTTTGCAAAAGCATTTGTTAGCACGCCACACAAGCGACTTATTTTAAAATTGAACGCATATGGAATAAAAGGAAAATTTTAAAACTGGATTGATGCGTTTTTGAATAATCAAATACAAAGAATGGTTTAAAGTGATGCAGTGTCAACAATGAGAAACTTATTAAGTGGTGTTCCACGAGGATCCATTCCTGGGCCATTCTTTTTTGTAGCATACATCAATGACATACCAGAGAAAAAAAAAAGCATTGTAAAAATATATGCAGATGACACCAAAATCTTATCAGCAGTAAATTCAATTAAAAACGCTAAATTAATTCAAAGAGACTTAAATAATATAGAAGAGTGGTCAGAAAAATGGTTAATTAAACTAAATGAGAATAAATGTGTGTTTATGCATTACGGTAAAAACCACATTAAAATCAATTACACAGTTAATGGATCAGAAATTAACAGTTTGAAAAATGAACGTGATCTTGGTGAAAATTTTGATACATCACTGAAATGAAAGGAACACATTGTAACATGTTCATCAAAAGCCAATGCAATAACGGGGATGATAAAAAACACCTTTGTCTATTTAAATCAGCATCTTGTCAAGCAATTATACAGAACTTTCGTTACACCTCTGATTGAATTTGCAGCACAAGTTTGGTCACCAAACAACAAAGGTGACATTGAAATATTAGAAAAAAGCAGCACAGAATGAAAAGGATAGCAAAGAACATAACTAGTCTGCATTACCGTTTACAGACACTAAATTTTACAAATTCAGAAAGGAAGAAGAAAGAAAAAAGAAAGAGAGGAGATCTTATTCAAGTATTTAAAATTTTCAATAAAATTGAAAAAGTAGAACTTTTAAACAAACAAACTTTCTCAAAATGCAGAGGCCACAATAAGAAATACAGTAAAGAACAAACCAAGTTTATACTGAGACACGAGTTCCTTATATACAGAACAGCAAATTTAGGGAACACATTGCCATTGGAAATTGTCAATTCAACAAATGTAAACAATTTTAAGAACAAATTAGACATACATTTAGTATCGAAAATTAACTTAAAAATCTATTTTTGTTTAATATATATTATTTTTTTTGGATCGAATTGTTGTATAATATCAAAAGCTGTCAAAGTGAGTTTTAACTCATTTGCTGTTAACGCAACTATAGTTTTAACTACTATTACTACTACTATTAACAAAACTATTAACAAAACAATATGCACTATTATTATATTATTATGTTCAATTTGTCAGAATCGACTGTCTTTTTTTAAGTCTGTTTTCTAGTGTACTTACTTGATTTTTGACAAAATTTCTTCATGTTTTGAATTGTTGCCATTATTTTTTTTAATAACTTAATACGACACACTTTTACTTAGTTCAACATTAAGTTTGGAATATTTAGGGGTACAACTTGGTGCTACATCTTTGCCGAATCTCATAGATTCAAGCACACTAACTACAGAATTGGATATGTTTTCTTTTACATTTTTAAAAAAGTTTAAAATTATTGAGCAATCTAAAATGTTTCCATTTTCATCTTTTAATGAACTTTGTAAATTATTACAGTATTTATTAATTAAAACTCTAGATACTTTCGCACAACAACTTTGACATAATCATTGGCAAAGACTGTTTTTGTGGCATTTCAAAAATCCAAATAACCATTCACGTGAAGGAGTATTATTTTTAAAACAAGGTACATTTCTTCCAGTGGTATTTAAATATCGTTTTACTGTTACTCTTAAATTGAAGGAGGTAAAAGAAAAGTCCCAATTACTGACTGTCTTTATATGTTTCACAATACTATTTTCTTCAAATTCATTTATACTTGTTGGATGGCCAAAATTCTTTTTGCGTAGCTCTTGCACATGATTGTTTAAAGACCCTCTTTTTATGTTATATAAATTTGAAGTTTTTCTAACTGATAGTTCTTTGTTTTTTTTACTTTTTTAATGGCTTCCTACAACATTGTAGCATCATAGGAAGCATCCCAATAGACGCACGAACGTCCATAGGACGTCCAAAACAGTCCGTTCAAGGGTCCACAATAGACGCTGCTGGACGTCCAAATTTTTTCCATTCATTCACCGTTTAATTTTATTCAGTTCATTCTCATACTGACTCCATTTTTAATAGCTATAAAAATGGAGTCTTGATATAAGAAATAAAGTCTTTTTTTTCCCACAACGCCTAAATTTAATATACACGTGTTTGGGGATTCAACACGTGTGGCAACCTTCATTAGGATAATAATAAGGTTATTGCATAAATAATTAAATCCCAGTGTTGAAACAAATCAAAAAAAAAATATAAAGAATATATTTTTGACTATACTAATATATAAATACAATCTAGCGAAAACATTATTTTTTTGGTTTGTTTTAATATGTCGCTAATTGCACACTCGATGTTGCTTGCATTATAATCAATTTTGCAACCTACAATAGTATCTAAAGAAATAATATTTATTAAAAAATTGTCTGTCAACCATAGAGCATGTTTTAGAAACCAAAAGTAAACAATTAGATTCAAAAGCAAAATAAAAGGAACCTTGCTTTTGAATTTGATTTCCAAAAAGTCAACGAACTAAAAGACAATAAAAATTTTTCTACAATAAAAATTTATATTAAAATACTTGCTATTAGTTTTGGAAAGATAAAAAAACTAAATTAAAATAAAAAAAGACCGCAAATATATATGCAAATAATGAATAGGAGAAAATGAGCATCCTTATTATGCATTTATAATAAGGAGTGCTCGTAAATTTACTTTTTTCATTTCTTCCTTCCTCTAAATAATGCCTGTATTCCTTGATAGCATTTAAAACATTTTAAACTGTTTTCTGTGGAGTCGCTCCTCCCACTCCTCTCATTTGAGTAACCTTAAAAATTATTGAAATAATTAAAATATTGAATTAATCACCTTTTTTTACAAGTGTTTATAAGTACTAATATATTAATATATATATATATATATATATATATATATATATATATATATATATATATATATATATATATATATATATATATATATATATAGTATATATATATATATATATGTATATATATATATATATATATATATATATATATATATATATATATATATATATATATATATATATATATATATATATATATATGTATATATATATATATATATATATATATATATATATATATATATATATATATATATATGTATATATATATATATATATATATATATATATATATATATATATATATATATATATATATATATATATGTATATATATATATATATATATATATATATATATATATATATATATATATATATATATATATATATATATATATATATATATATATATATATATATATATATAGTGTTAATTTATTTAGTTTTCATCTTTTCTTTATTTTTTATTCTCTAAATTGGTTAGTTTCGAAATGGTTAATTTACAGTTATTTATATTTAGAAGAAGAAAATGAACTTGGTTTATATAAAGATTAAAAATCTGTTTTAACATTTTATAAAAATTTTTTTTACGAAATCTATTTAAAATTTTGTTCTGTATTTAGGAAAAAAGAGTTTGTTTTCCTAAATACAGAAATATACAAGTAAATTTTAGAGAACAAATTTTCAATTTGTTCTCTAAAATTTACCAAAAGTTCCAACATAAATACTATAATTAAATACTTTTTAATTTTTTATGATAAAAGTTTTTTAATTTTATTTTAAAATTTATTGAATTGATTAAAATAATTTTTTTAGTGAGGATAAAAAAGCAGATTGGTATAAACTTTTATTATTAGTTTACAACCAAAAGCTGTAACATTAAATACTTCATAAAAGTGTATATCTTTTAGTTCGGAAAACTTTTTTGCTAAAACAAACTTTTTTCCTGGCATTATACAAACTGAAGATAATTAGTAATAATAAATTTTGTTTTTAACCAAAAGAAAAGAAATACTTAGTAAAATTTTTTTTTCTTACTGAGTTGATTAGAAAGCCAATAGATAATAGAGCTAAAATATTTTTTTAATTTTAGCTGTTGCAAAACAAATAAGTAGCGGCTTTTTGTAAGTTAATTTATTTGTCTTTTTTTAAAGTTTTTATAGACAGATTAGTATCAATTTTCAATGATTTTACTAAAGTTTTAAAAAATTTTCAAGTTTACCAGCTTCATCAATGCCACGACTGCCATCTGGCGCCAACAATGGTGGTAAAGACCTGCAGAGTAAATTTTTTTCTCATTTTGTTGTTCATTTAAATTTTTTGATTATTTTATTAATTTTTTTTTTACAAAACATTGGCTTGTCAGAAAGAGAATTTTTGATTTGGTGCCCCAGCCACCCTGGGCCTAATTAAAACGGGCTTTCCATATCTAGGTCCAGAATAAAGGCAAAGACTTGCCTTATTACAAGTATCAGAGTGGCAGAAAGGTTAGCAGTAGAGATGGTGGCAGAAAAAAATTTAGCGTAGTTTTTAACTACTATACATACATTTATTTATACGTATATGCATATATCAATAGGTGTATGTAGATACACCTATTGGTAGGTGTATGTGAAGTGTGTAAGAATATAGTTTTTTTGAAGTTTATTTTGTATATAGTCTTATTGTATGTTAAGTTTATTTTATAATTTTTAGTTATAGTATAATTTTTAGTTTGTTTTTTTGTACAAAATGTTTGTGTACACTTATAAATACTATTATTTAATAAAAAAAGTTAATTATTCCATTACTAACACCCCCTCCCCTACCTACCTGAGGTAAAGGGGAGAGGGGAGGTATCCCAATAACCTAAGGTAACTAATCTAAGGTATCCAAATCATATTTAATAACTGGCAAAACATATTGTAAAAATCTAAATAATATTTCAATCATATTTAATGGTGGACTGGCAAAATATATTGTAAAAATCTGAATAATATTTCAAAATATTAAAATATAAAATTGTAGCAAAATCGCTCAAACTTTTTATTAACATAAATTTGAGCAATTTACTCCAAAAACGATAAATAAAATTTAAGCAAAATTGCTAGAAATTTTATTCATGTAAAGCTGAGCAAATACTCGAAAAACGCTGAGTAAAAGTATTTGTGTTTTTTTATTTACCCGGCCTATTTGGTGAAATGTCGGTTTCGGTTTCGACACTGAACTAGAGTTCGGTTTATTTCGGTTTCGGTTTTTTTTCTGTTTCGATCGATCACTACTTTTAATACAATAAAGAAGATATATAAAACAACACTTGAAGATCAAAAAATAAGGTATATTTATATATGATGTTGTTTATAAAATTTTATTCCTTAAATAAATATACATTTTAAATATATGAGAGCATTGTAAACGCTCCTCTGACGTTCCTAATACACCTTTCATATTCTTATTCTCCCATTTAAGACCTTTCTTTTGATACTCTTAAGTTGTATAAACTTGGATAAGAGTTGACATAGTTATGACGTTTTAAGTTAAGAAAAACTAGAGTTTTTCTTTTGGTCACCGTTTTTTCAACATATATAAAAAATTCGTACTTAGAAATGCTATGATTTTAATAATTTTTTTACTTTTAAAATACTGTAATCAAGCTCTTTTTAATGATATAAAGCAATCTAGTATTTGATAAATTTAAAAATTTCATGTCACATACCTATATATATATATATATATATATATATATATATATATATATATATATATATATATATATATATATATATATATATATATATATATATATATATATATATATATATATATATATATATATATATATATATATATATATATATATAGCGAATGATTTTTTGTAACAAGAGGAGATTGTTTATAAGTAAGAAAAATATTATTAAAAACAAGATGGCATTTAAATGCGTTGAAAAACAGATTGAGATAAGGTTAAATAAATATTTCACATTTAAATAAATCTAAAAAAATTTATTTATGATATATTTTTTTTAGATTGTTTAACTATGAAAAAACTACTTAAAATCATGTCATGAAATCTTTAGCTAAATATTAATATCTTTAAAAAAATGTAAATGTTTCAAATTGTTTCCAAAGGGAGCTAAAGTTTAGTGAAACAAAAAAATGAATATATAAAGTTTTTAACTTTCTATTGGAATGGTTCACTGCTCAGAATGCATTATATTTATATGCTGTTTGTTAAAATTTTTCTACAATTAAGAAATTCTTTTATTCTAAAATAAAAGATGAAAAAACTTTTTAAACACTAGAAAAAGTTTTACTCTAAGTTTTTGTCCTACGTTACCCTACTGTCCAAAGTAACTACATTTCACGGTACTTTTTTTTCTTACTAATAATACAAATGTATTTTTTTAACTTATAACTATATATGGCCGGGGGAAGGGAAATAATGTTTGCATTTTTATAGAAAAGTGGATAAGGGGGACGTGAACAAAAAAGTTTACTAACCATTGAAGTACAATATGGGCACATACGATTATTGTCTTAATGGTCATTACTTGAGATTTTAACAGATTTTTTAGGGTTGTCAAAATGCTGATTTATTCTTTTCCCGGTATAAACATTTGTTATTTCCTCATCCATAGTTTTAAATATATTTTTAAATGGGGTTGCAATATAAGTATACCTAGAAAACACATAAACGTCAATTAAACGTCAAAAAACGTTTCGACAAAACGTTCAGATTTGGTCGATTATCCGTTTAGAATGAAATCCAGATTAACGTTTAGAACAAACATCCATAAAACGTATATAAGACGTCTATTATTGGATTATTATACGTATATAAAGCGTTTAGATTTTGTCTAATTTACGTTTAAATCTAGTCTAATTAATGTATATAAAGAGTTTAGATTTAGTCCAAGTAAACGTATATTAAACTTTTAGATCATGTCTAATAGCTTCTTTGATTTAATTTACGTAATTTTAACTTATTTAAGTTTTAAAACTAATATAAAGTAAAATTACGTTATAACTTTTTAACTTTATATAAGTATTAATTTATAGTTATAAAAATAATGAAATATAGAAATAAGATATAGTTATAAAACTCCAGGTCTTATTTTTTATACTTTTTACAACATGTTTATAAACTTTTGTACTATACAACTTATATTATACTTTTATTTTATAAAACTATATATAAAGTTATAAACTTATATAAAACTTTTTCATATAGTGGGGATTTAAAGAAAAAATGTCTGTACACTATACTTGTTTATGTTTCGATAATTAAAAAAATTAAACGACCAAGCTTTTTATTACCAATTTTATAGTAACAATTTCTATCAAATATTTTTTAAATTTAATCTCATTAGCAGAAAATAAAAGTTTACATTAAGATTAAGTCAAAGATTACTAAAAAATTAATAAACTCATAAACAAATATTTTGAATCGATGTTTTTCTGATTTATGCATTATCAAAAATCTTCCTAGAATGCCGTCTACCCTAAGTTATAAGTTTATCATCTTCTACATTCGTATCCTGATTGTCTGATTTCATAACCTGATTTGTAACCACAAAACTAAGATAAAATAGTTAGCATTTTAAATGTACATTCATAAATCAAAATTGGAATTACACTAAACAACTTTACATATAGAGGATATTCTGAATTGAAGTTTCCCAAATTTTCTGTACAATCCATGTTTATTTTTGAAATTAAAAAATTAGTAACGTCGCGACATAACATATACAGTGGTTTTTACCTGCTTTTTTCCAACAATTTTCTTAGCAAATATAACTAAATTAAGCTAAAATAAATCTAAAATAAAAAAATAAATATTTAGTTATTAAACCTCTTGGTTTTTGCAAAAATGAATACCTACTGTTACACAATCATACTAACGTTTACAAAATAAATTCTAACTGTTTATAAAAATAAAGAAAAAGGTTCTTGCAGCAGGACTTCTATATCGAGAGACTAGCAACTCATATTTTTTAACTGTGTCAATGTCGCCATCAATAATTTCTAAAACATCGGAGTCCATTGATTTGTTGGCATTTAGGAAGGTAGGTTGTCACTATAACAGCTTTTTAACTTCCATGAATTAAAATGGCCCACCAGACACTCGTTTATTATTTATTTATCAGTCGTTTTGCTTTCAGATGTTGTAAGGAAGTGAATCTTGAAAACGCATTTAAGTCTAATTTAATTATTTAGCCAATAAAAAATAATTTTTTAATGTTTTTATTTCGTTTTAATTATGCCTATTTAAACCACGTGACTTAAACTGTTATGTTAGTCTTCTGACCAATGGCTATATTACTATATTATAATAAAATAAACTTTTATTAAACGTCGATCAAACTTTTAGAATAACGACTTATATTAGTCAATATTGTTAACGTTTAATCGACGTTTAATAAAGGTATATATTAAAAGATTTAAAGCGTAGATTATAAATCTATAAATGTTTGCGTTTAGTTAAGGTCGGTTAAAAGTTAACAATATTGATTAATGTAAGTCGATATTCTAAACGTTAGATTAACGTTTAGTGAACATATATATAAAAAAGATTAAAATATGCATTTTAAACCAAGCGTCAGCTTTTAGTCAGTAATAGGTCGCTAAACGTTTTATCCATTTTTCGATCAATTTCGAAATAATATTGACCAATTCTGAACCAATCTGTGTTTACTGGGTAGTCTTATTTTTATAGTACTCTTTACTTTTTAGAACAGCTATTACAATCTGTTTGTTAAACTTATGGCTTTAAGCTGCGCGTAACCAAAACGAGGTTATATTATTCTATCCTCGTAGTAATATATAGGTTCTATATATTAGTAATATATTACTACATATATATAGTAATATATTACTACATATTATATATAATCTATGTATATTATATATAAACTATATATTACTATATATTATATATAATCGTTATATTATTCTATCCTCGTAGTAACCAATGTAGTTAATAATATAACCTCACATCAATTTTTACCAATAAAAAATATATTTGTCCAGTTACTGACCTAAAAATAAGTTAAAATATTGCTGCTATGGACGTTTCTAATAAATAAATATTTTAGAAGCCTTTTTTTTCTTGAATTTTATTTTCCATCCAAATTTTTATAAACTATTGATAAGTGATGTTACCGAATCAGGGCCTCAATGATAAGCTTTTATTCGTGGAGGACCACCTAAAACCTTTTTATTTTATTTTATATATACTTTTTTATTTTCGCTGTTTAATAATTAATAATTAAGATGTGTATGCAAGAAAAAAAATAAAAATATATATATATATATATATATATATATATATATATATATATATATATATATATATATATATATATATATATATATATATATATATATATATATATATATATATATTGTTTAATGAACTTTGTTAAATAAACAGGGACTCAAAGAAGATATAGGGGAGAATACGCCATCTCAATCTTTTCAATATTATTTTCATATATAATTTTTTAACAAAATACAGCAATAATTAAAAACTTCAACGAGTATAAAAGTGCTGCGCTGATAAACGAGTATAAAAGTGCTGCGCTGATAAGCAAATCAAATTAAGAAAATGAAAGAAATTTGAAAAATGATAAAATGATTTCAGAGTAGTTAGGTTTCAGAGAAATTAGGTTAAAACTAAATGTGAATTAAACAAAACTGTTCAATTTTCTGAAGCATTGGTACTTTTTCAATTTTTTTTGATTTATGTAAAGAAAAAAATAGAGTTGGAAACACTGCAAGGGCTTGTCGGACATTTTTTAATTTAACTTTAAAAGCAAAAGTCATGGAAAAAAATTTTTTTTTACATGTCTTAAATTGTAATTTTATATATACAAATATTTAACTATTTCTTGATATATCTCAAAATTTTGTGAAATTCGCGTACTCAATGAAAGCACAATCCTTACACTCAATTAACGCTTTCAATTAAATTATTATACGAATAAGATAATAATTAAATTGAAGGCGTTCCAGATGCGATTTTACGGATGGGCAATTTTATTGTGAGGTGTTCCATTCTCTCAAAAAAAAATGATTTTCAAGTTATAGTAAAATTTAGCTGTCGGGTATAACACATAATTCAGTCGGGTAAATTTTCGTTTTGAGGACTTTTTTTTTTCTTTTAAGGAACCAGTCGGTACTTTTTAACGATTCCCCTTCCCATCATTCTATTTGTAGAATCACCTCTGACCCTAACGCCACTTATTAAATGTCTTAGAGAACCAAAAAATTTTTTTTTAAATAATTTAATTTTAAATTTTTACCACTTTATCACTAAATGTTAAAGAAATTCCAGATTTCTACTTATGGTCGTATATATTAAAATTTTTGATTTTTTAAATGCAATTTTTTAATGACATTTTCAGACATTTTGAAAACTATGGAATTATTTTTTTTCCAATATAACCTATATATTTCTTTTTATTTTTATTTTTAAAATAGTACTATTTAGAGTTTCACCATATCTAAAGCATGGCAATGAAGGTAAACATCATTTATTGAATCACATTGAACTACTTAGAGAGTATTTTTTTCAGTATTCTATGAAAAAAAAAGGTTTTTAAAAACACTGAGTAATATTTGTCATGTTTTCTGCCTTCAAAAACAAAATGATAATAAATAACTTTTATGCGCTAAAATATTACTCGAATTGTGAATTTCAACTGAAATCGCTTTTTTTCTAACGAATGAAATTGTTTTCAATATCAGTGTTTTACCATCTGCCAATTTACACATTTTAAATGAGACTGATGTTATAAAAAAAAACTATAGAATTCGTTGATATATATAAAAGGTATCTCTTAATCATTTACCTGAAAAATCGTCAGTTTTCGGTCCACCTTTACAGAAGAAACTGAAAAGGCTTCTTTAATTTGGCAAGCTTGTTAATTTAATAATAACAAAGAGTCAATGTAATTTTCTTTTTACAGTATTATTATTATTTGTTACAATTTTTGTAACTCAGGCCTGAGTCGGTAGCTCTACAAGTACTATTTATGAAACTGGCATCAATCTCAGGTGTAAGTCATTTGACAGAGTTATGAGCTCAATATACTCTTGAAACAACATCTATGGAGTAAATAATGTTCTTAAGAAAAGTAACTTCCTTTACTAGTCCTGATAAATATGATTTATCTTCTAAAGAGAATTAAAACCTTGCTAATTTTGACATTCTAAAAAATCTTAAAACTCGAAAGATGCTTTCAAAGCATCTTGTTGTGAGTTTGGTAGTTAAAGTTGCTTCAGTTGACCACTTCAGATAAAGCCAGCCATGAGAAACATCTACGTGGTTTGTTTTCCATCATCTAGAAGGTGAAAACTGCTTTGTCTAAAACCTAATAAATCACTCATCAGCAGCAAAAAAACAGTGGTTTCAGTGACTGGGGAAGAGCTATTCTTGTACAGCTACACAAGTTGTTATAAGGCTAAAATTAACAGTTGACTCAAGGAACAATGCAATAATGAAGCAGCATAATGAAGAAATATACTACAGCGAGTGTTTGTTGTCATAAAAACTCTTCATGAGCATGGTTTGGCAGTCCGTGAAATCATTTGGGTTGACCTGGGAAGACCTTTGGGTTGACCTGGGAAGACCTTGGGAAGACCTTTGGGTTGACAAACAATTTCAATTACTTATTTTCAAAGCTGAAGCGTAATAAGGACTTTTGAGCCATAGTTCTACGCATTAAGTAATTTAACTCTTGAGCAGGGCCGGGGCGAGTAGGTGTCACGTGGGGGGTGCCATTACAACTTTTGCCGACTAAAGAAAAAAAAAAAAAAAAAAAGTTCTCGTTTTTGAAAATTTGCCGACTGCAATGACGACATTTGCCGACTGACTGTCTAAATCAACCGACTAATCTATTGACAGGGTTTACATTTGCCGACTAACTAGTCAAAAAGGGTCAAATTTGCCGACTAAGGGTCAAATTTGCCGACTAAAAATCATTGATTGGGGGGAGTGTCACCCCTCCCCCTCACATCCCTCTATCTCGCCGGCCTTGCCCTTGAGTATGAAGTGCTATGATCATCAAGATTTGACGATATAATTGTTAATTTTACATCAGCAAAGTCTCAAAAGGAATTAATGCAACAATTTCTATTAAATTTTCGGAAAAGTTTTATTTATGTAACCAAACTGCTTAATTCAATCCTACCTGTGAATTCAGCTATAGATCATATCTGAAAAATATATATAATAGAAACCTACCAGGGGCGGATCTAGCTTTTTTTTGGAGGGGTGCTGGCAAATATGTGCTGTGCTGCGACGATGAGGGGGGGGGGGGTTTCATTAACCCCCTTCCCTGGGCTTTGCGTTGTATAAAAATGGGTGGTCATAAAAAAGGTTTTTATATAGTACGGGGGAGGCGGGTCACCCAAAAGCGTACAAGTTTGTTTAAGAGGTGTTCACGGCATCGAATACGTACGTAGTTAGACTATATTTTTCATGAACTTTTTTAACAAATGAAAAGGCTATAACCCTCTGGGTCTTTTACCTGTCTGCCTGTCTTTTTATACCCTTTAAATTGCCCGTATTTTGATTAAATAGTCAGATCAGAAAGGTTACAATTCTTATAAACAAATCAATTTTATATCCATAATAATAATTTGTATGCAAAATAATGCAGCGACTTTATTTTATTAGCAGTAATCAACTTTTATATTAATAACAACTCAATAGCAGGATTACCACTAATAAAAATGATAATAAAAATAATTACTCTCGCCTACCGAATAAACGGGAAGAGATGTTAATTAATTTTTTTCCGACCCCCCGGAGCCTATTAGGACCCCCCCCCCCCCCCCGATTAACAATTTTGAAACAATTTAAAATATTTTTGCTATTTTTTTACTTTGAGAAATATATTTCACTCAATAATAGATGAAAATATGAACAACCAACCAAAAAAATTATTTTAAACTTTTTGAAACTCCGACCCTTCGGTTTATTAAGAATCCCCCCCCCCCCCCCCCCGTTTATTAGATTTTAAAAAAATTTCCTATTTATTAGTTTATTCGGCAGGCAAGAGTACAGTGCGAAAGTAATTTTGTGTACATAAAAATATTTTGTATGCAAAGTAATGCAGCAACTATATATTGGCAGTGATCGACCGTTATACCAAGAATCAATCAATAATGATACAATAATTTCATGACCCCAAACAATGAACACACAATTTATTTATTATTCGTATGACATATAACATAAACTAGGAATAGCATAAGAATTGAACAGTAAAACCCAGTTTTGAAATGTTAAAGTAAACAAATTTTTTACCCTAACTGTGCTAAATTTCTTTTTCTTAACTGTTAGCTTATGACCGATAAAGTAAATTTCAAATCATGAAACTTTACTAAATTAAAACCATATTTTAACAGAAGGAAAACTAAAATAAAAGAGTAAAATAGTTACAAAATGAAGAACTGATAAAAAAAAAAACTGTTAATAAAAATCTAGTTTCAATGGAACTCAAAATTTGCTTCTAATATGATCTTTAAACAGAAACTTGAAAATATATAAAGTAACCATCTAGTTTAACTTCTAAAAACACCTGCGTCATGCACATTATATTGCAATTATAACACAATTGTATTACAACTCACTATTTAAAATAATTATTAATACTATGATATAATAAATTTATGCACATAATATACTTAAAATATATAATTATACACAATAATTATTTATAAATTGTAATAACAATAATAACAATAATAATAAACTTTTACACTAAATACATCAATAATAGTGAACAGATTTAATAACATTATATAACAATTTTTATAAACAAAATTATGTAACAAAATTATGATATTCTGGAGCCATTTATTTTTCAAGGATATTCCCCAAAAATATAAATAAAAATGTAATAACAGACTTATTTTTAGATAAAGTTATAATTTAACTTAAATTATAATTAAACTATAATTATAACTATCAATAATGCTAATTTATTAATAATGAAAACTTTATAATTATGTCTGATAAATTAAACTTTTAGGGTAAACTGGGGTAAAGTGAACTAGGGGTAAAGTGAACTATTTTTTTAAACTAAAAAGTTATCATGTTTAAAAAACTTTTTGTTAAGTAATTTAGCATTATTTTTGCTTAATACAACATTTTGAAATTTTTTAAATAAAAAAATTAATAAAATATAGCCTTTGTTTTGATGTAATAGCCATTTTAAAAAGCGAGTTTGGCGGAAGTTTTAAAATTACGATCTCAAACTTTGCTATGGGTTTTAGTAAATTCATGATTTGTTGTTATTAATGCGAACATCAGTTATATAATTTATATACATTTTAAAGATAATATAATGCTGTTAAAAAAAAATTGTAGTTTTTATCATAATATAAAAAAGCTAAGCTTTTAGTTTGTAAATCAATTTAGTTCACTTTACCCCTTATTTTTCTGCCTATTGGGGGTAAAGTGAACTAGTCTTTTTCTTATGTTTTTTCATCAAATATTTTTAGTAGAACTGAATATATAAATTGTAATTACTTAACTAAATTGTTTACTCTTAAAATAAGTTGTTTTTTTTTTAAATATTCTTAAAATTATTTTCAGAAATATAATATATTGAAATAATGCCAAGAAACTACATTAAGAAAAAAGAATCTCGAAGAAAAACATATGCACCTAATTTGTTGCAAAATGCCATTTCGAAAGTTAAAAATAAAGAAATGACTTCGTATGCTGCATCAAAAGAATATGGTGTTCCAAGAAGTACAATTGCAAGACATCTTCTAGGCATAAAATGCTCAAAAGTTGGTGAAGGGCGACCAAACCGATTATCTGCTGATGCTGAAAAAGATCTTGTTTCACTTTTATCTGCATTTTCTGATTTTGGATTTGGATTAGATAAAAAACAATTTATGAAACTTGTTCAAACGTATATTGAATTAAACGGATTTCAGAAAAAATTTGTTAATGGTGTTGCTGGTGATCAGTGGTTTTGTAATTTTTTAAATCGTTGGCAGAAAGAAATATCTATAAGAACTCCAGAGCTTTTGACATTAACAAGAGCCTTAGCTTGTAATAAAACTGTAATTGATGCTTGGTTTTTATTACTTAAAGCAACATTGGAAAAATGTGACATTATGAATAGACCTGCCCAAATACTAAACTGCGATGAAAGTGGGTTTTGCACTAACCCAATAAATAAAAAAATTATTTGCAAAAGAGGTATTAAAAACCCTGTATCTATTGCTCCTGGATCAGGAAAAGAACAGTTTACTGTACTAGCAACAATATCAGCTGCAGGAAGAAATTTTCCTCCATTTATTTTATTTGCTGGGAAGAATTTGTATAAAGAGTGGATGACTGGTGGACCAAATGGTTCCTTATATGGGGTGACAAAAAACGGTTGGATGGAAACAGAAGTTTTCACTGAATACTTTAACCATCTTGTTTTATGGTTGAAAGACACACCCAAGCCTGTTTTGCTTATCTTTGATGGTCACATTAGTCATATTTCTTTAGAAACTGTTAAAAAAGCAGTTGAAAATCATATAACTATTTTGTGTTTGCCAGCACACTGTTCGCATTTGCTTCAGCCACTTGATGTAGGAGTCTTTCGCCAAGTTAAACATGTATGGCGTGAAATTCTGGCCAATTGGTATACCGAGTCAAGGCTGAAGGTGGTTGGGAAATCTGTTTTTCCATCTTTATTAAAAAAACTTTATGATACCTCCTTTAAGCCAGCTCATTTAGTACAATCCTTTGCCAAAACTGGAATTTTTCCCTTTGATCCATCTGCTATAGCATCTGACAAGTTAAATCCTTCTGAAATCTATGAACACCCTTTTTCTCAGAAAACAAATAACTATAATAATAACGTCCCTCAAAACATCGTTTTAGACACCAATGTCAATGATCAGAACGATACTTGTGAAAATTTTTCTATTGAATCAACAAATAAATACAATTCACAAAAAACTATAATATCAGTAGGAAAAGACTTAAACAATGAAAAAATAAATCAACTATCAATATCAAAGGTAGATTGTTCTACTGGAAATAAAATCATTAGAGAAATAGTGAAAGAACAGTTAATGGCCACAAAGGGTGATGGTCGTTCATACAACAAACGACCTACAAAAAAAATAAAAAGACACTATGGAGGTGAGTGTCTTACATCAGAAGATGCATTTAAAAGATTAAATGATGAAGAAAACGAATGCTTTAAAAGAAAGATCAAGCAGCAAGGCAAAATACAAAATAAAAAAACTAATTTATTAGAAATAACAAACACAAAAGAGTTAAAGATGAAGTAGTTCACTTTACCCCAATGTGGGGGTAAAGTGAACTAGTGGACATGTTTTTTTTGAATATATATTTAATATTGTAAAAGTAGCTTTTAATCTTAGTATTTTGTTTTATATTGTACCTAATACTTTAAATGGTATAAATTTTGAAAACTGCAAAATGTTTTGGCTTTTATTTTGAAAATATTTCCTTTAGATACCAAAAACAGTTCACTTTACCCCAGTTTACCCTACTAAGTCAGATTTTCAATTCCCATTGAACTTTCAATACATACCGAGAGCTTCCCCTAACTCTGACATTCACCATGTATGACTATTTATTTATTCCCCTTGAGAATCAGACTTAACAAGGTTCTAATGTATATATTTTTTGAAGTATAATTTCATGCTTAAAAAATACAAAAAAAAAAAAAAAAAAAAAAAAAAAAACTGCAGATCTTTCTAGGACCACTATTTAAATTACTCTATAAAATATATAAAACAGTAAATAATATATTTATATTATATTATTAAATAAAACAGTTTAAATTGGATCAGAATTTAAAATATCTACAAGTTTTATTCCACATGGATTCTTCCTAGCAAAACAATCAATCTTTTCATTCACATCAATGGCTGATATCTTGGTGAACGTGCATTAAAGCAAGACTGTTAAATCTGTGACATTGTGTTACGTAGATAGGTTTTTAAACGACGAATAACAGAGATAGATTTTTCGCAAGTGCATGTTGTTACTGGAATAGTTGCAAGAATTTGAATAAAGGTAAATATATTAGGAAACATTATTCTATCAATAAGAGGAAGGAGTTTGGTTAGAGTAGTTGGAAGGGAATTTTTAAAACTACGCCAATTATCTTCCCACATGTTCAATTTGATGATGATATACCGTGGTTCCGGAAGTTCATCCTCATACTCATTAAAAAAAAGAAGAAAGTTGCTTCTCCATTCAGCAACATTTAAAACGTTAGTTGGCATTGCAAAGAATCCATTATAAACAGCAATGTTTCTATTAGAAAAACGTAATTGAATCTGGGAAGATAAATGGTCAAGAAAAAGAATTGTAATAACTTTCTTGTAATATTCATTAATAGATTCACTAGGACAATTATTTCGATTAAGCTGTTTTCCTATTGTACGAGGCTTGTGCTCATAAACACCAACACTAGCTGCCAATACAACTGCCTCACTATACCAAGTACCATGACTGTGTTCAATGTCTGATCTTAGTCGCTGTAAAGCAAGATGTAACAAATTTACTTTTTCATGCGATGCAAAAACATCAAAGTTTGAAATTGTTCTTGGAGATTGTAATTGGTCTTGTTACTTCCAAACAGCGAGACACCACTACTAAAGTAACAAGAAACTGGAAAGATCTAGTAGCAAAAAAATAACTATTTGCATCACGAGTCATGATTCAAAGACTTTTCATCGTTATTAATCATTAGCTCAAAGCATTTAATTATAGCAGGAAGTACCTCTATAAACACGTCTAAACCATCAATTCTGGCAATCCATCTTGTACGACATACATCTATTAGACGAGAGTGATGAGCTTTTGGAAACAATTCTTCTTTTTTTTTTTTTCAGAACATCAAAATGCTTTGGACTAAAATTAAAGAACTGAGATATAACACAAACATTTGACATCATATTGCTAACTATTTGTATGTTACAGGCATTTGCAACACAAAGATTGAGGACATGAGACCCACAATAAACATACAATGCTTTTGGATAAATAGTTTTTATTCTTACAACAGCACCGGAACAGTTCCCAGCCATGTTACCAGCACTGTCATAAATCTTGACTAACACAAAATTTCATTTCTAATCCCAAATCTTTAATACTATTCAAAATTTGGCTGGCTATAGCTTCTCCAGACAAGCCTGAGTAGCAAGGAATAAAGCCAAAAAATAGTTCACAAATTTCACAATTATCATTTACAAAGTGTAATACAAGTGGGATTTGTTCCATATTGCATCAAATGCTTCATCTGCTAATATTGAAAAAAATTTATCTTTTTTAATTTCACATTTCAACTATAATGTCATTACAAATATTAATCAATTCATTTTGAGTAGTTTTAGAGCGATATGTAGCATTTTTTGGAGTAGCAATTCGCCGATTCACTAAACTGTTTTCTGCACAATCAGATATTAATTTCAAAATTGATTGAAGATTGCCAGAGTTACTATTTTCATTCTCATAGTAAAATGAATCATCTCTGTGATCTCGGAGAGGTATGTTTTGTTTTCCACACATAATAATTATCAGAACTATTGGTTTTAATATTTCTCTATTTTTCTTGACTTGTTCATCAATTACTCTGTTGAGATTTAAGTCAATAAAATTTATCTTTTACTCCATACATTGGCGAAAATGAGTTGCCTTTAGAGTTGCAGTTTGGTAAATTGGTGAACTTTCAGCATGTTTATTAAAATTATTAATGGCCTTTGAATATGCCACAAATAGAGATTTATAAAGCTGAACAAGTTTACTTGCATTATGACTTGATTCTTCAGATCCAAAAATAACAAAATTAACACAATAAGCACTTTTATTAATTTCTAAATATGCAAGCCAAGAGTATAATGAGAGCCAAGAGAATTGAAAGGAACGATCTGATTTATTGGATTCAAAATGAAAACTAGAGCTTGGTTTATTAACATTTTTTAGTAAATCATACTTATCTTCATTGCCTAGTTTATTAATTCCATAAGTTTCATAGAGCCCGATATTGTATTTGTTTACAAAAGATAGTTCACATTTATTTACAAAAGCAGAAGAACTACTTTTAGAGTTTAAATTTGCCTTACTGGGTGAATGGATATTTTTTGAAGAACATTCTGCAATCGATAATGTGGAAGAACTTTTTAATTTGATTGGCGAAGATTCAACACAAACTTTTTTGTCTGTAGGAAAAGGTGACTTAATAGTAAATTGATCAATTGTGAGTTGTTTTCTTTTTTTAAAAGTGGAAAGAATTTTAACTGGATCTAAAATATCTGTTTCCTGAGTAGAGTCAGGAAACAGGATACTAGATTTCGAAGAAGTAAGTTGATTAATTTCAGGTAATTTTACTACTTTAGGTGCAAAAATATTAGGAACTTGGTATTTTTTAGGAATACATTTTAAAGATATTAAAGGAACAAAGTGATCTTTGTTTTCAAATATATTAGAGGTCTGTTTAAAACCTGCAATAACTGAAGAGCAACAAAGAATGTGTATTTTTTTTTACAGATGTGCTTGTTCAACACGTGGTCTAACAGTACAATTGAAAAATATTTCATAAGCAGTTTTTTCTATTTCTTTTCTATCCTTTTCTATAGGATAATATGATTCAATTGGTATTCCAACAACACTTGAGAGAACACACAAAGTAAGAAACAAGGAATAAGAATAATTTGTTGCAATATTGATAGATTCTGATACAATACTTAGTGTTCTATTATTTTTACAAAAAGAGTTATATGCTTTTTGGGAAATAATAATAAAAAAAGCTGTGTTTTCATCAATTCTTCCAGATTTGGTAACATCAGTTTGAGAAAAAATAATTGGATGGTTTGAAGAAAAACCTACATTTGTATATAATTCGATACTGGTCAGGCATCTAAGGTATTCTGACAAAGATTCGTTGCCAATTAATGATATAGAACAAGCATTAAATAAACAGTTTCCGTTTGGAGAAGTTCTAATAAAAAAAAAAAAATTAATATAAGCTAAGCAACATAATTTATGTTATGACACAAAATAATTATTACATAATTTTATATCAAAAAATAACTTACTAGTAAATGATTTACTAAATGTAATTTTGGTATTATTCAAGCATAAAATAAATTATAACATAATTGATTATTTTCTCCTTGAAATATGATATAAATATATTATATACTTTTTTTTAGTAAAATTGCGTTCATGCTTAAGTATATATACTTAAGCATGAACACAATTTTACTAAAAAAAGTTTTTTAAATTTAAGCACCTAGAACAAAATTTTACACATCTTACAGCTTAAATAAAAAAGCTTGTAGTAAATTGTAAGGTACAAAAAGCTATAGTATAGCTTTTTGTATAGCCTATACTATAGGCTATACAAAATGTGTGTGTGTATAGGCTATACAAAATATGTGTGTTGTGTTGATTAATGGTTAAAATAATAGCAAATTAAGAAATCATGTATAGGCTAGCTTATACATGATATATGAGATATATATATATACATGATATATATGTGTGTGTGTGTTTTGTGTTGATTAATGGTTAAAATAATAGCAAATTAAGAAATGTATAGCCGGCCGGCTATACATGATTTCTTAATTTGCTATTATTTTAACCATTAATCAACACAACACACACACATACATAAATACTTCGTTTTTTTTTATTTATTTTTAATTTATTATAATTATTTAAGAAACAAATTATTACCTCACTGGTTGAAAATCACTCTCTGCTCGAAATGATTGAGAAACTGCATACTTGAAACTTTGCATATTTTATTCAATATACTTACTTTAGATTTTTCATTAAACAAAAATATTTCTCTAATCTTATTATGAGCTTCGACAATAACATTAGATAAAAACGATTCCTTTTCTGATTGAACCCTATTTTCATCTAAAATACATTTTAAAGTGATTTGAAGCATTGAATCCGCCATGTTTAGAACACTTAACCTACGAGTTAACAAAAAGCTTAGTGAAAAACCTTTTTTCTGATTTTTGCGTGATTGGCTTGCACCCTTCAGAGATCTTTCTAATTGGGTCAGCACCCCTCAGAATCTGTATTGATTAGCTTAAGAAACCAAGCCAATCAAAAATAGCTTCTGAGGGATGCAGGCCAATTAAAAATAATTCTGAGGAGAGCAGGCGAATCAAAAAGCTATACTATACGGGAGTTTCCTAATCGAAGCACAAATATATATAAAATACGCTAGCGCTGAACGCAACTACACAACAACAAAGATAATTGTTTATTTATTTTTGACTTCCTTCACAAAAAATGAAATCGCAAATTTTAAGTTGAATAAACTATTTTAACAATTCAATTTTTATTTATAAAAAAATGCAACGAAATAGGAAACTTTACGTGTTGAAAGTTGACGAATGCTGGAGCACCCTTTGAACCCCTCTTGATCCGCCCCTGGCTATTTAAGAAACTTAATGAGACAAGACATGCTACTCAACTTGGCTATTTTGTGATTCAATTGAAAACACTATGGTGCGATATTTAGGATTTGATCACAATGATGCTATGGGTGCTTTGATGATGATGCAAGTATTTTTTTCTGAACAGAACAGAAACAGAAAGTTCTTAGAAATGAAGTTTTTATAAATATCTTCCAAAGGCTAAATTGTTACTTTAGTATAAACATACAAAAACAAAATTTCTTTATTTAACAAAAGTACACACAGTATTAGTAATACTGGTGGGTAACTTCTTAATTGATTTATGAACATTTAATTACAACGTGACAATTTTTACAAGAAGGGGGGAAGGAGTTTCCATCCAATGAATTTGCTCCATGTCTCAGATAAACAAAAAATTTTTACAGCGCTAACGTCAATATGTCAATATCGAATGTTAAAAAATGTTTTAATTCAGGTGGTTTTATTTATACTCCACTTTATTTAAATTTTGCTAACATGCAGCTTCCATATGAAAATTGAATTTAATTCAAAGGGAAATTTAAACAGAATGAAAGCGGTATATGTTAAGGACTTTCAAGCGAAAAAACTATTTAAAAAAATAAATAAATGGAAATTAAGTGAAACTAGACGAATACAATATCAAAACATATATATATTTTTTAATTATTTGATAGACTGCCTGACCTGATTTTTAATTATTTTTTTTTTAGGAGGGGGGGGGATATTTTCCGGGGGGACTTTTTCTCGGGGGATTAATTCGGGGGGATTTTTCCGTGGGATAATTTCCTGCAACCAACAACGCTAACTGCAATACGCAACATTGAACGGTTAAAAATACGCTAATTTGATTTAAAGTTTAAATCGTTTTTAGATAAAAGCAAAATTTTTATTTAAAAAAAATGTTTTTTTTAGATTAAAGCAAAGTTTAGATAAAAAACGGTATAGTTTAAACATTAAACAATACCGCTTTTTAAAGGAATTTTGCTTTATTCTAAAAATAAAAATAAATATTTTAACGACCAGCAAAAGGATCAAAGTCCAAATCCACATATTTGAAACTATAAACTACGTATTTAGTCTATCGATATACAGTAATAATAAGTATAATCTATAACATAAATAATATTGCCAAAAATTTTATTTCATGCGATTACACAACTCTATATAAATTATATATTGTTACTATTTATAATATTTATAGCATTCACACTAATTTAATAATACAATGACATGTTATGATAAAAATAAATCACCGAAGGTTAATGCGATTTAATACATTATTAATGAAGATTAATTATTGAGACTGTTCATTTGAAAGAGTTTTTACTACGTTTAAAAGAAATTTATTTTCTAATAATCTTGCTTTTCTTACAATCTAATAATAGGCATCTTTTATTAACTTACAATTAATTTCTCTTTTGTTTAAACTAAAAGAAAATTTAGTCCATAGATAAAAAAAGCTAAATTTAGCTTTTTACTTCTTTAAAGAGTAATAACATGTTTATCAGAACAAGTGAAAAATATATTTTTATCAGATCTTATTAAAAACAGTGTTATTTTATATAGAATACATTTAACTTTAAAATAGTTAATATCCATTTTGAGCTGTTTATTAAGGGTTTCCATATTGGAATTTTATGATTATATATATTAGTATGATAAATATGTAAAATAACAATGTACCTAATTGTTACTATATACCTTGTTAATATAGCAGCAAAAAACAGAAGAATGAGCAACAAGTTATTTAAAAATGAAGTCATCCAACCACTTCTTACTGATTATTATCAAATATCAATGGCCTATGCTTACTGGCATAATGAAAAGATGAACGACTTTGCAGTATTTGACCTCTTTTTTCGTAAGAATCCATTTAAAGGAGAGTATACAATTTTTGGTGGATTACAACAATGTATAGAATATTTGAAGGAGTTTAAGTTCAGTGAAGATGGCAAGTATTTAAAAAGATTTTTTTCTATACTATATATATATATATAGTATATGTCTATATATATATGTCTATATATATATATATATATATATATATATATATATATATATATATATATATATATATATATATATATATATATATATATATATATATATATATATATATGTCTATATATATATATATATATATATATATATATATATATATATATATATATATATATATATATATATATATATATATATATATATGTCTATATATATATATATATATATATATATATATATATATATATATATATATATATATATATATATATATATATATATATATATATATATATTATATATATATATATATATATATATATATATATGAGCTTGATTTAGCAACTTATTTCATAAGAATACAATCCTGTTTGTAAAGAAGTAATATCTAGCTTGAATTCTTGTGAATTATCTCAAAAGTCTTAGTTTAGAGCCTCTAACATTACTTGCAGGTCCTTGTGCTAAAAGGGAATGTGGTATGGCATTGATATGAAACCAATTTACTTCATTAAACCCTTTGCATTGAATGCTTTAAAATATTGTATTATGTCCCCTTGTTGCCTTCTTTGTTCTAGAGTTTGTAGATTGAGATAAGTCGGACAGGTTTTTAATCTAAATTTCTTATTGCTGGAACAAGTTTAGTTGTTCTTTTCTGGACGGCTTTTAGAGCCCTTATGTCTTTTTTTTGAAAAGGATTCCAAAAAGATGCACAGTATTCCAAATGATGTCAAACAAAGGTTTTAAACAATCTAACAAAAATCCACGATTTTAATGTTTGCTTAAGCATACCTAGGATTATATTTGCTTTATTTATTGCATGTCTGATGTGGTAATTCCATTTTAATTTATTGTTAGTTACACTAAGATTTCAATCAATTTTTGTTGTTTCAAGGTTAAAAACAGCTCCAATATCACCTTTCATAGTGAAGTAACAGTATCTAGATTTTTGCTTGGTTTTTCACCAAGTTTTATAAATTTACATTTCTCAATATTGAAGGATAAGGTCATTTTGAACTGATATGATATCCATTTTGTTTTTGATAGTAGCAACAAGCTGGCTATCGTTTGTAAAAATCTTACAGAAATTCTTGACTCTTTTTGGTACATCATTTATATATATAAAAAACAATAGTGGACCAATAACCGATCCTTGTGGTACCCCACTTGTTACCTTTGCCCAATCAGTAAACACACCATCCAAGACTACTTGCTGTCGTCTACTTTTCAGAAAGTCAGAAATCCAAGCAATTAATTTTACATCAAACCCATAATCATTAAGTTTTATATTCAGTAGTTTGTGGCTTACTCTGTCAAAAGCTTTGGGAAAGTCAAGTAAGATTAGGACAGCCATTTAGTGCCTCTGTAATTATATTTAACACCTCTAAGAGGTTTGTGGCACAAGATTTACCACTAACAAATCTATGTAACTTATCCAATACCACTAACAAATCCTTATATATATATATATATATATATATATATATATATATATATATATATATATATATATATATATATATATATATATATATATATATATATATATATATATATATATATATATATATATATATATATATATATATATATATATATATATATATATATATATATATATATATATATATATATATATATATATATATATATATATATATATATATATATGTATATATATATATATGCATGTAGATATATAAAAAGAACAAAAACTATTATAAACTATTTAAATTTACCATAAAAATAAAACTATATGTACATAGTTTAAAAATTACAGTTTTATAACACTATTAGGTTAACACATCAATTTATTGAATAATAAAAATTGAAAACTATAAAACCTCTTAGAGCAGTTGCAAAGTCAAGTCTCCGGTGACAGTCAGATATAAATCCCATTGAACATGTGTGGGAAATCCTGTTTAGGCCAATCATGGGTAAAAAGCCACACAATCAGGATAAAATTTGTAACTTGTTGCAAAATGCTTGGAATAAAATCACTCCACAGCACCTTCAAGATTTTATTGGGTCTATGCCTCAAAAAATTGAACAGGTGTTTTTAACTCTTATTTGTCTAGTTTTTTTCCTCAAATATCAGTTCTTTGGAATTCGCTTCCTTCATCTTGCTTTCTTGATTTATATAATTTGCAATCTTTTAAGTCGTCTGTCAATCTGAAAATTGGCTATGAGTTCACAGAAGCAATTGGTTACGCTTTCTTGTTCCTTCTCAGTTGTTCTAAGAAGTTCAGGATAGTAAAAGTTTGCTTTACTAAGTGGTGGATGTTACAGGTAGTGGTTTTTGAATCTCCAACAATTTATAATCATTTTGTTAGTTAAAACCATTTGAGTCTATTTAAGTCACTTTTAAGTCTCTCGAGACTATTTAATCAATAAAAGAAATCTTTTTGTTGAATGATGTTGTAAAAGCATTAGGCTTACCTTGTAAAAAGTTAAATATTTGGACTGGATGAAGCTTTTATATTTAATGAATCCCAATACTTGCTAAACATGACTTCTCCTACCTGATACCTGAATATGAAAAACATACCTGAATATGAAAATACCTGACTATGAAAACCATAAGGGACAGTTTAGCTCACTCTACAGGCAGATACATGCTGCAGTATGCTGTCCTGTGATGTCAAGAGTAAATGAAATAATTCTTTAACAAAACTATACCTAAAAGCCTTACAAATAGTCCATTACTTAAAACCTCCACAGTATTTGATCTACTAGAGTTTGTGAAAAAAATGATTTGTTGATTTAAAATTTAATAAACTATTAACATATCACAAAATTTAATAAATAATTGCTTTGTTAAAGCCTAACCTGTATTTGAGGATGTTGTGTCAAAGACCATGCCTATGATGTTTTTATTGTATTTCCAATCTACAAGTAGATTTTTTGTTACAACAGAGACAACATTACCATGTGTCAGATCAGCTTTTGCTGTTGAACTTGGAAGGGGTTGTACACCAAGAAGTTTAGTTCCATTGACTCCGGATACTATAATAGGTAGTATTTGGAGTCCAGCTAGCCATCAGTTATCCATCCCAATTTACTACTATTTTTGAAGATGGATTCCATTTGTCTTTTCTTTGTTTGCTGACATGGGGCAGTATTGATGCTTGATATCAATGGGCTGAACTGGAACTTAGATATATCTTTGAAACATCTCTTCCGCAGACATATCATCAAATGTACAATTGAATTCATTTTAATATTATGTTATTCCTCTCACTTCAGACAATAACATTTGGATTCTTGAGAATATTATGTGGAACAAATATGTGTTCACCAGATTTGATTAGCCTTTTGTGTCGCCTTTCGATTTCAGAGTAAGCTGAGCTGAGTCCAGCAGTCCCCTCAACTGGTTCATCACAAGAATTGCTCAAACTCAACATTTTTTTTGAACATTACCGAATGTTCTGTTTTGGCAAAAGCTTCATCATAGGTTCTTTTTTTCTTTTTCTCAACAAAAAAATTTTTATATTAGGTAAAACATGTGAGGAGTGCTTTTTTACTGTAAAGCATGCGCGGCGTGTTGCTTTATCAACTATCTTATAGCCTGTTTCTACAAGGAAGTGCTGCTACACACACACACACACACACACACACACACACACACACACACACACACACACACACACACACACACACATACATACACACATACACACACATAATTCAAAATTGTAATTTAGTGTATGTACTTTATGTTAGACTTTTTTTATAATAATTCTAGATATAAATTTTCTAAAAAGTATCTTACCAAGCACAACTGACCCTAAATTTTTTGAATACCTGAAAACTCTTACAACAAAAGAAGTGACGTTGTATGCTGTTGCAGAGGGTAGTGTTGTTTTCCCTAAAACACCAATAATCAGGATAGAGGGTCCTCTTGCAGGTAATTTTTTTATTATTTTATTATTGATACTGTTTGATATCATTTATTATTTTTTTTGTAGATAAGATTTGTTTTATGTAATACTAAATAGTTGTAAGGGTTAGGGTTAGGGTCAGAGTTAGGTTTAGGGTACCCAGGGTTAGGGTCAGGGTTAGGTTTAGGGTAACCAGGATTTAGGTTTAGGTAACCCTAACCCTGACAGATTAGATTAGAAAGTTTATTTGAAATTGGCTTCTTGGTTCTCGGCTGGCGATTTGTTGTTTCTACTAAGAAATTTTTTTTAAAAATTTAATGCAATTTTTGCTATATGAAGAGTTGAGCCAAATTGAAAAAAATAATCCCCATAAAGCAAAAATGTTTCCACTAACCTAGAAAAAGTGTTTTCAAACTTAGTGGGTAAACACTTCCGAACTTTTCTTTTAAGAACATTTTTTTTAAAAACAGAAAAATAAAAAAAGTTTTGAAAGTAGTAAACACAAGCTCTGGAAATTTCATATTTTACATTTATTGCGTGTTCAATTTTATAATTAATACTAACTTTCTTTATACATAAATCGTTTAATGAAATAAAGTTACAATTACAAAGTCTCAGCAAAAACAATAACAAATGTTGTTTAATTACAAAAGAATTACAAAGATCGCAAGCAATTGCACGCTATCGTGTAGGGCTGATCAAATAATGGACAAATTAAATTATTTAAATAACAAATCATTTTTCGGAAAATTATTTAAATAATTCAAATAATTCAAATAATATATATAAAGTTCAAATAATTATTGGATCAATACCATGCACCAATTTACTTTGTACTAAAACATTTGTTTTAGTACAAAGTTTATTGGTGCATGGTAAAAACTAAAGACATTCCTTTATGGGTTAAAAATATATTAAAATATTTTATAGGATAGCATATTTTATTTTATAAAGAATAAGAAAATTGACTTATTTCTTTTGCCAAACACATGAAAACTATTTATTTCTGGTTAAATATGACCTTAAAAAACATAGTGTATCAATCATTTCATCGCTTAAGGATGTTCTAAGTTTAGTAATAAATAAGCCAGCCGCGCTGAAGCATTTTTCAGCTTTCACAGATGAAGGTGGCAAAGAAGAAAGGGCTAAATTTAACTTTTCTGTACCTTTTGGTATATCATTAGAGGCTTTAAACAATGTAAATTCTTTTTTTAAAAATAGCAACACATTTTTAGTTGTTGAAGCCACAAGAGTGTCATATAATTATTCATAAAGTTCATCAATTTTCCTCTTCTTTATAACAATTCCTTAGACTCTAGAGCAGCACTCTTGTTATTTGAGTCAATGGATGGGCTATTTTAGTTTGATATTATATCTTTCAAAAAACGTCTTTTGTATAGATCTTTTGCTATCTTTAGAAAATCCTTCTTTTCTGGATAATAAAGGATCGAGATTTCAGTAATTTTATTATAACAATTTGGATTGTCTAAATATCTAATAAGTCCACTAATACCAGAGTTTCTTCTTTCATTGATTCTTTCCAACACAGCAGTATAAAAATATTTACCTACAAGACTTTTCTTTTCATTTAGTTTTGAAAGAGTAAATTCAAAAACCTTTTCACAAGTCAAGATGTCAATATCTCTTTTACAAAGAGCAGTAGCTCCAACCTCAGTTATTTCTGAACAATCAGTTAAATCCCTTATGAGATCAACTTCTGATTTAGTGAGTATTAATTCACTGGCAGACAGATCATTGATAATTGGATTTAAAACATTTTTTATCTTTAGATATCTTGAAAGCATTTTTATCAAAGAATTCTATCTAGTCTTTGTGTCAAGAATCATTGATTGCTTTCAAACAATGTTGTTGGAGAATATCATTTTTGGTTGGAGGCCTCCTGAATAGAAATTTTTATAATTTTTATTATAGTTTCACAAAGATTGTCTGCCAATTCAATTACATTGTTGTTGCCTGCCATTCCCCACTTAGTTCATCATTGGAATCTTCATTTCGTCAACTTTGTCATGTTCATCATCAGTGTTAATTTCTTTGAAATGTTTCTTTTCGTAAATGATATCAACAACAGCAAGATGAATACCATGGGAGTGACATTGTTGATAAACAATATTTAAAGGTTTTCCTAATTTTTTCATCAAACTGGCACCATCAGTCACTATATCAAGAATATCTTGATTAAGATTTAAATTAAAATCTTTAAGCATTTTTATAGTCATTTCAAATGCTTTTTCTGCTGTCATAAAACCATTAATCCTTAACATGCCAGCAGATTGAACCTGTCCTTTAAAAAAATGCAAATAAAAAAAAACACTTATACCGAAGATTTTTCTTTGATGTCCATTCATCTAAAGATAATGAAAAACGAGTATCTGCTTTTTTCAACTTTTCAAAGTCATCAGTTAAATCAAACTTTACTTTTTTGCAATATTCCGAAAGCATACTTTTCATTCCATGTCTATTACTTGAAATTTTTAAGTTTTGTGCTGCTCAACCATTTTTAATATCAATACTTTTCTCTAACTTAAATATTGGAATAAGATCTACTGCAACAAGTCTGCAAGAACAATCTCAGGTAAATCAATCTTGTTTTTAAGACAAGAAGTAATTAAAATCTGACCACTCTTTTTCTCAACTAATTTTTGTTTCTTTCACTGCAAAAGTTTTATAATTTTAATATTTTAAACTTTTTCAAGGTCAAATCATCAAGCTTGTGGCTGCTGGTTGAAATGTTGAAGAGCAATATTTGTACTTGACAATTGAACTATTTAAATGAAACATGTTTCCAAACTTCAGAACATTTTTCAGTTGGTACGATCCACTGCTTTTCCATTAGAATCTTATTAAATTTATGTTTTCTAAACAAAATTAAAAGTTGTTTTATTTTGATGATAAAAACATATTGCCACCACTTAATCAAGGAAGCGTAAAATTGACTTTGTTAGCTGAACAAGCACAAATAAAATGTAAACAAAATGTTAGAACTCAAAGGAAAAGAAAGACTTTTTTAAACTGTTTATAGTAAAAAAAAATTATTATTATTTGAATTATTCAAAAAACCAAAACTTTAATTTGAGTTATTTAAAAAAGCAAAACATCATTCAAACAATTTCAAATAAAAAAAATTATTTGAAATAATTAATAAATAACTATTTATTTGATAACAGCCCTACTATCGTGGCAACGAAGAATACCAACAATTATTTTTTCATGCATAGTCATAAAATGTTGTTATGACTATGGTTCTTTAAAACATTCAAACTTGCTTTTACGTTTTAAATTCAACCAAGCAGTGAATCTAGTTTTCTTATTATAAAATTATTTAAAAACTTTGGCATATAAAATTTGCCATGTGGTCGCACACGAGCAGTGATTGCCTGAGGGAAGAAATAAAGTACATTAGAATAAAGGAAAATTATTTTTCTAACAAAGCATATTTTGACAGTTGTCAAGACAAAAATAAAGATTAATAGAGGAATATTTAAAAATGAGACAGGCAATGCACCTAAACAGTACTTACAATATTAATAATAATAATAATAATAATAATAATAATAATAATAATAATAATAATAATAATAATAGTAATAATAATAATAATAATTAAAAAAAAAAAAAATTCCTAAACAACTAATATGAACAAATATATACAACAGATATATCACCAAACAAAAACTTATAAAACAAAGATTTGATTGCAAAATAAAAAGTATGAATAAAACAATATCTCAGAATGGAAAAAAACATTAATGCTTATGTGTAAACATTATTTGTGTAGTGATTAAGTAATAAACATCTCCTCAGAGTTGCGTCTATTATTACTGGCGTTTTGATGAGGATCAGCACTAATAACTAGTTTATCCTGTCAGACAAATGTCATCGTCACTTATACAATCTAGTTTTATGTAATTTATTTAGAAATTTAATAATATGAAAACGAAAATTGTGCATATGAAAATTAAAACAAAGCTGAGTAATGAATATAAGTTAATATAACATAAAAATTACCTGATAATAGTAATCATATGGAAATCAGCAGATAAATAATATGTTACTAAATATTGTAGGCTAATAGAATACTGTAATAAGACCAGATAAATTTTAGCTAAATGAGTGGTTTATTTTTTTTTTGGGTGATACAACAATGATATAAGTCGTAATCTAAAAACGATGTAAGAGGTGGGAAAAAATATTGTTTAGAAGTAAAGGTTTCTCTACGGTCCAAATTAAAAGTAACTTTGAGACCATAATATGGTCTTATTTAAACATTATCTAGTTATTATCTAAATCGCAATTTCTAAAAGTGAAGTTTTCTCTACTGTCCGAATTAGACCATAACAAAACAACAACAACAATATATACATCAAACAAAACATGTCGACAGCCGCTATTTTAAAAGAATTGCTCTTTTGTATATACATTCCAACTACATACTATCTATTAAAAGAAAATATTATCTAAATAAGGAGAAAGTCAAACTAATTAGTTTATCTATAAAAGAACAAAAAGCTTGCAAAACGATGTAAACAGGCTGTATGTGCATAAGGGTGTATTGGTGTAATGTGTAAGTTTGTGTATTTTATGTCGTGCAGTAGAGTTATGTATTGTTAGTAACCAGCGTAAAAGATTTTTTCTGAACTACACCAAGCCAACCCAGTCATACTGCAGTAAAACATGATCGATTTAACACCTATGCATTAGAATTAAAGATTATCCTGTCACGGAAGATTAGATTATCATCGTCACGGAAGATTAAAGATTATCCTGTCAGACAAACATCTGACAGGATAAACTAGTTATTAGTGTTGATCATCACCACTTATACTTTACTCCGTGACCTATGCCTATTCCATACTGCAGTAAAAAAGGTCTCACTACAAATAGCCAAAACCCAACCATCCCCAAATTTGTAAAGCACCAATATTTTTTTGATGGTATGATATTAAAAATGTAGATCTACTAAACAAACAAAAATAAAAGTAACTAAATAAATCACTTACCATACCACTGAAAGAAAACATGAAAACACAATAAATTAAAATTCTAATAGAAACACAAAACTACTAATAAATTTATTTTAAGATATAAAAAACCAAGCAGGGACTTTTAGCAAAAACAAACCCAAGACAATCAGAAAGCAGTATATATCATTAAAAGACAATCAGAAAGCAGTATATATCATTAAAAGACAATCAGAAAGCAGTATATATCATTAAAAGTCAATCAGAAAGCAGTATATATCATTAAAAGACAATCAGAAAGCAGTATATATCATTAAAAGACAATCAGAAAGCAGTATATATCATTAAAAGACAATCAGAAAGCAGTATATATCATTAAAAGACAATCAGAAAGCAGTATATATCATTAAAACATTTTTTTAAAATCAACAAAACAGCAATACTCTTTAATAAACTCATAGATACTTCATTCGAAATGCTGTCATATGTCTAATGCTTCATTTGAAATAAGATAACCAATCAAAAATGTAAGTAAATGAGCAACCCGCGCAACCCAAAATCATAACAATAATTTTTAAAACTATGTTAGCCAAAAAAGAAAAGAATAAAAATGTTGCACAAAAACCATAAAAAATGTAACCCGCATAAATGTAAACATGTAGTGAAGGATATATGAAATTCTCTGAATAATATTAAAAGACAAAAATTGTGCAAAGCTGATTAATGAAGATTAAAAAAAATTTAAACAAAGCTGAGTAATGAAGGTAAGATAATATAACATAAAAATTTATTGATAATAGTAATAATATAAAAATCAGCAGATAAATAATATGTAACTAAATATTGTAATAAGACTAACTAAATACTGTAATAAGACCAGATAAATTTTAGCCAAATGAGTGGTTAAAATTTTTTTTTTGGGCGATACAACAATGATATAAGTGGTGATGTAAAAATGATGTACGAAACGAGAAAAAATATTGTTTAGAGGTAAAAAATTTTCTATGGTCCGAGTTAATAGTAATATTGAGACCATATCTAAATTAAAATTTCCAAAAAGTAAAGTTTTCTCTATGATCCGGATTAGACGTAATTTTAAGACCATAACAAAACAACAACGAAAAGACATACATAAAAAAAAAAACATGTCGAAAGCCACTAATTTAAAAGAATCGCTCTTATAAAATAAAATACAAAGCAACTTTAACTTCATTGCTTACATCTGAGAAATCTTTAAGTATGCTCATATTCCCAAGGTGCTCATAATAACCTAATCTGCCCTATATGTATTTAATTTAGGTTTTAAATATAAGCAACCAGTAAAGTAAAGAAATCTATTTTCCTCATTAAATAAATTTCTAAAACAAGTTTGTTATAATCAAAAAACATATATTTAACTTATTTAACTTTTCAGTCAAAAAGGGCTGAAAAACTTTTAAAGAAATAGCATTTGTGGGTGTTAAACCAAACAAATTTGTAATTTTTTAAATACTTTACTTTGTACTTTATTACTTGCAGAGATTTTTTTAATAATATTTGCTGTTGTTGAAACGAGTTACAATAAATTATTTGCAAATTTTGAGAAAAGAATTTTTTTTCCAAGCAATTTTAGGGATTTTCGGAAAATCCCAATTCTCAAAAAGATTTTTCCAAGAGACATTTTTGTAGTTATGCAAGCGCATAGTTATACCAATAGCGGCAATTTTATTTCAAGTTTTAAACAATAAATGATGTTATTTTTCTATTAGTTTTTAATAGTAATTAGTTTTCAATAATTTTTATAATTATTATTAAACTTTAATTTGGCAAACTTTATTTGGAAAATGGGATTTTTTCACTTTTAAATTGGGAATTTTAATTTATGAGCATTTGGGAATACCGCGTTTGACGGGGCTCCACAGGGCTAGTTTACACCCTGATATATCAGGCTTAACCAGGAAAAAATATGATTTCATGCCATGATATGACCACTCAAAAAAATTGAAAATTTGTATACATTTTAAAAATGCGCTGAAAAATTATCTTAACTCTAAAGAAACTTTAAAAAAAAAAATTTTATCCCAAAAGAAGAAAATAAAATAACGAAAAATAAGATAATAATATCTTGTAAAAAAAATAAAATAACGAAAAATAAGATAATAATTTCTTAACAATAAAACTAAAATCAAAAAAATCAAATATATATATATATATACACTTACTAAAGCGTGCTTTGATAAGCATTTGCTCACTTTTTCTGCTTACCTTAAGCTATACGGTTTTTTTCGAAAAAGAAGAAAAAACAAAGAATTATGAATAAAACAATTGCTTCCCCATCCCAAACCCTCAGTCGATGTAGCAGCAATCCACTGCGAGTCAGGCTATTTGTCAGTTGATGTATGTACTGAAGCCCCCAGCAGCAGGCTATTTCAGTATGACGTCAGATTGCTTACACAATACTATTTGTATATGTGTGTATATATATATATATATATATAATATATATATATATATATATATATATATATATATATATATATATATATATATATATATATATATATATATATATATATATATATAAAAGTTTACTCAAGTAAAAATAAAAAGTAGCTCATTAAAAATGTACTCAGAGTAAAAGTTACTGCGTTACTTTTTTAGCAGCCTGTCAGATAACAAAGCTGTCGAATAAAAAAACAAAAAAATTTAAACTATAACTTATTGTTAAGTTTTGAGAAGCAGTTTTTGTAACTGCTTCGCCATTATGCCAGTTTGCACTTATGCCAATATTTGAAAATTTATTCGGCGCACTTATGCCAATTTGCAGTTATGCCAGTTCGCACTTATGCCAGTTTTTATAACAGCTTCGCATTTATGTCAGTTCGCACTTATGCCAATTCGCACTTATGCCAATGTTTGCAAGTTTGTTCCGCGCACTTATGCCAGTTCGCATTTGTGCTAATTTTTGTAACTGATTCTGACTTATGCCAGTTCGCAAATATGCCAATTCGCACTTATGCCAATGTTTGCAATTTTGTTTGGCGCACTTATGCCAATTTGCACTTGTGCCAGTTTTTGCAACTGCTTCGCACTTATGCCAATTCGCACTTATACCAATGTTTGCCAAATGTTTTGGCGCACTTATGCCAGTTTGCACATATGCCAGTTCGCACTTATGCCAGTTTTTGCAATGCTTCGCACTTATGCCAGTTCGCAGATATGCCAATTCACGCTTATGCAGCCTCCCAATATGATTTCAAATGTAGCGAAGTACAATACTTTAGAAAAAAAAAAAAATTAAGTAAAAATAAAAGTACTTTTTTAAAAAAATACTTAAAAATAGAAAAAACTTATATAAAACTTATAAATACTTAAAAAGTAGAAATACGCAAAATCATTACTCAATTACAGTATCGTGTGTAAATGTAATTCGTTACTTTCCACCTCTGATATATATATATATATATATATATATATATATATATATATATATATATATATATATATATATATATATATATATATATATATAAATATATATATATATATATATATATATATATATTTTTATTAGTGCATATTATATAATTAAAAGATATCTCTGAAAATATTTTAGTTGTTCAACTGCTTGAAACAACCCTTTTGAATCTTGTAAACTATGCAAGGTATGTTTTAACAATATTAAACAGTAACAAAAAAATTTTAATAAATTTATTGTTTAACCATTTTTTCAAATTCTTTAGATAATTTGTATTAAAATATTATGCTATGATAATTAGTGTTGAGTTCTCTTCTTTTTTTAGTTTGATTGCTACCAATGCTGCTCGATTTAGAAAAGCTGCTGGTGATAACAAAGTTTTATTAGAATTTGGTTTGAGGAGAGCTCAAGGACCAGATGGTGCACTTTCTGCTTCACGCTACTGTTATATGGGAGGTATGTTTGTAGTATTAAATGCATTTTTAGTAATTTTGATTGTTTTTTTTTTTAATTTTTTTAACTAAAAAAACTAAATTTTAGATAAAATAAATTTGTTATAAAAGTTCTATCTATTATTTTTCATCTTTACTGTAAAATAAATATTTTAATGCTCAAATATAATTATTATGAAATAAAACTTATCACTATTACCATTGAAGAATGATTTGCATGTTATCATTTAAGAATGATGTGTATGTTATGATTGGAGACTGATGTGTGTGTTACTATTGGAGACTGATGTGTGTATAACCATTGAAAACTGACGTGTCTTTTGTAAAACAAAAGGTGAATAATAAATTAATATGGTTGTAATACTATTCAATGTTTATGTTGGCAGAGTGTAATAAAATTACAATAAACTTAGTTTTTATTAATTTTATCTTTTTGTATGTATCTTATCTGAAGCTTATTTGAGAATTTCATTAGTTTAAAAAAGTTAATTTATATTTAAATTTTATTTAGGGTATATACTGAGATCTAGGCTATATACTAAGATTTAGGGTATATACTGAGAGCATGTTGTAAACTTAGGATATTTTTCTTTATTTTTCTGATTTCAATTTTTCTGGTTTTATTTATGCTCTGACATTGGTATTTCTCATTTGGTTTTCTTTTTTTTTTTTTTTTTTTTTTTTTTTTATTTGCATTCACTCCCAACAAGGCTGCAAGCAACCACTATTAAGTTGGGAGTTACTAGGAAAAAAAAGAAGAACAGAGTTATAGAGCAAGGAAACGGTTGACAGAAGACTTAAAAAGTTGAAGGTTGTATGAGTCAGGAAAACATGAAGATGGGAGAGAGTTCCAAAGGATTGAAGTGCGGGGAAAAAAACTAGACGAATAAAAGTTTTTAGAGCATGCAGGGACAGATACATTAAACGAATGAGACTTAGCTGAATGACGAGTAAAACGAGAATGAATTTTAGTTGATGGAACTAGAGATGATAACTCCTTTGAGCAGTGACCATGATAGTATCTATAGAAAAGAGAAAGAGATGCAACTTTACGACGATGGGAAAGAGGTTCAAGCTTAGCAGATAGTCCAGGTCCAACAACATTTACAATGCGTTTTTGGACCTTGTCAAGAAGAGAAAGAGAATCGTTAGAAGAACCAGCCCAAATATGACAACAGTATTCCATACAGTTGTCTTTCTTGTCATTCTTATTGTTTTTCTTTCCTTTCTCTAACCTCACATCATATGGCCTTGTTGAAACTTTTCTCTTCTTCTGCTTTCCTCTAAGCTCTAAAACAGTTTGACCATATACATAGACTCTACAATATATTAATTTTTTTTAAATAAATTTTAATTATTTTATGCATGTTCTGTTAAAAATTCCTACCCACACTTTTAGTAAGATTTCCCCTTCCCTATTTATTAGATCTGAACTAAAATTTCCTCTTTTATTTCCCACCTAGTAAGTTCAAGATGTCAGATTTTCTTGTAGTTAGTAAAGAAATAGCTGTTTAAGAAATAGCCTTTTAAGTAGCGCAGTGGTTAGCATGCTTACCTCAGAAGTTAGAGATCCGTGGTTCAATACCACCTCTGGGCAAGTTGTATAACATTCGGTAAGGAAGGAGACGTAAACTTTGTTTCAAATGCTCTTCTGTGGTGTTCTGTGATAAGACCATAAGTACTTCTTGGGGAACATAAAAAAAAAATTTTCATTATTTTACAGTTTTTAAAAATCTATCAGTTGACTATAAACTACCATTAAAACACTGTAAAACTACTAGTCAATTTTACTAATATGCTGCTGATAAGGTTTTTACTTTTTTTAAAGTTCAAACATGGTTGAATTTTTTTTTTTCAACATCTTTGCTTCCAACAAGGCTGCAAGCAACCACTATTAGAGTTGTTAGAGTTGGAAGTTACTGGAAGAGAAAAGATAAAGTCTATAGAGCAAGATAATAATTGACAGATGACTTTAAAGATTGCATATTATATGAATCAGGAAAGCAAGATGAAGAAAGCGGATTCCAAAGAGCTGATGTTTGAGGAAAAAAACTAGACAAATAAGAGTTTTTGGAGCACTTAGGAATAGTCACAGAAAAAAGACAAGACTTAATTGAATGGTGAGTAACACAAGAATGATAAAGAGATGCAACCTAAGCAGATGCTAATTTTGCAATGGATTTGATCTATGCTTTCTGAGAAAAATTGGAAGTAAGAGTTAATCCTAGAAGATGAAGGGTAAATGATTCATTTAGTACATTACCGTTCATAAATATAGGAAGATCTAAGCTATTACAATAACAATTAGCTGAAAAAAATTGAGTTTTATCTGAGTTACAGTTCACCAGCCACTGCAACCTCAATGCTGTAGCAGAAATAATATTCTTTTCAAGCTCAAATGTCCCCTCCAAGCAATCAGAGTTTGTTAGCTTTCAATCAAGATGAGAGTAAATGGTAGTAAATTACCTTTAGCAAATCAAGAGTAGAACAAGAAGATCGAAATCTATTTTGATGATCAGAAAGTAAGTTGTTAGATTCAAGATGAGAGGTTTTTGTATTATTTGTTAGAATATTTGTTAATTAAAGGTTCAAAAGCCTTGCTAATTATAGTAACTAACTAATGAAAAAAGACTAATGGGACTGTAGTTAGATAAGTTCAATGGCTCTCAACTTTAAACCATTTAACTACAATTAAAATTAAACAAATTAAATCTCTTTTTAAATACAATTAAACATAATTTTAAATCTATAAAGGATGTAAACAAATTATTGTTTTTTGCACATTTTATAACAATAAGTTTTTAATTGTTGCACTCAAAGTTTCTATGCATCTCCCCCTCCACCTTACATCTTTTGGGAAAGTGGCAAAAGTGTACCACAACCTAAGTTTTTTTCCTGGAATAACCCTATATTGATAATATTTATTTGTAATAAATAATAAGTCAAAGTGAAATAATATTATTAGATTTTACCAGATCTTACTTTAGCATGTCTGTTTGGCAATTTATTACGAACTATTTAAAAGTTAATCAAATGAAAGTGTTTTTTAGTTTTTGAGTTAGTAAACTTTTGTTGCTGTCTTTCTGTTTTTCTGATTATTTGCTAATCTTTCTGATTAATTGCTAGTGACTAGTTACATCTTCATTAGATTTTTCCAGTGGGCTTAAAGGGTGTCATTTATTTTATCTCAATTATTTTTCTAGGTTTTGATGGAACAAGTAATGTACTGGCTGCTAAAGAATTTGGTATTCCTACAAAAGGAACACATGCTCATGCTTTTGTATCTTCTTTTGATATCAATGAAGTAAATCTCAAGATGAAACTTCTAGACCTTAATGATAATATAAGTAAAGAATTTCTTCCTGTGGTTAACCAGAAGCTTTTAGATGTGGCGGATGCATTTAAAATTAGTTTAGATCAAACAAGTCAAGGCGAACTAAAAGCATTCGCTGCTTATGCAAATGCATTTCCAACAACATTTGTTGCATTGGTTGATACTTACAATGTACTAAAGTTAGTTTTAAATAATTATTTTAAATTTGTCTGTGATTACTTGTGGTGGTTAAATTTATGTGTAATTAATTTTTTTAATTAAATTTTAAAAAATTTTTATTTTAGTTAATTTTTATGACTTTGTGTGTGGTGGTGGTGGTTGATTACTTTTAACTTGATTTAAAAAATATTTTGATTACAATTTTAATATAAAAATAATAAATGTTAGTTATAATTATATTATAATTAAATTTAAATGTAACTAGCAGTGTAGCAATTCTTAATTTGATTTACTTAATCATAAATATAAAAGTTTTATATATACATATGTATATATATATATATATATATATATATATATATATATATATATATATATATATATATATATATATATATATATATATATATATATATACATATATATATATATATATATATATATATATATATATATATATATATATATATACATATATATATATATATATATATATATATATATATATATATATATATATATATTTTAAATGTTGATATATTTTAAAATAAAACTTCTTTTTATGGATTGATTTCTATTTGCAAAAATTATATTTATTTTTACAATATTTCGAGGGAATATGGATACCCTTGTTATCAAGTATATAAAAAACCGTTGTATTATATAAAAACTGTTTAAATTAACGAAACAATGTTCTTTGAAAACAAAACAATGTTCTTTGTTAACGAAACAATGTTCAATGTTACAATATTTCGAGGGAATTTGGATACCCTGGTTATCAAGTAAAAGCAAAACCGCTATATTATATAAAAACTGTTTAAATTAACGAAACAATGTTCTTTGTAAGAGCTTCTTTTTAAGAGAGTTATTTAAGTGAGTTTTTTGTGACGTAAGAATTTAAACATGGGTTTCCAAAATGACGTCATCACATAATCGCCATCATCTCGATTAAAACCATTGTCGCGAAAGGTACTTTCGTTGAGTTGTATTTCCAAGGCTTCCCTAACTTTCCTAATAAAACTATTTGTTTCGATTTTTAACGTATTGCGACCATTCCAGTTAAATTTTCCTTGGCAAATTTTGGATATATATATATATATATATATATATATATATATATATATATATATATATATATATATATATATATATATATATATATATATATATATATATATATATATATATAAATATATATAACAATTGTCAGGAAATCCCAAAGAACTATTTAATTTATTTAAACTCAGGTTTCATTAATCTTGATATTTTATCAATGGCTAACAATTTACTTTATGTAAATGACATACCGAGTGAGCTTGCCTGATAATAGATATTGTAACTTTTAATCTGTTATAAATGTATGTAACTTTTAACCTGTTATATTTATAACTAATATTATGTGTACAACAGAGATTTATGATTTCATTTTTAATTTCTTTTATTTGATAGGAGTGGTGTTTTAAATTTTATTGCTGTTACCCTGGCTTTGAATGACTTTGGTTACAAATCAATTGGAATTAGAATAGATTCTGGTGATTTAGCTTATCTTTCATTAGAAGTTCGTAAACTACTTAAACAGGCTGCTGAAAGGTATTTTTGACACATTTTTTTCTGCATTAGTGTTTACCTTTTTTATTTGTTTTTAAGAGCAAAATTATTTTTACTATTTATATTACAAATATTGTTGTTAATTATTTATTATTATTACTTTTATTGTTGTTGTTTTATTATTACTGTTATTGTTATCATTATCATTGTGGTATCACTGCTCAAACAAGTAATCATCTCTTATAAAAACAAAATAAATATAAAACTCAATATTGCATAACTTGTTATTTAGCGAAGTTGGTTATTAATTAATTTTATTGGTTGTTAAAATTAAGTTGGTTATTAATATTACTATTAACTGTAACTGTTTACTCTTTGCCCAAAAAACTTCTATTCTTCCTTGAACATCAATGCTTTGGAATTTTATCTTGAAAATAAATGCTTTAGAATTTTCTCTTATTTATATTTTCTTAACTTAAAAAGTTTTGTAAATAATTTTAAGTTATATTCTTGCTCTCTAACTTTTGTCTAGTATCTTCTGACTCGAATACTACAGCTTTTTTGCTTGAATGCTACAGTCTTCCAACTTGAATGCTACAGTCTTCTAACTTTAATGCTGCAGCCTTCCCACTTAACCTTCTAACTTCCATCATAAATTAGTTTATTTGTTTTAGGCTTAATTAGTTTGCTTACAGCCTTGTTGATGTAATTTTTTTTTTTTAATTTTTTAAAATTAGTACTTGTGCTATACGTAAATAGTCTATGAAAAAATGTAAAATGTAAAATCTATTTCAGAATACATTTGATTTGATTTAATTGTGTTAATTATTATGTTAACATAAATTATTAAGTTTATTATGTTAACATTACATTAAAGTAATCATATGATTATAATCCATAGTTATAATGATATTATACGTTTAGATTTAACATTAGTTGGTCATAATGATATTATACGTTTAGATTTAACATTGGTTGGTTGGAACATTTAACTATTACTGCAAGTAATGACATAAATGAAGAAACATTGACATCATTGCAGCAACAAGTAATATGAAATAATGAAATTAGTTAAAATGTTTTTTACAAGCTTAGCAACAAGTATCTTAGCAACAAGTTTTTATTTAATTTATTTATTTGTTTTAATTTTTTTCAATTTCAAGAATATTATATATAAATTATATAGAATATATATTACATAGAATATTTTTTATATATTTTTTATATTTTGTTTATAATATATATTTTATAATATATATATTATATAATATACATTATATTTAATGTATATGGTATATTTATTGGCTGAGAAAGTTTACAATAAAACCAAAATTATGTTTTGAATTTTAAATTTGTTTTAAGTTTTTAATATGTTTTAAATTTTAAAGTTTTTGAATTCAAGTTTTGTTTTTGTTTTTAGTTTTGTTAATTAACGAAGTTCATTTTCAGTATTTATTTTATTTGTTTGAAAGTTCTGCTACAGTCTAATATTTGCTTTAGAGTTCTATTTCAGTTTTTTATGAGTGTAAAAAACTGTGTTAATTGCAATTGTTAAAAACAAAGTTGATTGTGATACAGCAAAGAAGTTATTGATACAGCAAAGTTGATAATGGTATAGTAAAGTTGATAGTAACATGTTGCTTATATCGTTAAAGTTACTTTTTTAATTTTTATATCTGAGGTTAGTTAGAGTGCATATATTACAATAACTTATGGCATATATTATACCAAATCATTACATATTTCTTTGTAATTTTTTGCATATGACATGATAATTTATGAAATTTTAGAGCATATAGTTTTATAACACACACATACACACACACACATACTGTGTTATAAAACTATTGTATATACTATAAAACTTTAAAACTAGTGTGTTAAATTTTATGTAACACTAATAAAAAGAGATTTCGATATATATATTTTTCAATTAAATATACACTAACTAATAGTTTATCAAAAAATATCATTAGTTGCAAATGCAGTAGTGGTAGAGTGGTTTAGTATTTACTTTGTGTTTTGAAGTTAAAGAGTTGAGAGAGGGTTGTAACAACAATAAAGTAGTCTCCTCAACTGTAGTGGCCCCCCTTGACACTGAATTATAAATAGCATTTAAAAAGAAAAAATAGATCAATTCATTTTCAGGTATATCAAATAAGTTGCAATGATAAGTAAATCCCAATCATTAAAGACAAGTAAATTTCCATGATATCAAATTAGTTGCAAGGATTTTTTTCGATAAATAAAAAGTTAAAGGTAAATAATATTTATACTATATAAACAATAGTATACATGTAGTTCTAATTTCATTTTGTTGGAACTCTCAAATCAAAAGTGACTCTTTTTCTATGTTTTCTTATTGCTTCCAGTGCAGCCAAGTTTTATTTCAGTTTAGTATAGCATCAGTTAGCTTATATATTCTTTTGCAAATATGTTTGAAAAAACATTGTCACACATGTTTCTGTAGTTTCTGTCATTTTTTTGATTATAAAAGTTCTAAAGTTTTAAAATTCTGTTCTCCATAAATAAGATATTTTGTTTTTATTTATTTCCCTAAATACCTTTAAAAACCTAATTTTTTTTTGTTTCATGAATGATTTAAATTAAGTTAAAAGTCTTATCATTACTATAGTAATGACAGAGATAAATAAACTATTTGTAAAAGAGATGTTCAAATTGTTATTAGATTTTAATAATTTCAATGTGATATTCATATTATCTTGTTAAAAATTAGAATTAAAATGCTTATTGGCCAGTTTTTTTTACAAATAGTTACAATTCAGATTAAAGCTTTTTGACTTTAAAAAAATTTGAATTGATATACAGTGATTCAGAAAGGAGTGACAATTTTTTATTTTTAAATTAAGGTCTATATCTGGTCAGAATTTTTAAATTCAGGTTTATATCTGGCCAGAATTTGTATTAGTAATTGCCAGAATAATCTACACGCTAGTGTTGAAAAACTAGATTTTGATGCATCTCTAATCCTGACATCTGATTTGCTGAAATTCAGCAAATCAGATCTCTAGCCTCTAACATTATATATAACTCTAACATTTTATATAAATTCTAAATTTTAGTGAAATTAAATATAATATTTAATTTCTAAATTGTTGTGAAATTGATAGGTTTTACTTTAGGGTCATTCAATAGATGCATATGGTATTGGTACTCATCTTGTAACTTGTCAAAAACAACCTGCACTTGGGTGTGTGTACAAGGTAAGATACATGTGTAAGGTATGTGTGAGTGAACAAAGTGTTGGTGTGCTAAAAATAAGGTTGCATTTAGAAGGTATATAGAAGGTCTGTCTACGAAGTAAGAGAGTATGCGTAAAGTAAGAGTGCGTGTATAAGCTTAAGGTGTAAGGATGTGTAACAAAGTGCGTGTATAAATAAAGGGTGTTTGTACAAGTTATTAGTGTATGTAAATGAAGCATTTGTAATTATCAATCACTTTTTGAATTAATCAATTATAATTGTATTGTTTTCATTAAAAGAAATTTTTATCTGATTATTGCTGTATATAATGTTCCACTATAAAATTATGCTTTAGACCATTTATCTATTTGAATATTGAACAAAAAATTCTGAAAATATTTGAGCAATTAAATACATATATAAGTTACTAAAAATAAAGAGTTATTAAAAAAAATTAAAAATTACTTGTGATTGAAGAAATAAAGTTTATTATTTTATTTTTATTCTTTTACATACATTTTTATTGCATAGTTTTTAATTGCACCAACTTTTGAAAAAACTCTTTTTGGGGCTATCAAGGCTAATAAGATTCGATTAAGTTTGTTGCTATTAACATTTGATTGAGTTTATCAAGGTTATTTAAGTTTGATCAAGGTTATAGAGGCTTTTAAGGTATATCTATTAATGTAATTTAATGTTAAACTAAATGTTTTGTATACTGCATTACTAACATTAACTTTAATATTTGTGGCTATTGGTCAATTTATGATAAGTGAAAAATCGGTCATTTTAAGATTAGTTTTGTTAAATCATTTATTTGATTGCTTTGGTTTGTTACCTCCTAAAACAAAAATAATTTATTTTTCATTATTACCCGATTATGGCAACAAATCAAATTTTCAAACTCCTCCCCTGAAAAATGTCATACCTGCACTTATCATAAATTGACCAATGGCCACAGATATTAAAGTTAATGTTATTATTACGCTATGCAAAACATCAAGCTGACTGTTTTTAGATTGAATCCAATTGATGAGATTTTTTTAATTATAGTTATATTTTTCTATTATATTTATCAATTTGAGCATTATCGTTTTCTGTAATAGAACTTGTCACAATTTTTACATAAATCTAATTGTAAACAATAACACACATATAAACTGTCTGGTCAAATAAAAAATTTTTTAGTCAGTATGCTCAAAGTATTACATCTGGTTTTTATATCTAATTTTAACTTTTTTAAATTCTATTTTGTTGTAAAAAAAATTGCTTTAAAGTTGATTTTTTAATTTTTAAATATTAAAAAGTTTCTCAATTTCCCTGTATAATTGTTCCCATTAAATTCATAATATAGCGTTTCACTGTATTTGATTCTATGCATTTGATTCTAATGCATTTTAAAGTATTTGTCTTTTATAACTTTTAGATATATCTTTAGTTTATCCAAATTAATAAATTAAAATTATTGATAAACTACTGGCTTTAAACACAATTTTAATCTTAACTGATATTGTAGGGAAGCATTACATAATCAGTTAATCGATTGTAGCAGTAATTAAAGAATTATAAATGCTATAAAGTTTATTTAAAGTTTCATTAACATTAATTTGTTACTTGTTACGTGTTATATTATTTATTATTATTATTATTAAGCTTGTAGAGCTGAATGGTATACCACGCATTAAGTTAAGTGAAGTTGTATCCAAGGTAACAATTCCTGGAAAAAAAGATATTTACAGACTTTATAACAGCGATGGTAAGTATTTAAATTTACAGATTATATGACTCAAATTAGTGTTATTTTGGACTTGTCAATAGTCAATTTTGATATTAAAGTGAACATTTAAAAACTTAAAGTACTCAAAATATATTAGGACAAAAAAAACAACGTTCCTTACCCCCTCCTCCCCCACCTTTTCCCTGTATTTAATCTCATATGCTTATGATGGTTTTTGCCCCCAACAAACCTAACTAACCTTAACCTGTTTTCAACTAAACTTTGTTTTTGTGTCCTAACCCAAATTATTAGTCGGATAAAATATTAATTGAAAAACTATTATCACAGGAACTGCATTGTTAGATTTAATGACCAATTCATTTGAAAGTGCTCCAATTGCTGGAGAAAGAGTTTTATGTAGGCATCCATATGATGAATCAAAAAGAGCTTATGTTAAACCTACTGTTGTGGAACCGTTACTCAAACTATATTGGAAAGATGGAGAGGTCAGCAAAATATTTTATTTTCAATTTTCAACACTCAAATGTTTTTATTACTTATTTAGATTTTTATTTAATTGTAGATTCAAACTCCACTGAACTCATTAGAAGAAGCAAGAGCTAATGTAAAACAATCACTCAAAACTTTAAGACCAGACCATTTGAGGTCTTTAAATCCAACACCATATAAGGTAAAACTAACCAAGATTTTAATTGCCTATTTTATAAGGTAGTTTAAGCTAAATAAAACATGTGAATTTAATTGAAATTTTATATACCATATATTTATCCTATATTAAACATAACATATCATATATAATAGACATAATATATCCCAGGAAATATACAGTATATGCATGATATTTCATGTGTGCCTTCAATATAACCATTTTTTTTTATCATTTCTAAAGCCTGCTACCACTGAATTGCTGTCAATTCTTTTATCATTTTAATTATGATTTATGTAAACTATGTTGTTTTTGCATAAACATTTTTTTATTATTTTTTTATATATTAATATTTTAAACCTATATATTTTATATATTGTATACAATCCAGATTTTTTTAATTTATTTGCTGGCGTTGTTATTAATATAATAATTATTATTGTTGCTATTATTCTTTTTATTAGTTTCATTATTTTTAATACTAATATTATGCTCATATAAATGAGCATATTTGAAATAGTAATAATAGATATGCAGTCCCAGAGTTAAACCCAGAGTTTATTTGGGGATATCATTTTCAAGATGGGGGGGGGGGGGGTTAATTGTTCTTGGGGTAGCTTCTTATATTTTAAATATCACTTTGTTTGTATTCACCTGGTTTAGTTTTATCTCAAGATAAGGAGTTGATTTAAAATGGCGTCTCGTTGTAAAATCCATTTTTCTGAATACATTATTTAACAGTGGACATTTTATTTTAGTTAAGCTAAGAATTTAGTATTTTAATAAACTTTTAGGTTGCAAATATTACCCTATTTATAAATATTTATTGAAAATTGTTTAAAGTATTTAAACATTAAATAACAATATTTTAGTAATTTTAATTTTAAAAGTTGATAAATGCCCAAAGTACTTTAATAGTATTTTAATCAAATAGCATAGTATTTGCGAAATTAAAAAAACAGTTATTACGCTTATTAAACGCTTATTAAAATGTCTTGTATTCAAATAGTTGTTGTCTGTTTATAATATAATGTTATATACAGACCCGTAGGAGCAAAATTCATATTGGGGGAGAGGGGGATAACAAATAAGGTCCTTTCTATCCTTTTTTTCTTTTATATCTTAATTTGTAATCGCTTGCTTTTTTCTAAAAACTAACTTCAAAATTATTTATTTGAAAAATTATTGGGGGAAAGGGGCTAATGCCCCTGCCGCCCCCTCCCCCCACCAGTTGCTACGGGGGGAGGGGCACCAGTTTAATAATACATAATTGAATACATAATCACCTAATAAGTGTATTTACTATTATTTTAATTTCATTTCCATTTAAATATTATCAATTCTGTTCTTTTAACTTTTACTAAAGGGAAATAATTTTCTCAGTGCTTAAGGGGCCTTTTAAATACAAGAAATAATTGCTAATTAAAATATATATTTTTAGTAAAAAGTTGTTAAATAAATTAAAGATATTGAAAAACTTAATAAAAACTTTTTTATTTTTTTAAGTCAACTTGTAATTGCTAACATGCATATATATATATATATATATATATATATATATATATATATATATATATATATATATATATATATATATATATATACATATATATGTATTTATGTATATGTCTATGTAATAAATTAACAATAAATTAAAAAAATTTTAGGGGTTGCTCAAGACCCTTAAACATCAAACGAGTCCCTAACAATTTGAAAAGAAAAGTTCTTCAAAAGTGTATCATGTTGGGTCTCAAAAGAAGTGAAATTTTATAAAAATTTCAAAAATAATAATCATTTTATATAAAGATTACTAGTTTAAATTTTATGGCTAAAAAATTATCATTCTTTAACAAAAAGTAAAAAGTACATATTTTTATGTTTTTTTTTTTAAATAAACTTTTTTAATTTGTGTTTTCATAAATTGTTATTTTTATTTTTGAAATTTTATAAAATTTCACTTCTTTTGAGACCCAACATGATATACTTTTAAAGGACTTTTTCAAAATATTAGGAACCTGTTGATGTTTAAGGATCTTTGAGCTTGAGAATTTTTTTTATTCAAAATTTTTTTTAATTTAGTGTTAATTTATTACATAGAACACATTTAGGGGGTGGCAGTAGACAATTAAAAAAAGTTGTTTTTAGAGGCACTCTAATATACACACACACATATATAAATATATATATATATATATATATATATATATATATATATATACACACACACACACACACACACACACACACACACACACACACACACGCACAAACACTTATTACTAATTTGTTTATAATATATTTATTTAAATATACCGTAACATTATATAATAATAAATGAGTAATGCTATTATTATCAAATAAATAGGTTTCGGTGACAGAAGGGCTTTATAGTTATTTCCATGAGCTATGGTTAAAATGTTCTCCAATAACAGATCTTTCATGAATACTTCTTCCTTAACTGTTGGATGTAATGGTTGAATTTACTGCAGAAATACATTATATATATTCAGATATATGTTATATGTATTCAGATACTGTTATAAATGTGAAATAAGTACATAATTTATTATATAAAAGAAATTTTGAAGTTTTTTTTAACAACCTTCATTAAGCTTTTTAATTTTTTTTATTTTAATCAGTAAAACCAAAAAAAAAATATTTTGATTTTTTATCAAATTTTTTTTTGAATTTTATTTTAACATTAATTTGTGAATGAATGTTATGAAATATATTTATTTTACATTTTCATTTCCAATCGTTGGTTTTTTTTTTTAAAAAGATTTTTTTATATATTAAAAGCTTTTTTTTAAAAAAGATTTTTGCTATGTTATTTGTTTATTTACTTTTGATTATTGCTATGTTATTTGTATTGTTGTGTCATTTTTTTATTTACTTGTGTATACTATTATGTTACTTGTGTGCATGTTGAGTTTTGTTTTGTTATTAAGTATAATAGTTTTGTTGAAATATTAAATTTATTAGATTAAATACAAGTGCTGTGTTTTTTTTGTTTTTTTATTAGAATGGAGTTTTATTTTTTTCTATCTTATTTATGAAAAAATATTTATCTGTTTTTGATATTTATCAAAAATGTAATTAAATTTATTAATCTAAATGCAATAAAATTAGTTGTATTCTTATGTGACAATATTTTTTTTGTTTTACTTTATATTTTTGAATTAATTAAGATTTATTTCCTTTCTTTATCCTTGGCCAAACACTCTATATACTTTCTTTATTTCATATTTTGTCATCAATTTTCACACTAAATCTTTGTCCTTACTAATTTATACTAAAAAAAAAATTTAAACTTGTTCAACTTTTGATAATAGGTTTGTCTTGATTAACTAGTAAGTTACTGAATTCTGGTCCTGACAGGGGTTATCAGGTGGGGCTATAAAATTTTTAATTTTTTTCAAGATATTATCTGTTAAAAGTTGATTGAAAGCCGAAGAAAAAAGGAGACACAAAAAAGTATGCATCTAATATATATCTAAATTTTATTCTTATAATATAATAAGTATTTCTTTATAAGTTATTCTTATAATATTATAAGTATAAAATATTATAATAAAATGTTGTTAATCTAAATTTATATTAAAACGATTAATAAAAATTTATATTAACAACAACAAAAAAAAAGACAGTTTAAAAGAATATGTTTCTTACTAATAAGCCATCTTTTTTAAAAGTTTATAAATTTTAAAAACTGGTCATTTACATTTCTATTGTTTTAAAGCATCACAAAATATATTAACAATAGTTCTCCTTTAATTTGTCAGAATTATCACAAGTCTATTTTTTATCCACTTCTGAACATAATAACATAAACTTTTTTTTGTTCTTATCTTTTTCTTTTATTTAGGATCTGAAATTTTTAATTCAATTGCAGAAGAAAGTTCATTTTAATGTTTTGATGAGTCCATAATGACTTTGTTTAAAAATATTTGGATGGAGCACCATTTGTTTCTCTTTTAATTTTAATATTGTACAATCAACAACCTCTGGATGCCTATGGCAAAGTGAAATAATTCTGGTTTATTGATATATATATATATATATATATATATATATATATATATATATATATATATATATATATATATATATATATACACACTCACACGCATACATACATATATTCATATATTTATATTTATAAATTTATATATATATATATATATATATATATATATATATATATATATATATATATATATATATATATATATATATATATATATAAACACACATGTATATTTATAAATTTATTAAGTATATATAAATGTATATACAGTATGTCAAAAAAGTCTTGTTTTTATTGAAAAATCACCCCCTGATGGAGAATTATCTGCACCCAAGCTGGAAAAAGATTTACAAATAGATCATGGTATAACTGTAAATAAAAGCATACTAAGATTGGCACTCTTACATCATACTTAAATAGAAAGCTTCTGTTTATACAATGACTGAGGGAGAATATGCAAAGATGTTGCTGCTATATTGACTGAGGGTTTGGTTTGGATATTAATTCAAGTTTTTCTCATTATTCTTAGTCTTCTTTTTACAAAAAAAAACATACAGATTTAGGTCGCCAAAAAACAAATAGCAGATACATAATGTCAGCCAAGAACAAAGAGGCTGTATGTCCATTTTAAGTGTTTCCAAGAAAATTAAGTTTTAAAATTTAATTTGTTAAGACTTTCTTTCAGAATGTCCGACTAATTTTTTAAATATTTTCAGATGTTGTATCATTTGGACTAGATTTATTGCACACATATCCCATTGATTGTTGAATATTTTTTGATAAACAGTAAAAGTATAAAAATATATACACATATACATATACATATATATATATATATATATATATATATATATATATATATATATATATATATATATATATATATATATATATATATATATATATGTATATATATAAAACTATAATAAATAGTAAAAGCACAAAATATGGACATACTGCCTCTTGGTGTATATTTATATATACTATAAAAAAATATTTACATAAAAACAAAAAAGGTGTAAAAACTGAAAAACAGGCATTTTTAAATTTTTTATATGGTTTTCCACATAAATGATACATTTCCACCTCTTTCTCATTTATTTATTTTGATTTTATAAATAAGCAAGTATTATTTTTTTTATACTATTACAGTGATTATATATAGTACATTAATTAAATCAATATAACAATGAAAATTATGTCATTTAGATATATAAATAAATAGTAATATGGAAATAAACAATAAACAATGCAGAAGAACAAGCTGTAAAAAAAAGAAAATTTGAAGATATGGAAAAAAATTTGACAATGTGGTAGAAAACCCAAGGAGACCATGTATCTTTTGAACAGACTTATTTTAGAACTTCCCAAATACCAGTTTTTATTAGTGACATTTTATTGTGACTTTTCATTAGTGACATTTTAAGAAGAATTGCCATATTTTGCTTCCTTTATCTTGCTTTCTTGATTCACATAATTTGCAATCTTTTAAGTTGTCTGTCAATCGTTATTTTGCTCTATAAACTTCATTTTTTCTTTTCCAGTAACTTCCAACTCTAATAGCAGTTGCTTGCAGCCTTGTTCAAAGCAAAGATGTTGAAAAAAAAAAATTTCCTCAAAGCAATTAAGGTATGTCTACAAAATCAAATATTAGTTGCTCCATGGAGAAAGGAGGGTGTCAACTAAAATGTTAACTCCCTGGTGTAAAACTATTAAAGATTATCTTGTCAAAGAAGTAATAAAGTATCTGGTGCAGAGTGGGTTTTTAAAAAGACTTCTCTATGAAAAGTTGAACCATTAGAGATAAGATTATAAAGCTCAACAAAAAATTGAGAAAGCTAATAGATCTTAAAATATAAAATTTTCTCAATAAGTTTATAATAGTTAATTTTTTTTTTTAAATTATAACTGTCAATCTTTTTTAAAGTTGTAAATGTGTTGTGTCTTTTAGATTGAACTTCTCTTTAAAAGAAATTCTTTTGATTCTTTAAACGGACTAAAAAAAACTTAAAATGAACTTTTTGACATGGGCTGCAAAAATATTGTAATAAAAACCAAAGCTGGTAGCAACAGATCACCTGATGCCATTAAAAAAATATTGAGTTTTTAACCCACCAAAAGTTTACTGGAAAAATGTATATAACTGAAGATATTGACACGATTCATAATAGGAATGAGTTAGCCTAAAAATTCTAAATGTTCATAGAGGATAAAAATTTATTTGAAAATCATGTCTCTGATACATGATTTTCAATCATGTATCAGAGACATGATACTGATACACAATCAATAAATTTTGAGTTAAAATTCATCTAATGATTCATTTTTTGATGTTTAATAATTAATAAGTGAATAATTTAAAAATTTCTCTGTGCTGTCAACAAGAAGAAAAAAAGGATCTGATGAGCTGCACCTTTTAATATCATGGGATGGATTTATAAAAGCAACAAGTGAAGTCACTACACAATTTCTTTTTGGTGTAAGGTGTCATACAGCAATTCTTTCATCAATTCTAAAGCATGCTGGGCATATTTTGGTAGATATTGTTTTATCAAAATTAGGAACCCACAGAAAAAGATTTCATACCATCAAAAACAAAGTGGAAAAAAATTAGAAATAGTTATAAAAATGTTTTAATCAATTAGTTCACTTCGATGGTAATTTGTGTAATGAATGGGATCTTAAAAATAAGATTTTGTTATTCTATCACGAGCAGATCTAGGTGTAACTAATGAAGAGAAATTCCTAATGGTACAGAAACTTATTAAATATTCCCATCTTGCAGATATTTCATATTTTGAAATAAAGAAACCTGAGATTAGAGATGATATAATCATTAACAAAAACACTCGTTTGCATGAGTTTGTTGGGAAAAACAGCTGGCATAATTTTTTCGTACTTGATCTTATATATTGTTTTGGATTTCTGATGGAAAATTTGTAGATCCTCATTCCAGCTTCAAGTTTTTTAAAGATTTTGTTTCAAATATTCAGTGCACAAATGACTGTTATGATAAAAATATTTGTCTTGTGAAAGATTTTCTGGCAGATAGTCATAATGAAAATCAGAGACAAAACATCATGGGGGTTGCTAAAGAATAGAAAGTGTGGATGAATTAAAAAAGAGTAATTTGAGCAATATAACTCCTTAGCAAAAAGTATTTTAGATTAAATGTAATTTTTTTTTCCACTTAAATCAAACAAAAAATATTTTCAACCAAGATAAACTTTTTTTCTTCGGATTGTGTTATTATTTAATTATAAGACATTTTGAAAAAAAATGAAAATGTACACCTAACACTTCCTGATGGCTTAAAGATTTAAATTTTTCTTTTATTCAAGTTATACTACCAGGATCTGTTTCGCACCTTTATATATATATATATATATATATATATATATATATATATATATATATATATATATATATATATATATATATATATATATATATATATATATATATATATAATATATTATATATATATTATATATGTATTATATATATATGTGTATATATGTATATATGTATATATACATGTATATATATATGTATATATATATGTATATATATATATATATATATATATATATATATATATATATATATATATATATATATATATAAACGGCCAGATTGCCACAGTGGACCAAAAAGATCGAATTTTTTTAAATTAAAAATTTTTTTAAATTTATTGTATTTTTTAATAATAAAAAAAGTTATTTTTAAAATTGAAACTATGTGCTGAGGGTCTTGAATGAGGAAAAAGTATAGTTTTGAGTAAGTATTAAAGATTCCACAAACCCATTTAAGATTTTTTTTTTCTTTTTATTTGTGTTTTGCTCCATATAATTAATTTAGAAGTTTAGATTTACAAAATTATTATAAAGTTATTATATTTCATTAGCCGAGCAGCGCCCCCATGATCCTATAAAAAGTATAAAACACTTTTTTCTTTTTTATTTTTCAATCTTTTTTTAAATCTATATCTAAAAATATTATTTACAATACAAATATAATCAACATATGGAACATAAACCAACTAAACATAACTGACTCTTTTTTTGTCAATCACAGAAGAGAGGAGTCTTTTACCATATTCTATATTAACAACTTGTCTTTTGAACCTGCTCCATGTTGGTTTGCATTTGGAATGAATTCTCTGCATTGTTCATCAAACTTAGTAGCCACAAATTTGTGGCTACTAAGTACTATTCAACAAAAAGCTGTACATGACGCAAGTACATATGTACTTTTTAACTTATTGAAAGTTTGTTCTCAAGAATATTTGCAATTTCTTGAGCAGGTAAAAAGGAATTCTTAAATTTTAGTATGGCCTGTTGATATCCAAGCTTAAGCATTCTATCAACGCAAAAATATTTTACAACCTTAATGTCTTTCAAACATTGAACAATTCAAACAAGATCAGGAAACTCAGATTAAACAATTCTTTCTAACTCATCAACACACTTGAGTATCTGATTTGAAATATTTTTATTCTAACCTCTGCCTTGATACCTTCTCTGAAAAACACCACTATTTTTAAAAAATTTATCAAATCCAGACCAAATATCCATTAATAAATATCCTAGTGTAGTCACTATTCCTATCCGGGTATGTTGTTGAGGGGAGGTAATAATTCTTTATTCTTAAAGGTAAAGAATTCTTGGAAATATCACATATACTACCATCCATAATTATTCGAATGGTCGTACTTTTCGAAATAAGATATCATAGTTTTACTTACTATTGGGAGAGAAACTGTAAGCAAAGTCTACCTGAATTATGTGTTATCTTTTTATTAAGTTTACAAAAAAATTGATAAAAATCCAATTAGATTAATTTATAATTTACTTGCCTTTTAATCACTGTAAGTGACAATAACCGCCATACATACTCTTGCATTCTACTTAACAACTTATCCAATTTTTCGAAGTTAATTTTATGCCACTAACTACTAGGTTTTGTCCACATCTTATGCTTCATTTGGCATTAGTTTTTTACATTACTTTTTATTCCACCCATAAAAATTTGATAGGAGAGAGATCTTGTGATTGGGGACGCTAAATTAATTTATTCAATATTTGATCGTTCTTGAACTCAGTCAAATAAATTAAACAAGTTTTTGAAAAACATGTTTTAGACTTAAGCTTTAAGTCATTTTCTTTTGAAAAAATGAACAGCTTCTCATTAAGGCATCTTTTCAAAGGTGTAGCATAATTTTTTAAACGTACAAGTAAACTACCTTTGCTATTACTCCCCCTATTTCCACAAAGTCACCAGTGGCATTTTAACCAAAACACCTTAACACTACCTCCACCATGTTTTACAGTCAATAATACACATTACTTTATCATAAATTCAACGATTTTTTTTTTCCAGAGAAACAATATTATTTTGAAACCAAAGATTTAAAACTTTGACACGTAGGTCCACGTTTACAGTCATTGATAGTCCATTTTTTATGTAGTTTTGCCCACTTTAGCATTTTTATTATTCTTACAATTTTTATCAATGCATTTTAACCAAAATACTTTTAAATTATTTTATATCGGGTGGACACGGAAAAATCCGGTCAACTTTAAATTGAGATTTCTCTAAAACCATAAATGCTTTTTATTTCAATTTTTTTATTATTAAATGTGTTTACATAAATTAGAGTTTCAACTTAATTTTAAGGGGCTTAATGGGTTGCTTGGCAAGAAATCGAACTTTATAGCGGGTTGATGCCATCATTTTACAGATTTTTTCTTTTTTCATCATATTGGTGGCATTAATCCACTTTTTTTAGAAATCCTTTTTATTATTTGTTAGTCCACCTGTCTTACAAAGAACCTATTTAACTAATGCCCAAAAATCTTCAATCTTGCGCTCTTCAGGACGATTTGGAGGATTTGCATCTTTAGGAACAATTTTTACATTATTATCTTTGCACCACTGTAAAACTTTTTTAGAATAGTGAGAGACAGCAAGATCAGGCCAAAAAAGACATCCGTATTTGTGTTTTTTTATAAAAAGCAAAAGTCTTTTTTGGAGGCATTCTTTGATGTAGAGATTGGCAGTCAAGGTCTTTTTAGTGACAAAACATAAGGACTGCATACCACAGCTACAAATTGCTTGCCACACAAGGAACTTGGATGCAAATTTTTCTCGTCGATTATATTTAAATTGATCATTGACAGGTTTATCTTTGTTTTCATAGTAAAACTGTTGACCAGAAAGTTGTGAAAAATCCGCCTTGCAATACGTTTCGTCGTCTTCAATTATGCCCATATTTTTATCCGCCATTATTTATGAACGGTAATGTACTTGATGAGTCATCTACCCTTCATCTTCTAGGATTAACTCTTATTTCTAATCTTTCTTAGAAACCATATATTCAATCTGTTGCAAAATTAGCATCTGCTAAAGTTGCATCTCTTTATCAGGCTCGACACTTTCTTACTCTTGATTCTATTCTCTATCTCTATAAAAATAAAATCCGACCTTGTATGGAATACTGTTGCCATATCTGGGAGGGGGGGGGAATTTTCTAATGATGCCCTTTCTCTTTTAGACAAGGTGCAAAAACGGATTGTAAACATAGTTGGACCTGCTCTTGCAACCAACCTTCAACCATTATCACATCGCCGTAATGTTGCTTCTCTTTCTCTTTTCTACAAATACTATAATGGGCACTGCTCTAAAGAGCTAGCGTCTCTTGTGCCATCTACTAAAGTTCACTCTCGTTATAATCGTCATTCAGTTCTACATCGTCATTCAAGTCTCATCCTTTTTCTTTTACTGTTCCTAAGTGCTCCAAAAACTCTAACACGTCTAATTTTTTTCCTATAACATCAGTTCTTTGGAATTCGCTTCCTTCATCTTGTTTTCATCTTTTCTTTTCCAATAACTTCCAACACTAATTAGTGGTTGCTTGCAGCCTTGTTAAAAGCGAAGATGTTTAAAAAAATATATATATATATTAGCTTTTCGTGATTTATTTTCGACAGTGTACCTTCCAATTGTTCGTAATTTACCACACACTTCACTTGAGTCTCCTTCACACCAAAAACAAGCTTTTTTTATTGCGTGACTTGAAATTCCAAAAACTGCATTAGCACATTTCAAATCAAAAGTGGCTGAAAACTTAACATCTTGTAAATTGAGTTTCTCTAAAATTATACTTAAATTGAAGTCTGATTCTCAGACCTACCTTACAAACAACTTGACTATAACATAAAACGTATAATGTAGTTACCTGATTACACTGCAAATAGTAGGACCTGTATTCATGCTCTACTCCCGTAGTTATCTCCTTGTAGTGAAATATATACTATATAATATACTATATATGTGAATATATATATATATATATATATATATATATATTATATATATATATATATATATTATATATATATATATATATATATATATATATATATATATATATATCTTATATATATAAAATATAAATTAAATATAAAATAAATATATATATATGTGTATATATTCATATATGTGTGTGTGTGTGTGTGTAAAAGATAAAATATCCTAGCCCTGGCAAATAACACCTGCTAGAATTATTGTTTAGCCAGGAGGTTGTGTAAAACTCCATATTTGGCAGGAGCCCCGGTCACTTCCTAGATGCTGATAGATCTAGAATGAAACTTGATGTGTCTTGAACAGAACAATATCTTTTATAGCTTTTAGTTATAATTATATGTGAAGGAAGTTGACCTGAAAAATAACAAAAAATTTTAGAAGAACTTATATTATTGAAGAACGTATTATTGCTACCTTTTCTGCTTGATAAAAATATGATGTGGACTCTTCTAGGTCACTCATTTTTCCAAAGGTATTGTTTTCTACTGCTGCCTTGCTTCCCATTCCTTTCTGAAGAGTAGATATCAGCAACCCTGTATTACTCAAGGAAAGTTCTAATACCATTTCAAGTTCTTTAATCACCTGAAGAGATACTTGTTTTACTGACTTGAGTATAAATGAACAAAAAATAAATATCTTCCTTTTTCATACCTATGTACTCAACAGTATATGAGTACCTTCTCTTCGCTTTTTTATCAGGACATCCAACTGTAATTGTCAATGGGTTTCCACCAGAAGACAAATTAAACTATTCCAATTGGCAATTTCATTAGTCTCCATTATTCCTTTTTTTATACCAGACGCAATCTGTTCTTCTAGCAAACTTCCTAGACTTGATGCTAATAAGATCAGATTCTCTACTGCAGATAAAAAAGAGCAGTTGTTTAAATTGTGCAAGAGTTGAAAAACGTTAACTATGTAATTTGAATGACTTATTTATATTATATATATATATATATATATATATATATATATATATATATATATATTTTATATTAATTCACCTCCTCAAGGCCGAGAAGGCCACTACAGACGAGGAGGCTACTTATTTGTGGTTATAACCCTCTCTCAACTCTATAACTCCGAAACACAAACCTTGACGAGCAAGGCCGCTGCGCGGAGAAACGAGTTGAGCGCGGTACTACCAGGGATGTGGTGGGGATCGAACTCGGAACCACTCGTTTATGAAGCGAGCGCTCTACCACTACACCACTACCGCATTTTATATATATATATATATATATATATATATATATATATATATATATATATATATATATATATATATATATATATATATATATATATATATATATAAATATAAGTGTCAAAAGAAAATTTTATAAAACATTCAAAAACAATCTTTTAACAACAACAAAAAAAAGTATATTTACATAAGTTTTTAAATAAATTTGTGTTTCCATAAAATTTTTTAAAACTTTTATAAAAGTTTGCTTCTTTTGAGATCCAACATGATATGCTTTTGAAAAACTTTTTTTTTCAGAGTTTTAAGGACCCATGATGTTTAAGGGTCTTGAGCAACCCCTAAAAAAATTTTTTATTCAAAAATTTTTTAAATTCATTTATATATACATATATATATGTGTGTATATATATATATATATATATATATATATATATATATATATATATATATATATATATATATATATATATATATATATATATATATATATATATATAAAAACAATAAAAATAAAAGAAAAAAATATGAAGTTAACCGATGATAACAGTTAACATTTAAAAATGCCTTTTTTTTTTTCAGTATGAATAAAATAAATTATCCTATTGTTTGGCGTGATGAAGAAAAATATGATAACTATCATGGAATAAATATTCCAAATCCATATCATTGGTTAGAAAACTCTGACTCTGATGAAACCAAATCATTTGTTAAGTCACAAAATACTTTATCAGAGTCTTTTATTAAAAATGGGAGAGTTAGAAATCTGTATAAAGAGCGGTAAGTTGTAAAAACATTTTCTTGTAATTTTTCAGCTTATAAAAGCTTCTTAATTGAAGATTGAATAGTGCACCTTCACTAAAAAATGAATAAATAAATATATAATAAATAGGTAAACTAAATGAAACATGAAACACTAGGATAGCATGGGTAGGCGTTGTGATGTTAACAACAGATTAAAGTCTTTTTATGTCGCAAGAAATAGAGTTTTGAAAAAAATAACAGTAGAGCTTTCAGAGTTTGAATCTAACTACTTTTAGCAAAAAGGTCTACCACAAGTGCTACAACATGTACAACACCAGAACCATCAAGATAATATCCTGAGTTGTTAGCAATTAATAAACAACTTGGTGTTTAGTAAAAAGCATGTCCAGCCAACTATCTGTAACAGAAACACCATCTCCATAACCATCAACAAAAAATCTAGCAGCAGTAGTAATAGAATAAAAGTACAGCCTTAAGTGAAATCACCTGTTTCTATACAAGTGCTTCATCACTTTGTAATAAAATGGACATTCTTGCTGCAACTGTCACAACATTAAATTCCCCTATGATAGTGGCAATTACAGAAACTTGGTTCAATGATTACACCAGCTTCCAATTACCAAATTACAATCTTTTTAACAACAACAGACCTAATTAATATGGTGTTTGTTGCAACTTGTATACGACAAGATATACAAGTATCTTACTTTAATGCAATTGAGCTTCATGTCTGGCCAGGTATGGTGTATAATATCTCACAAAAGTAAAAAATTCCTTTTTGGATGTTTTATCAAGAACCATCAGCTAGCGTAGAACTCAACAGAACAATTAATTGTAGGTTAATTTCTACTTCAAATTTAGCAAAGAAAAAAAGGTATAGAGTAACAAATAATTGGTGATTTCAATCACCCTGAAGTACAGTGGGCAGCAGCTGGTGGCAGAACTAAAAAAAATGCAACTGTAGAGCACTGACTTTTTGGAATAGTTAAATTATTGAGTAATTTCATGCGCCATGCAAATAATAAAACCAAAAATTTACAATATGAAACAGCATTTGGAAAAATCACATCTATCAGAATATAAAGTTGTTGAATCTGAAATGAGCCTTATGGCCCAAAGAAAATCTTCAAAATTATTTTATCACATTCACAAGATTTCAATACTAAAAAACCTAAACAGATTACTTTAGATTCTTTTGTTATTGCGAGTAGATGAACAACAAATCAAGTTAGTGTTAAAATTTATAATATTGGAACTATTAAAATGGTAGTGAATAACAGAGTTTTGTTGAAAACATTTGTGGATAAAGGATTTCAGTTGGTTACAGGCCAATTAGGTAAAACTTTTGGATTCAGTACCGGACACAATTCTGTACACAATTTGATTAATGAATTTGCAGGAGAAAAAAAAAGCTGAAATAAAGAAAATATTGTTACAGAAATTTATTTATGTTAAAATAGATGCAGCCACTCAACAAAAAAAATAACTGTTTGTAAATAAATATTCAATATTATTATGCAAAAAAAAAATTAAAAATTTTGGCACTGATAGATACACAAGGATAGCACAACCCTATTGCTATCAAAAAAATGGTGGATGATACTCCATATAGATTTGGTATCAGCAATAATCAAATAGTATGTGCAAGTGTAGACAATGCAGACAAAATGATTAGAGCAATCACAATTTTAAACAAATATTCAGGTGATGAA